>CM026394.1:24934601-25080379 GCA_014843695.1 Archivesica marissinica
ATGTGTAGCAGCATTGCTACCCATACGTAAAATTTGAATTTTTCAAATATCTTTTATTTCGTACGATGTAATGCTGCTTTAAGCAGTCTGTCGGGGAATTACCGAAAGTACCTGCTTAGCACATGTGGCTGCTTAATAGAGGTCAAATGTATAATAAAAACAACATATTGGGAATCTGCAAACTGGCTGCTCAATACAGGTTGGCTGCTTAATAGAGGTGACCACTAACACAGGCTTGACTGTATATTCACTCAATACACTATCCGAGTGTGTATTATGCAGAATGAGTTTTTTATCGTCCTTCTATTACATATCTATATGTAATAGTGTGTTCTTGTTACATGTATAGGTAATATGTGATGCATTCGAAAATATCATGACATTGTGTCCCCAAGAACTAAGAAACTATAATGTATTCAAATTTATTTTAGCTCGATTGCGAAACAAGTTCTTTCAACTTATATTAATCACTCTCGAGACCTCATTCCTGATGGAATCCATCGCCACGAGGGAGAGAGAAGAGGCAATGTGGAATTAAATGCCTTGCCTAAGGGCACAATCGTAACGGCTCCAGCGGGGCTCGAACTCCGGACCTTTCGCACCTGAAACGAACGCCCATCAACTGCGCTATCAGCCATGCAGCCTGGGGTTCCAAACCATATTCACTGTGTAAATGTCCATACACATGTGTTGGAATTGAGACAGAAACGTAATAAGGAATTGTTCCGGAAGTACGTACACAACATTCCATAGATAATTACCATGACCGCACGAATACATTTCTCAGTCGTTGCCGACACATCCTATTCATCCACATGTCGATGTTCGGGGTAGATAAGTCGTAGAAATATCGCGCAGCTCTTTTCTGTCTTTCCGTGTTATATTGCAACGTTTCTAACCAGAACATAAGCGTCTATACGTCTTCATTATATACTGGCTTTGACTGAACGCTGTCTGACGTGCAGTATTAGCGCCAAGCCAGCATTTCCCATGATTTTAATCTACACTGTCTTTTTCCTAGAATTTGAAAATGCATCATAGTCATAGATTATATCAGTTATACGCGCTGTGTTTGTTAATTGGACATGAATTAATATTACGCGTGTGTTGTTTTCCGGAAAATAATCCGTTTACAAAATTTTTTCTCTACGAGCTTCCTGTTCCGCAATAGACGTCTTAGTATATATATTATTATAGAACAGAACATAAGTTTATTCATGACGTATACATTAGTACATAGTCATACTATATACATATAATTACATATAAATAAACAAGTGATCAATAAAGCTATCGTATAGCTACTGTTTTCACTTTTTCACAATACATGTATATGTATTGTATCTGTATAATTATGCTATAAGCATCAGCTGATGTCTTAATGCAATACATGTTGTTGTTGTTGTTGTTGTTGTTGTTGTTGTTGTAATCTAATTTAATATAGAGGATGAACATTCTAGTTAGTTGTTTTGTGTAATTAAGAAGACAAAGCGTTCAATATTGAGTTCCTATGGTTGAAAGCATTCTTAATAAATCGAGCCAAGTTTAATAAAACCTTTCTATTATCACTGTTCATTAAAGAACAAAAGATATACATAGTACTTTCTAATAAGTACTTTCCTCAAATATGAGTAACACGGACAAATTAAAATAAAGTGATACTCTGGGCAGGCTCCAACGGTTAACCAGTACTTGGGTGCACCAACCTCCGTAGAAACTGCCAACTTTTTCATATAAATGAGACACGGCCTGAGCGGGGCTCGAACCCGTGACCATCAGTAGCTCAACAACTGCTGATTGAAATATAAACTCGGTACCTCTGTTTGAAATATTCTGAAATACAACAACATGTAACGTTTCAATGAGACACATCTCTATTTTTTACCTCCCTTGGCAGATCAATTCTGATTTGTGAATAGGTCCTTTTAATTAGAATCCTTTGTTTTTACTGTTGTTCCCTAACCAGATGTTGTGGTATGATAAATGTGATCTTATCCAAATCGTGTTAATTAACTGATAACATTCTTTTACTAATAAGTACCCATTCATATACTGGTGGAGATCTTCTAGATATAGTAATTTAATAATCATACGAAGCGATAGTGAAATACATTTGCTAGCATGTTGTGCAAAGGAAACAACGATAAAAACAGAGGAAAACACTTAATACTATATACCTATCTACTTTTAGTGGGTATTCAGGAACAGTAACTGACATCAGCATTTACTTTCATTTGAATTACATTTAATTAAAGGCCTGCGCAGGTATGCAAACAAAATACAAACACTAATATTGATGTCTTAAAATTAGAAATAGGCATCCGTTATTAAATAGGTGTTTAATGGCATATAATTATACATTTTAGTATTCGTGAACTTTGGGGTGTATTTTTCTCCATGCCTAGTTTTGAATTTATTCGGCACTGAAAGAGCTAAATCTAGGGCAAATAAGAAGAAAATGATACTCATTTTCGATAATTCTATAATTACAATAGATACAGATCTACGCATCCCAAGTGTCTGCATTGTGTAATCTACGTGACAGAATATTTAAAGATTCCAAATACATGTTACCAACAAAATCATGTTTGTTTTCTGCATGCTTACAAAAAATTCAGTAAAGTTGGCATTTTTCAACGAATCAAATTGTTGTGGGTTGTTGCATGAAAAATGTGAAATATTATTGAAATATAATCACAAACATCCGAACTCCTTGTATAGGAATATTAACCTTTAGCATGCTGTAGGCAAACTGTAGCCTGGGAACAGGCGTTGATATATGTTGCCTGGTCAGTCATATAAATATATGTTTAACATTTATTTAACCATATTTTATTGCAAATCAATAGTACATATGTTATACACATACAGATATAATACATAGCATGAAAATACAAATGGTTTGGGCCACAAGTTTTAACAACATTAGACAACGGCCCACACCAGAATATGTTTAACATCGAGACCACTAGTTGAGCCGTATTGAGTTTCTGATAATATCAACGTCATTTATTTTACCAGAAGTAAAATAGTGAAACATTGACAGACTGGAACGAAATGAACTGGCGAAATGAACTGATAACATTGATAGACATTTTTTAACTTTATTTATTTTACAACTATTGCGAAGCAAGTTCTAATAACTTATATTAATCACTCTCGTCGGCGCGGATGAAGGCGTAATTGTGGTCATTCGCGTGGGAGGAAATCGGAGTACCCGGAGAAAACTCACCTGTCCCATCTGGACACCGTACCACCTCACATATCACATTGATAGACTGGAACCCAGGCTAGGCGAAATGAGCAGATAACATTGACAGACTGGAACCCAGGCTAGATGAAATGAGCAGAAAACATTGACAGACTGGAACCCAGACTAGGCGAAATGAGCAGATAACATTGACAGACTGGAACCCAGGCTAGGCGAAATGAGCAGAAAACATTGACAGACTGGAACCCAGACTAGGCGAAATGAGCAGATAACATTGACAGACTGGAACCCAGGCTAGGCGAAATGAGCAGAAAACATTGACAGACTGGAACCCAGGCTCAGCGAAATGAGCAGATAACATTGACAGACTGGAACCCAGGCTCAGCGAAATGAGCAGATAACATTGACAGACTGGAACCCAGGCTAGACGAAATGAGCAGAAAACATTGACAGACTGGAACTTAGGCTAGGCGAAATGAGCAGATAACATTGACAGACAGGAACCCAGGCTAGGCGAAATGAGCAGATAACATTGACAGACTGGAACCCAGGCTAGGCGAAATGAGCAGATAACATTGACAGACTGGAACCCAGGCTAGATGAAATGAGCAGATCACATTGACAGACTGGAACCCAGGCTAGGCGAAATGAGCAGATAACATTGACAGACAGGAACCCATGCTAGGCGAAATGAGCAGAAAACATTGACAGACAGGAACCCAGGCTAGATGAAATTAGCAGATAACATTGACAGACTGGAACCCAGGCTAGGCGAAATGAGCAGATAACATTGACAGACTGGAACCCAGGCTAGATGAAATGAGCATATAACATTGACAGACTGGAACCCAGGCTAGGCGAAATGAGCAGAAAACATTGAAAGAGACTGGAACCCAGGCTAGGCGAAATGAGCAGATAACATTGACAGAGACAGGAACCCAGGCTAGGCGAAATGAGCAGAACACATTGACAGACTGGAACTCAGGCTAGGCGAAATGAGCAGATAACATTGACAGACTGGAACCCAGGCTAGGCGAAATGAGCAGATAACATTGACAGACTGGAACCCAGGCTAGGCGAAATGAGCAGATAACATTGACAGAGACAGGAACCCAGGCTAGGCGAAATGAGCAGAACACATTGACAGACTGGAACCCAGGCTAGGCGAAATGAGCAGATAACATTGACAGACTGGAACCCAGGCTAGGCGAAATGAGCAGATAACATTGACAGAGACTGGAACCCAGGCTAGGCGAAATGAGCAGATAACATTGACAGACTGGAACCCAGGCTAGATGAAATGAGCATATAACATTGACAGACTGGAACCCAGGCTAGGCGAAATGAGCAGAAAACATTGAAAGAGACTGGAACCCAGGCTAGGCGAAATGAGCAGATAACATTGACAGAGACAGGAACCCAGGCTAGGCGAAATGAGCAGAACACATTGACAGACTGGAACTCAGGCTAGGCGAAATGAGCAGATAACATTGACAGACTGGAACCCAGGCTAGGCGAAATGAGCAGATAACATTGACAGACTGGAACCCAGGCTAGGCGAAATGAGCAGATAACATTGACAGAGACAGGAACCCAGGCTAGGCGAAATGAGCAGAACACATTGACAGACTGGAACCCAGGCTAGGCGAAATGAGCAGATAACATTGACAGACTGGAACCCAGGCTAGGCGAAATGAGCAGATAACATTGACAGAGACTGGAACCCAGGCTAGGCGAAATGAGCAGATAACATTGACAGACTGGAACCCAGTATTTAATTTTCAATTAGCGACTGTTCCTCGGTTTTAATATGTAAATATATTAATATGTCGTTAGACTGTGATAGTTTGATTTTCTTTGATTACATTAGTCTCTTATAATTCTTTTATAATGAATGGTGTTGTACTTTGCCACGATAATTTGTTGTGTATATTTTATGTATTGTACAACGATCTAGTTACAAATATTGTCACGTAACTTGTTTTATGTCATCAATCTGTATGACTGGCCGCGTGGCCTAATGGATAAGGCGTCTGACTTCGAATCAGAAGATTGCGAGTTCGAGTCTCGTCGTGGTCATATATATTTTATTGAAATATTCTGAACAAAGGTTATATTTCCCCCACTTTGAAATCTATGAGAGAGATAAAACATGTCTCTCACTGACAGGACTGCAACAAAAGCAGCTACTCATTTCTACACCGGTCTGTTTACACTATATTACATGTTAATTTTTTCTATTACCTCCCTTGACAGATAAAGTCAGATTTATCCCGAAATATATAGTGGTCCTTTTAGTTGGAATCCTTTGTTTTTACTGTTGTTCCCTATTCCATCTGTTGTGGTATGATACATGTCATGTGATCATTTTGTTTACAGTAACATACAAATTGCATATGCTGTAGGATAAATGTCGAGTTATTGTAATTAAATAATTATAAGATGATTTCGGAGTACGGGTGAAAATGCATAGCTTGTGATGCAAAGGAAACAACGATAAAAACAGAGGAAACAAATTAAGAGGACCAATCTATTTGTATTCAGTGGCAGTAACTGACTAATGTATCTCAATATTGTCAGACATTCCCTAGGAATAGACGGGTCAGTGCTCCAGTGGTTAACACAGTGGACTGCGAATCCATGGCTCGCAGGTTCGATCCCCCGTCTGACATATAATAATATTAACATTCACTTATACATATATGCTTCCACACAGTGTAGTTCTATGGATATAAGAAATAGGAATACAGTCAACTCTGTGTTAGTGGTCACCTCTATTAAGCAGCCAACCTGCATTAAGCAGCCAGTTTCCAGATTCCCAATACAGCCAAACCTGTGTTAGTGGTCACCTCGATTAAGCAGCCAACCTGCATTAAGCAGCCACTTTCCAGATTCCCAATACAGTCAAACCTGTGTTAGTGGTCACCTCTATTAAGCAGCCAACCTGCATTAAGCACCCATTTTCCAGATTCCCAATACAGTCAAACCTGTGTTCGTGGTCACCTCTATTAAGCAGCCAACCTGCATTAAGCAGCCAGTTTCCAGATTCCCAATATGTTGTTTTGCTATACATTTGACCTCTATTAAGCAGCCACCTGTGCTAAGTAGCCACTATCTTTGATTCCCTTGGCTGGCTGTTTAAGATAGGTTATACTGTACATGGAATTCCTTTGCTAGTCTTTTGACCGTGTTCGATATAAGGAAATGTTTGAGTGTGTTCGATATTAGCACGTTTTCGACCGTGTTCGATATAAGCACGTTTTTACCGTGTTCGATATAAGCACGTTTTTACCGTGTTCGATATAAGCACGTTTTTACCGTGTTCGATATAAGCACGTTTTTACCGTGTTCGATATAAGCACGTTTTTACCGTGTTCGATATAAGCACGTTTTTACCGTGTTCGATATAAGCACGTTTTCGACCGTGTTCGATATTAGCACGTTTTTACCGTGTTCGATATAAGCACGTTTTTGAACGTGTTCGATATTAGCACGTTTTTACCGTGTTTGATATAAGCACGATTTTACCGTGTTCGATATAAGCACGTTTTCGACCGTGTTCGATATAAGAACGTTTTCGACCGTGTTCGATGTAAGAACGTTTTCGACCGTGTTCGATATAAGAACGTTTTCGACCGTGTTCGGTGTAAGAACGTTTTCGACCGTGTTCGATGTAAGAACGGTTTCGATCGTATTCGATATTGGCACGTTTTCGATATTAGAACGTTATCGACCGTGTTCGATGTAGAACGTTTTCGACCGTATTCGATATAAGCACGTTTTTACTATGCTCATATCAATGTATTGTCACCCAGCACACGTAAACGACATGACAGTTTTCAAGGCGATTTTATTAATGATTTCGCGTACGCTCAGTAATATGTACCTCTTTGAACCTATTCCTTCAAAAAGTTAACCAACTAATATATATATATTAAAAAATCCCCCACAATACACACTACCTCTCTTGTTTCGGAACTGAAATCGTACTGGGTCCGATCCTTTCCATCTCAATCATTAATAATTACTGTAACTCTATATTTGTGCACAACGTACATCGTAATAAATAACGCTTCATGACTAGTGTCATAAAGAGAGAGCCCAAATCATAACACCGGGGCTCGGGTTACACTGATACGCATCGCTATGATTACCCGCAATCTCACATTTTATCTCACAGATTAATAGCAAGCAAGCGGTACCGCTAATTTTCTCTGACATACCATAGAAGATAATTCAATGACAATTTGGTTTCAATTATGCTAGCATTCCTATTTTTTTGTATGTTATGGTTTTTGCCCGTTTGACAAATGAGATTGGTATAAGAACGAGTATTTCATGTAGGATTCCGCTGGAAATTCACTCGCCCAAATGCCTCGGTAGTGGCGAGTATATCTCGGCGGTCGCGAGTATAAATTAAAGTATGCAAAAATGGTTCGATTGTTGCAAACATCTGTAACATTCAGTCTACATCCGTTAGGTCAAATTCGGTTATGTCGAATTACCCGGTTATCTCGAAGTAGTATAATCATTTCGTTAAGTCGAATATTTTTAATAATGTGTTATATGGTACATGCACTTGGTGAATGGTCAATTGTGGCAGTATTGATAGCGCAGTGGTAGTGTGTTCGCTTCAGGTGCGAAAGGTCCCGAGTTCGAGCCCCTCTGGAGCCGTTACGAGGTTGCCCTGAGGCAAGGCATTTAAATTCCCACATTGCCTCTTCTCTCTCCCTCGTGGATTCCGTCAGGAATGAGGTCTCGAGAGTGATTAATATAATTTATAACTTGTTTCGCAATCGAGCTAAGATACATTTGCATAAACTAATGGTCCATTGGTATCTTTACCAGTTACCCGTTTCGACTATTTTGAAGCATGTTTAAAATGTTATTTACTGTCGGTATCCCCATTCATATTGTAAACACAGTACAACATATAAAGTCATTATAAGCAAAATTTATGTTAAACTAACAGACGGATCTGTAGTCCAGTGGTAACACGCTGGACTGGTAATCCAGGGATCGCAGGTTCGATCCCCGTCTGACCATAATAAAATTCCCAGTCTTTCAGATGGGACGTTAAACCGAGGTCTCGTGTCGGTGCTGTACCCCGTGCACGTAACAGAACCAGAGGAGACTCTGGAATGGGTCTCTGTCTGTATCATTGCACTATCCTCCAAAATCTAAAATGACTAATCTCGTCAGGAGGTGTCGCTCATATGGGCAACCGGTAGCGACGATAAATAAACGTAAATCACACACATTTATATCCACTAAAGGTCAGTGTTTGTTTGTTTCGTGGGATTTAACGTCGCACCCACAGCCTATGTGATACTACCACTCAATTAAAATACTGTTGTGACGTCATACATTTATACTTGTGTGTTTTACACGGTTAATTTTATTAGGGTGAGACTGGGGATCTAACCTGCGATACTGCCACTCTCCAACTATTAAAACACTGTTGTGACGTCATACATTATTGGACTGCTGTCAAAAGGCCGGACTATTATATTAAATCCTACGCGTACATGTACGAAACTAACATGTTTAATTAGTAGGATCTTGTTATATAAGTGTGTGTTTAAGTAAGATACATGTTCACTCGTGTTCGGCTTATATCCTCTACTTAAAACACGGTTGTTACGTCATACCTTTGTACTATCAGTTCATAAGTATTAATATTGGACGTAATATTAATATTGGACGTAGTAATATTAATATTGGACGACGTATTATTAATATTGGACGTAATATTAATATTGGACGACGTATTATTAATATTGGACGTAATATTAATATTGGACGTAATATTAATATTGGACGTATTATTAATATTGGACGTAATATTAATATTGGACGACGTATTATTAATATTGGACGTAGTAATATTAATATTGTACTTATTATTAATATTGGACTGCTTTCTAAAGGAGTATTATATTATCCTATGACTCACACAGTCCAATATTTTAAATATTTGATCGTTTTCGGCTGATATCGTATACGTATTGGTGGAGGAAGACCCCGGATGTCCATCTGAACAGCATTACAGGCACGGACGGACACCCGGGTAGAACCACCTACCTACCGTCGGCCACCAGTGGGATTCGAACATACAGCGTTAAGAGCACGTGATTTGAAATCAAAGTCCTTAACAACGGCCACGGTATTGCTAAATTAATGAACATGCATAGCCCATGCTGATCAGTAGTGTGAAACCGGTGGCGAAATATTAAATTTAAAATGATGTGAAATCGGATTTATTTTACAAACAATAACATGAATCATAATGTAGATGGCTGGTTTAACAAGTCGATACATATTTAACACCTATAGCGAGTTTATATTTTTTGTTCGCCCATAAACGGCAAATGCACTTGTCACACAATCATGATAACAGTTTGATAAATTCATCTTTAATGGGTTGTGTTATCTTTGACAGGATTTGGAACATGAGACACATTTACATTTTCCTAAGCCTTGAAAAACAGGAACCATTGCGCTTTCTGTCGGTAGATTTTCAGAATTACTCTAATTGACTTGTTGTGGCCTGCACAGATTTGTCCGCAACATGTATATTTGCGTATGTCCTTTCTTGACTTAAGAGTGGTACACTGTGCGATTCAGTTTGTAAACCATTACGAGTGTGTGTGTGTGTGTGTGTTTTACGTTTATTTATCGTCGCTACCGGTTGCCCATATGAGCGACGCCTCCTGAAGAGATTAGTCATTTTAGATTTTTGGAGGATAGTGCAATGATACAGACAGAGACCCATTCCAGAGTCTCCTCTGGTTCTTTTACGTGCACGGCGTACAGCACCGACACGAGACCTCGGAGTAATGTCCCGTCTGAAAGACTGTTAATTTTATTAGTGTCAGATGGGGGATCGAACCTGCGATCCCTGGATTACCAGCCCAGCGTGTTACCACTGGACTACATATCCGTCTGTGTATTCATCATTACGATGGTAGCAACACGGAAATGTAGGTAGCCACGCAGTAACACGTTAGTCGTGCCTGACAGGAACATGTAATTAGTTTGAGTGTATTTTAAATTTATCATCAGTTTGTGGTTGGTGACAATACTGTCACTTCAGATATATGAGTTTGCTGGCGTTTATTTTACTGTAGAAATGTATATCTTGTTGTGGTGACATGGGCAACGATTTTATACACAGCCGAAAACACTTTGTTTTTATCCAAATTTAACCTTTTCCAACACAAAAGATATCTTTAAGACGTAAGAAGAACTCGTCGGGGACAAGCATGACATTCTGTCACTCACGCCCAGTGACCTCGCGCGGGCAGCAGACCTGTTATACATTCTGTCCAGTGACCTCGTGTGGACAGCAGACCTGTTATACATTCTGTCCAGTGACCTCGCGCGAGCAGCAGACCTGTTATACATTCTGTCCAGTGACCTCGCGGCGGGCAGCAGACCTGTTATACATTCTGTCCAGTGACCTCGCGGCGGGCAGCAGACCTGTTATACATTCTGTCCAGTGACCTCGCGCGGGCAGCAGACCTGTTATACATTCGAATAGATGTGACATGGACCACAATGAGTATTCAAAAATGTGTCAGAAATATTGATATTTTGGAATGAAGATACCCAAATGTGTGTGTACAGGAATGTGTCAGAACTATTAAATGTGTTGTGTGAACATGGTCAAATGTGTGTGCACAAAAATGTTAGATATATTGATGTGGCCAAAAGCGTGTGTACAAAAACATTTCAAAAATACAGATTTATTAAGTGAACATTTCCAAACGCAGTGTTACTATACTGGCACATTATTCCGCTATAGCTGCAAGGTAGAATCCCGTGGACTACGATCCCAGCGCGTTACTACTGGCGTACTGTTCCGCTATAGCTGCAAGGTAGAATCCCGTGGACTACGATCCCAGCGCGTTACTACTGACGTACTGTTCCGCTATAATTACAAGGTAGAAACCCGTGGACTACGTACGATCCCAGCGCGTTACTACTGACGTAGTGTTCCGCTATAGCTGCAAGGTCGAAACCCGTGGACTACGATCCCAGCGCGTTACTACTGACGCACCGTTCCGTTATAACTGCAAGGTCGAATCCCGTGGACTACGATCCCAGCGTGTTACTACTGACGCACCGCTCCGTTATAACTGCAAGGTCGAATCCCGTGGACTACGATCCCAGCGCGTTACTACTGACGTATATTCCGTTATAACTGCAAGGTCGAATCCCGTGGACTACGATCCCAGCGCGTTACTACTGACGCACCGTTCCGTTATAGCTGCAAGGTAGAATCCCGTGGACTACGATCACAGTGCGTTACTACTGACGTACTATTCCGCTATAGCTGCAAGGTCGAAGCCCGTGGACTACGATCCCAGCGCGTTACTACTGACGTACTGTTCCGTCATAGCTGCAATGTCGAAACCCGTGAACTACGATCCCAACGCGTTACTACTGACGTACTGTTCCGCTATAGTTACAAGGTAGAATCCCGTGGACTACGATCCCAGCGCGTTACTACTGACGCACCGTTCCGTTATAGCTGCAAGGTAGAATCCCATGGACTACGATCCCAGCGCGTTACTACTGACGCACCGTTCCGTTATAGCTGCACTGCAAGGTAGAATCCCGTGGACTACGATCCCAGCGCGTTACTACTGACGCACCGTTCCGTTATAGCTGCACGGTAGAATCCCGTGGACTACGACCCCAGCGCGTTACTACTGACGTACTATTCAGTTATAACTGCATGGTGGAATCCCGTGGACTACGATCCCAGCGCGTTACTACTGACGTACTGTTACGCTATAGTTACAAGGTAGAAACCCGTGGACTACGATCCAAGCACGTTACTACTGACGTACCGTTCCGCTATAACTGCAAGGTCGAAACCCGTGGACTACGATCCCAGCGCGTTACTACTGACGTACTGTTACGCTATAGTTACAAGGTAGAAACCCGTGGACTACGATCCCAGCGCGTTACTACTGACGTACTGTTCCGTTATAACTGCAAGGTGGAATCCCGTGGACTACGATCCCAGCGCGTTACTACTGACGTACTGTTCCGCTATAGCTGCAAGGTAGAATCCCGTGGACTACGATCACAGTGCGTTACTACTGACGTACTATTCCGCTATAGCTGCAAGGTCGAAGCCCGTGGACTACGATCCCAGCGCGTTACTACTGACGTACTGTTCCGTTATAGCTGCAATGTCGAAACCCGTGAACTACGATCCCAGCGCGTTACTACTGACGTACTGTTCCGCTATAGTTACAAGGTAGAATCCCGTGGACTACGATCCCAGCGCGTTACTACTGACGCACCGTTCCGTTATAGCTGCAAGGTAGAATCCCATGGACTACGATCCCAGCGCGTTACTACTGACGCACCGTTCCGTTATAGCTGCACTGCAAGGTAGAATCCCGTGGACTACGATCCCAGCGCGTTACTACTGACGCACCGTTCCGTTATAGCTGCACGGTAGAATCCCGTGGACTACGACCCCAGCGCGTTACTACTGACGTACTATTCAGTTATAACTGCATGGTGGAATCCCGTGGACTACGATCCCAGCGCGTTACTACTGACGTACTGTTACGCTATAGTTACAAGGTAGAAACCCGTGGACTACGATCCAAGCACGTTACTACTGACGTACCGTTCCGCTATAACTGCAAGGTCGAAACCCGTGGACTACGATCCCAGCGCGTTACTACTGACGTACTGTTACGCTATAGTTACAAGGTAGAAACCCGTGGACTACGATCCCAGCGCGTTACTACTGACGTACTGTTCCGTTATAACTGCAAGGTGGAATCCCGTGGACTACGATCCCAGCGCGTTACTACTGACGTACTGTTCCGCTATAGCTGCAAGGTAGAATCCCGTGGACTACGATCCCAGCGCGTTACTACTGACGTACTGTTCCGCTATAGCTGCAAGGTAGAATCCCGTGGACTACGATCCCAGCGCGTTACTACTGACGTACTGTTCCGCTATAGCTGCAAGGTAGAATCCCGTGGACTACGATCCCAGCGCGTTACTACTGGCGTACTGTTCCGCTATAGCTGCAAGGTAGAATCCCGTGGACTACGATCCCAGCGCGTTACTACTGACGTACCGTTCCGCTATAACTGCAAGGTCGAAACCCGTGGACTACGATCCCAGCGCGTTACTGCTGACGTACTGTTCCGTTATAGCTGCAAGATCGAAACCCGTGGACTACGATCCCAGCGCGTTACTACTGACATGCAACACTATTCCGTTAACGTTATAGCTGCAAGGTTTGGACCTAATTTAGAACTATTTCAGTCATTTCATTGAGATAGTTGTCAGTTTCATCTGCAACCGAAGCCAATATGTCTGAACACATTATCTCAATACTTTGCAAACAAATTACACAAACACGAGAGGAGTAGAAAAATATGAAATTTCTGATGATTCAATCTGATATTAAGAGAATACTTGTTTGTTTAAGTGAATGATCGAATTCTATTTCACGGAATGCTAGCCATGAGTGATAATAATAGCTTTCTATGTTCATTCGATTATTCACTTAAACAAACAAATAGTCTTTTTTTTATTTTAGGTTGAAATATTCATATTTTATTTCACAAATAAATTTCTACATTACATTGTAAATCATAAAATAAATTAATTGTTTCTGTATCAACTATATCTAAATAATATCACTGAACTACATGTATATCTAAATAATATCACTGAACTACATGTATATCTAAATAATATCACTGAACTACATGTATATCTAAATAATATCACTGAACTACATGTATATCTAAATAATATCACTGAACTACATGTATATCTAAATAATATCACTGAACTACATGTATATCTAAATAATATCACTGAACTACATGTATATCTAAATAATATCAATTACATGTATATCTAAATAATATCACTGAACTACATGTATATCTAAATAATATCAATTACATGTATATCTAAATAATATCACTGAACTACATGTATATCTAAATAATATCACTGAACTACATGTATATCTAAATAATATCACTGAACTACATGTATATCTAAATAATATCACTGAACTACATGTATATCTAAATAATATCACTGAACTACATGTATATCTAAATAATATCACTGAACTACATGTATATCTAAATAATATCAATTACATGTATATCTAAATAATATCACTGAACTACATGTATATCTAAATAATATCAATTACATGTATATCTAAATAATATCACTGAACTACATGTATATCTAAATAATATCACTGAACTACATGTATATCTAAATAATATCACTGAACTACATGTATATCTAAATAATATCACTGAACTACATGTATATCTAAATAATATCACTGAACTACATGTATATCTAAATAATATCACTGAACTACATGTATATCTAAATAATATCAATACATGTATATCTAAATAATATCACTGAACTACATGTATATCTAAATAATATCAATTACATGTATATCTAAATAATATCACTGAACTACATGTATATCTAAATAATATCACTGAACTACATGTATATCTAAATAATATCACTGAACTACATGTATATCTAAATAATATCACTGAACTACATGTATATCTAAATAATATCACTGAACTACATGTATATCTAAATAATATCACTGAACTACATGTATATCTAAATAATATCAATTACATGTATATCTAAATAATATCACTGAACTACATGTATATCTAAATAATATCAATTACATGTATATCTAAATAATATCACTGAACTACATGTATATCTAAATAATATCACTGAACTACATGTATATCTAAATAATATCACTGAACTACATGTATATCTAAATAATATCACTGAACTACATGTATATCTAAATAATATCACTGAACTACATGTATATCTAAATAATATCACTGAACTACATGTATATCTAAATAATATCAATTACATGTATATCTAAATAATATCACTGAACTACATGTATATCTAAATAATATCACTGAACTACATGTATATCTAAATAATATCACTGAACTACATGTATATCTAAATAATATCTATCTAAATAATAACACTGAACTACATGTATATCTAAATAATAACACTGAACTACATGTATATCTAAATAATATCACTGAACTACATGTATATCTAAATAATATCACTGAACTACATGTATATCTAAATAATAACAACTACATGTATATCTAAATAATAACAGAAGTTTTTGATAAATTCCTTGCTTTATTCCATACTTTGATATTGCGAGGCTAGGAATGATCTTACAGGCGGGAGTTATATTAAACAATTCGTCTGCTGTAGTTTTTGGATCTTCAGCAGCCGATATCGAATTTGGCGCCACGATAGTTCGATCAAAAATATTGATAAAGAGAAAATTAGCTCAACAAATAACCAGAACGTGTTTTACAATGCGTTTCGTCGGGAGAATGTTAAATGCAAATCATTTTGACTTAATAATCGTAGATTAGCTTTGAATAAAGTAAACATATCTTGTCTGTATATCTGACTCCATTGAAGCTTGCAAATTAAAACATCTAGTGTCTACACGAGTAAGTCACTTCGGCGGAACCCATTTAATAAAATAGTTTCACATTTTTGTTGTAGTATTAAGTAAAATGAAGACATTTTGTCTATAGGAAAACAAGCTAAGAAACAAACTTGGCAACATGTCCAGATTGATCAGGTTTTATTATCTATAAACAAAAGTAAACTAAGTTTTCAAATACACAAGCGATTCTCACGGTTTATTTCCCCCCGGCGCCGTGTAATAATTGTTCAAAGTGAAAACTGCTTTGATACGTGATGCACATATATGTTTGTCCATTATTAAACAGCATTTCTTACTTTTAATATGTATTTATGTGTGGAAGATCAACCGTGATTGTGGTCAATTAAATTAAAAATATAATATGTTTTATACAAAGCAAATTGACAATTTACAAATCAAAGATACAGAGAAAGAGCTTAGAATTACTTGATCTCCGCTATGACATACTAAAATGACTCACGAGGCGTCGTTCATATGGGCAGCAACCGGTAGCGACGATAAATTAACTCGTAAAACACGCACGCACGCACGCACGCACGCACGCACGCACGCAGTAGATGCAAGAACAATAATTATTTTATTGAGGTTTCCTTCAGAAAACATTGTTTATATTTAATCCCTGCCTGTAGGCTACGGGTTTATTGTAGTTTTTACAAATTTATTTGAGCTCGATTGCGAAACAAGTTCTTACAACTTATACTAATCACTATCGATACCTCATTACTGATAGATTCCATCGCCATGAGGGAGAGAGAGAGAGAGAGAGAGAGAGAGAGAGAGAGAGAGAGAGAGAGAGAGAGAGAGAGAGAGAGAAATGACACGCTCGTAACGGCTCCAGCTGGGCTCGAACTCCGGGCCTTTCGTAACTAAAACGAACGCCCTACCACTGTGCTATCACGACATTCACTGTTAATGTATGTGGCTGCGTCTATCTGAGTGTGTATGCTTGTCTATGTATGTACTCAAAATGTTAACTCAAAAAGTTGTTGCCGGTGGATGTTGATGAGTTGTGGATATATATAGAGGGTTGATCCAAATGGGAAGTGATTCCATCTTTTTAAACATTCGGTATAAAAACTTTATATACAGTCAAACCTGTGTTAGTTGTCATCTATAATTAAGCAGCCAACATGCATTAAGCAGGCAGTTTTCAGATTCCCAATATGTTACTTTGTTATACATTTGACCACTATTAAGCAGCCACCTGTGCTAAGCAGCCACTTTCTGTTATTCCCTTGGCTGGCTGCTTAAGGCAGATTTGACTGTATATATATATATATATATATATATATATATATATGTGTGTGTGTATATATATGTATATATGTATTTCATCCGAATAAAATATGTTTAAACTAAACATTCGGTCAATGTGTGTAAGGACGGTCAGCGAAAATTCCGTTCCATTACCTATATTATACCACCGTCAAATCCGTCGATTTTCATTATATACAATACAATATGTGTTATTGCAAAATCGGCAATAACCTTGCCTTTGGCAATACAGTATACATACATAATAGTATACATGGCATGAGAAACAAAATGTAATATACACAAATTACATTAATAATTGGTTGACATCGTGTTACTTAAAGCAACGATAAACCAGCTAAGAAGCTATATTGGCAAAGAGCGAAACCAATTTGTCTTTTTGTGATAATACATATTAATATGATAGCATACATACATATACATTCATTATTGTTAGTCACGTAATATTATTAGAGTTTATTAATGGTTGTCAATTTTCGCCTTTATGTAAACAGTCGACACAGAACGCACCTTGGTGGAACAAAGGCACCCGATTAGTTGTACTGGTGTTAACCTGGAACTCACTCAAACTGTGAGTGGTACATGTATATAGTTTATCCTGGAACTCACTCAAACTGTAAGTGGTATATCATTTAGCCTGGAATTCACTCAAACTGTAAGTGGTATATAATTTAACCTGTAACTCACTCAAACTGTAAGTGGTATATAATTTAACCTGAAACTCACTCAAACTGTAAGTTGTATATAATTTAACCTGGAACTCACTCAAACTGTAAGTTGTATATAATTTAACCTGGAACTCACTTAAGCTGTAAGTGGTATATAATTTAACCTGTAACTCACTCAAACTGTAAGTGGTATATAATTTAACCTGAAACTCACTCAAACTGTAAGTTGTATATAATTTAACCTGGAACTCACTCAATCTGTAAGTGGTATATAATTTAACCTGAAACTCACTCAAACTGTAAGTTGTATATAATTTAGCCTGAAACTCACTCAAACTGTAAGTTGTATATAATTTAGCCTGGAACTCACTCAAACTGTAAGTGGTATATAATTTAACCTGGAACTCACTCAAACTGTAAGTGGTATATAATTTAACCTGTAACTCACTCAAACTGCTGTAAGTGGTATATAATTTAACCTGGAACTCACTCAAACTGTAAGTTGTATATAATTTAACCTGGAACTCACTCAAACTGTAAGTGGTATATAATTTAACCTGTAACTCACTCAAACTGCTGTAAGTGGTATATAATTTATCCTGGAACTCACTCAAACTGTAAGGGGTATATAATTTAACCTGTAACTCACTCAAACTGCTGTAAGTGGTATATACTTTAACCTGGAACTCACTCAAATAGGTTCGATCCCCCGTGCGAACCTAATCAAATTAATAGTCTTTCAGATGCAACTTTACACCGTGCATACAAAACAACTAGAGGAGACTGTGGCTTGGGTCTCTGTCTGTATCATTGCACTATCTTCCAAAATACTAAAATGACTAATCTCTACGATTGAGCTTATTTACCTTCGCCTCCTGCGAACTATTCAGGAGGCATCGCTCATATGGGCAACCGGTAGCGACGATAAATAAACGTAAAACATACACGCAAACGGTGATTGGTATATAATTTAGCCTGGAACTCACTCAAATTGTGCGTGGTATATAATTTAACCTGGAACTCATTCAAATTGTAAGTAGTATATACTTTTATATATATGCATAGCATATAAAGAGCTATGTCGAATGGCATCATATCGATATAACATTCGTTTTATTTCAAACCTCGTCTATTTTATTGGCATATACATTCCTGTAGTATATACACAAATGCATTTAAGAGTTAATATCCTAATGCTGATAAGCCTCTGTAGAGTTTGTTAATGCGAGTGTGTTGAGTTTTATCCAATGTACTTGTTAATCCGAAGTAAAGAGACGTTTCTCTTTCATCTTTTAACTAGATACATATTTCCACAAACAGCTCAGTCATGCCAGCCTCCCGCACGCCTGCACGCCAATGAAAGCATGCGTTCACATAGCTTCTATACCTGCGACAGCAGCTATTTCATGTTTAAACTATGTGCATGCTAGCGGCGAAAATAGTTTATACAGATTTATTTTAGCTCAATTGTGAAACAAGTTCTTACAACTTATATTAATCACTATCGAGACTTCATTCCTGATGGAATCCATCGCCGCTAGGGAGAGAGAAGAGGAAATGTGGGATTTAATTCCTGGACTAGGGGCACGCTCGTAACGGTTACAGCTGGGCTCGAACTCGTGGCCTTTCGCACCTGAAGCGAACGCACTACCACAGCTATCACGATATCCACTCAACACGCGTAATGGCCGGGCCACCTGATTAATCACGGATACGATCCGGCATCATAACGTCTACAATTACACGTAATTAGCATATTGTTTTTGCATTGTTAATCAACAATACACGTACAGTTGCTAGTACATGACATATTACAACGTTCTAGCTCAAGAAACGAACCGTGTGCTTGGTCTATACATGTTTCACATGCAGGTTTATATTTATGTCCGCACTTTTAAGTATTAAAATACATGTGTGCACGTGCACATTTATACATGGACGCGTGCATTTTTATACTTACATTTTATATTATTATAGACGTGCGTACGTAACGAACCCAGCTGCATAACAGCTCTCTTCTCAGTGCACTGCAAAGTTTGATCTGACAAATTAGCAAAACTTGCTAAATGTTAATGGCTACGGTTTACAAAACAGTGCAACCTTTCTATCTGCATTTGTTATTAAGCAATCTTAAAAGACACAAAAACTGCTTGTGTAGTATGGCTCTCATACAATAGTAAAATTCGTCCAATCGGGGCGTCTGTTCACTTATCGTATATCTTTAGCCTTTTGATAATCAAGCGAACACAACGATCGCATTTCATTCGCTACTAAAACAGTGGCTGTGCTTGATTGTTAACTTCGTCGAGATTATACTATTCTCGTGAAACATAATATTTTTGGCCAAGTGCAAAACTTTATTTCAAACACTCATACATGAACATCAAGCAGTATATTATAGAGACATTGAAATTAGGACGTGCTATGTTGATACACTGAATGTAACTGTCGCGTGCAGGTTGAAAGCTTGTTATCATAAACTGTATTTACTTAGTCGGAGTATATTAACTCAGTAAGATAGTCGCTACATACCAACATGTTGATTTTTTGATAGTGTTTATATATATATATAGTTGTGTTGGTCCACATGCGTATCTAATGGATAAAAGGTTGGAAGATATGTTGCAGTTAATCTAACAAAAACTGATACAGTGTGTTCGTGTGTTTTAAAACTGTGGAATGCTATTATTCTAATTAGATCGTGATTGTACTAGTCGAATATATTCACGTTTGTAAATGTTACAGTGACATGAACTGTTTATATATTCGCTCATCAATTATTGGACAGATATGAGCAACAGTTGATGGTAGCAAAGTGTCACCTGGAACGTTTGTGTGTGATGACAAACATATAGGAAATGCAGTTGTAACCCTTTGATCGGTATTTGAGGATTTCGTTTATTTTTTATTGTATTGCCTACTACCGGAATATAGACTCAACTATGGATGCTTGGCGTTATATACGATCGTTGTTTCTCTGGAATATTTTACTTCCTTTCGTCAAAGGTGAGATATGTTCTTGTGTTTCTTGCCACATGCTTTCATGTATATAATAAATTATCAGATACAGGTCGGGATGTAGAGATTCCTGGATAGGTAGTTAATCATTCACGTGCACAGACATATACGCATGCTGGTATTACAGAAATAAAAACCGAACATGCGCAACATTACAATAATGAAAAGAAAGCACAAACAATATCTCCGAATGTTCAACAATGCTGTCAATTAACGATGTACGATTAATTCCCAATGCACATAATTACAGAAGTGGATGCAGAACAGGTCTTCCCCAAAACGATTACCAATGGTTACAAAAACTCCGCTCTCAATTCCCCTAGCATTCCATATCAGAATCCATACTCTCAGTTGTCTAATAATTTCTTTTCTTTTTTTTATGATGTCTATTTGCCTGGCGAACAAAAAGACGAGCTTAATGGAGCCATGATATGTTACATTCTGCGAGGTGTTTCGGGGTTACTGATGAGCGCACCATACGTAGTATATCCGCAATATTCTCATAAATTATGCGTGTGGCATCGAAGCGATCTCATAGCTTGCATAGCCTGTTTGTTACTGTATGTATATGCACGAGAGATTCAATATAAACATTCCAGGGGCACGAGATAATTAGTTTATACAAATTTATTTTAGCTCGATTGCGAAACAAGTTCTTATAACTTATATTAATCACTCTCGAGACCTCATTCCTGATGGAATCCATCGCCACGAGGGAGAGAGAATAGGCAACGTGGAAATTAAATGCCTTGCCTAAGGGCACAATCGTAACGGCTCCAGCGGGGCTCGAACTCCGGACCTTTCGCACCTGAAGCGAACGCGCATCCACAGCGCTATCACGACTTCCACAAAGATAATTAATGGATAAGCCCCACATATGCACGAGAAATGAATGCAGGTAAACTAGTCTCGTAGAATGCACGAGAGATTCAAAGCATGTCATATATGGGACACGAGAGAATAAGTGAATAAGTCCCACATATGCTAGAGAAATGATTATAGATAAACTAGTCTCATACAATGCACGAGAGATTCAACGCATGACATATATGGGACACGAGAGAATAAGTGAATAAGTCCCACATATGCTCGAGAAATGATTATAGATAAACTAGTCTCATACAATGCACGAGAGATTCAAAGCAAGAAATCCACGGTGCATGAACTATTAAAACTCTTAAGTACGGGAAATTATTGTAGGTAAACTATTCTTATATAATGCACGAGATATTCCATCCAAGAAAACACCATTTCAAAGCAAGAAATCAAAGTCTCATAAGTGCACGAGGCAATATATTCTCATAAAATGAACTAGATATTTAGATATTGAAAGCAAGAAACCACAGACGGATCTGTAGTCCAGTGGTAACACGCCTGACTGGTAATCCATGGATCGCAGGTTCGATCCCACGTCTGATCCTAATACAATTAACAGTCTTTCAAATGGGACTTTAAACCGAGGTCTCGTGTCGGTGCTTTACACCGTGCACGTAAAAGAACCAGAGGAAACTCTGGAATGGATCTCTGTCTGTATCATTGCACTATCCTCCAAACATCTAAAATGACTAATCTCTTCAGGAGGCGTCGCTCATATGGGCAACCGGTAGGGACGTTAAATAAACGTAAAACACACACACACACATCTGAAATGACTAATCTCTTCAGGAGGCGTCGCTCATATGGGCAACCGGTAGCGACGTTAAATAAACGTAAAACACACACACACACAAATCTAAAATTACTAATCTCTTCAGGAGGCGTCGCTCATATGGGCAACCGGTAGCGACGATAAATAAACGTAAAACACACAAGCAAGAAATCCATGGTGCACGGGAGAGAATAACATATTAAATATCTTAAACACACGAGCAATTAGTGTAGGTATATAAACCATTCTCATAAACTGCACGATGTAGTCTATTAGCAATACAACGAGAGTACAAGTGTCACCACGAGCGAGTGGAGAGAATGAATGTACGTAATACAATGCTCAAGAAATAAAATAGCAATTATTAAACATAGCATTTAATAAAGTAAACAATTATCGTTTGGCAAAATGTAAATACTGTTCATGATTAATTGGAATATTGTGCTTCCTAAATTATAAGTATGTTTCATTTTATAGTATGTTTCAGTTTACTTCTAAAGTAAGTAAGTAAAGTAAGTAATTGTTTTATTATAGTGACATGTGCATATATACAATGACAAAGAACAAATAGTTAAAAACACAATCAAGCACTCGGCCCAATGGGCCTATATGTCACCAACATTATATACAAAATGTATGGTTCAAAATTAAACATATTTATGTGAATTAATAAGTATGTAGGTGTGTTTATTTCTTTAAAGCGACACTCGGACGGAATACAAATATGTTTTTTTTATAATATTTGAAATTTTACCTAACTCAAGAATGAAAATCCATTCAACAGTATTTGGTCACACACCCACGTGACCAAAACAACCATAGAAAACGAAACAATTTCCCTGACCTATAGTCTGTTTCAAATCAATCATAATACAATTAAATAAACAATTGAATGAAACAAAACAAAATAATAGAATTTCCCGCTCTTTTTTCTATATTCCCATCTCCAAACTTGACTCTTCTCTCTCATATGCTCTTTATTATTTATTTATCAATCCGTGTCACAACTTCTGTTAATTAATTACATGTATACTCATATGTCATGTAAATGATCTGAGTTAATAAAGAATAATTGAATTGAAAGTACAAGTAATAATGCTACTACACATTCTTCTATTATAATTATAATAATTATTGTCCGCCAGTAAACACTGTGTTTTTGCAATATAACAAGCTGAAAATGAAAGTAGAACATGCCTGAATCGGCACATCCTCGCGTACATTCTGTCGGCAATGAGACTGCTGTTTACACTTCCGTTGTTGTGCCATATGCATGCACATTAGTTTAGACACATTTATTTTAGCTCGATTGCGAAACAATGTCTTTCAACTGAACTGCTAATCCAGGGATCCAAGGTTCGACCCCCCGTCTGACCCTAATAATATTAACAGTCTTTCAGGTGTGACTTTGTCTGTCGTTGTATCGTGTCAATGTATTACACTGTGAAAGTAAAAGAACCAGAGGAAAATATGGACTCGGGTCTCTGTCTGTATCAGTTCACTATCCTCCAAAGTCTAAAATGACTAACCTCTTCAGGAGGCGTCGCTCATATGGGCAACCGGTAGTGACGATAAATAAACTCGCTAAACACACTTGCCTGCTGTAGAGCCACGTTGATTGTGAATACTGAATTGTGAAACATACTCTAAGCATAGCTAGAAATTAGCTGCCGGTAAGACTGTTACATATACCAGATACTGTTGGCGTTAAGTGGCTATTTCCACTAAATGGTTTGCAGGAATCAACAGTATTTGTATTATATATACAGCATGAAGTAAGCTATTGGTTCGTTCTACTGGTATCATACCAATAAACCAGTCTTACGCTGCTCTCTCTCTCTCTCTCTCTCTCTCTCTCTCTCTCTCTCTCTCTCTCTCTCTCTCTCTCTCTCTCTCTGTCTCTCTCTCTCTCTCTCTCTCTGTCAAACGTGGAAGTCGTGATAGCGCGTTCGCTTCAGGCCAGTGAAAGGCCCGGAGTTCGCGTTCCACTGGCGCCGTTACAATTATGCCCTTAGACAAGACATTTAAATTCCATGTTGCCCCTTCTCTCTCCCTCGTGGCGATGGATTCAATCAGAAATGAGATCTCGAGAGTGGTTAATATAAATTGTAATAACTTGTTTCGCAATCGAGCTAAAATAAATTTGTATAAATTAATCATATAGGAAATTGGACCTGGACTTTAATAACGATGAGCATTGTACTTAACAATACACAGACGGATCTGTTGTCCAGTGGTAACACGCTGGACTGGTAATCCAGGGATCGCAGGTTCGATCCCCCGTCTGACCCTAATACAATTAACTGTCTTTCAGATGGGACGTTAAACCGAGGTCTCGTGTCGGTGTTTTACACCGTGCACGTAAAAGAACCAGAGGAGACCCTGGAATGGGTCTCTGTCTCTGTATCATTGCACTATCCTCCAAAAATCTAAAATGACTAATCTCTTCAGGAGGCGTCGCTCATATAGGTAACCGGTAGCGACGATAAATAAACGTAAAACACACAATTTAACAATACTGACTCGCATGTGGCGCACTTCTAGTTAAGCTTAGTTTTGTTTATTTTCAAATTAAACAATATGCTAACGTGTCCATGAGGATATAACATACACATATATACAGTTGTTGTAGAAGCTTACAAACATTATTAATAAGAGTGTGTGTTTTACGTTTATTTATCGTCGCTACCGGATGCCCATATGAGCGACGCCTCCTGAAGAGATTAGTCATTTTAGATCTGTGTGTGTGTTTTACGTTTATTTATCGTCGCTACCGGTTGCCCATATGAGCGACGCCTCCTGAAGAGATTAGTCATTTTAAATTGTTGGAGGATAGTGCAATGATACAGACAGAGACCCATTCCAGAGTCTCAAAAAAAGAAAACAAAACAACGTGATAGTCGTAATAGCGCAGTTGTAGCGCGTTCGCTTGCAGGTGTGAAGGGTCCGGAGTTCGCTTGCAGGTATGAACGGTCCGGAGATCGCTTGCAGGTATGAAGGTTCCGGAGATCGCTTGCAGGTGTGAAGGGTCCGGAGTTCGCTTGCAGGTGTAAAGGGGTCCGGAGTTCGCTTCCAGGTGTGAAGGGTCCGGAGTTCGCTTCCAGGTGTGAAGGGTCCGGAGTTCGCTTGCAGGTGTGAAGGGACCGGAGTTCGCTTGCAGGTGTGAAGGGTCCGGAGTTCGCTTCCAGGTGTGAAGGGTCCGGAGTTCGCTTCCAGGTGTGAATGGTCCGGAGTTCGCTTGCAGGTGTGAAAGTTCCGGAGTCGCTTGCAGGTGTGAACGGTCCGGAGTTCGCTTGCAGGTGTGAAGGATCCGGAGATCGCTTGCAGGTATGAAGGGTCCGGAGATCGCTTGCAGGTGTGAAGGGTCCGGAGTTCGCTTGCAGGTATGAAGGGTCCGGAGATCGCTTGCAGGTGTGAAGGGTCCGGAGTTCGCTTCCAGGTGTGAAGGGTCCGGAGTTCGCTTCCAGGTGTGAAGGGTCCGGAGTTCGCTTGCAGGTGTGAACGGTCCGGAGTTCGCTTGCAGGTATGAAGGGTCCGGAGATCGCTTGCAGGTATGAAAAGGTCCGGAGTTCGCTTCCAGGTGTGAAGGGTCCGGAGTTCGCTTGCAGGTGTGAAAGGTCCGGAGTTCGCTTCCAGGTGTGAAGGGTCCGGAGTTCGCTTCCATGTGTGAAGGGTCCGGAGTTCGCTTGCAGGTGTGAAGGGTCCGGAGTTCGCTTGCAGGTGTGAAGGGTCCGGAGTTCGCTTGCAGGTGTGAAGGGTCCGGAGTTCGCTTGCAGGTATGAAAGGTCCGGAGTTCGCTTGCAGGTGTGAACGGTCCGGAGTTCGCTTGCAGATGTAGCCGTTACGATAGTGCTCTTAATTGCCACCAGTCTCTCCTTCGTGGCGATGGATTCCACCAGGAATGAGGTCTCGAGAGCGATGAATCAAATGGTGTGAGAACTTGTTTCGCAGTCGAGCTAAAATAAATGGAATAAGCTAATCTATACAAACAACAGCAACAACAATATAACATAAACGAAAACAATCAAATGTTTTATCTTACAATGAAATGCGTGCATTGCCATGTACGAAGCCGTCTGCGCAATATTCAACTTGATAAAAAAAATTGTTTTTAATGTTTAAAATAACATAATCTGCTTATTTCTCTCTTTTCATTTACTAGTTTCAGTGAATCAGAGTGGGATTGAGTTTCGTATAGAGAAACTGACAAATGACATCGTTTATCTGCTGTTTCTATAGTGAAATGTATGCATAGTAACACAAATATGTCATTTTATGTCTATTTAACAATTGATAAATTGTGTAATTTTCGGATGTAACTATTCCTAACATTATCAAACAGCCGTTTATTTGTAAATATTCCCTTTATGAATAATCCAAAGTTTTCAATACTTTCCTGCGTTTGCTACACCCTTTTCTGTATCGATACGTGTCTGCCATTTGTCAATTTACTGGTATTAAAACACATTGTAATATATTCTTTAAACACGTTTAACCCTTTCAACACCACTAAATAGGCTTACAAAAAGTGTAGACCCAGATGAACCGGCTCGTGACGAGCCGTCTCATCAGGATCTACACTTTTTGCCAGTGATATGACTATTTTTAGACATAATTACCCATTTTGATAAATGAACTTGTCCAAATGTGATTTTCTGATTCACTTATTGGTTTATGAATATCATGGACCAGTCCATGTGAGTTACTTGGTGTTGAATGGGTTAAGGGCATTTAGTGGTAAATTCTTTCATTTGTTTGATATACTCGCGGGGTATATTACTTTACCCTAGATCTAGATAGCACTATAATGTACCCAGTGCGCAAATAAAATAAGCACCACAAAGTATTTTATTAATGATGCCAATTATTTTATAAGATTTTTTTTTTTTGATTTTTTTTTTATCGTCGCTACCGGTTGCCCATATGAGCGACGCCTCCTGAAGAGATTAGTTATTTTAGATTTTGGAGGATAGTGCATGATACAGACAGAGACCCATTCCAGAATCTCCTCTGGTTCTTTTACGTGCACGGGGTAAAGCACCGACACGAGACCTCGGTTTAACGTCCCATCTGAAAGATCGAACCTGCGATCCCTGGATTACCAGTCCAGCGTGTTACCACTGGACTACATATCCGTCTATTTATAAGATTAGCACGTGCCATGCAGCATATATACTGATGCCATAAAACAACGTGCACTTTTATATTGAGCGTTACTTTTTCGTTACACATTTTAGAATTATGGGTTTGTCCATCACACATTGCACTGATTTATATTTCGCACATTTTGATACCAAATTTGCCTATATTTTTTTTCTAAAAGGATATATATTTTACCTCTAAGGCAAGTGCACAGTTTCTTTTTGGTGTCAGTATACATGAAGCCCCTAAATAGGGTTGAAAAAAGTGTAGATCCAGATGAGAGGGCTTTTCTAGATCAAGATCTGCACTGTTTGCCAATAATATTACTATTTTTAGACAAAATTATCCATTTTGATAAATGAACTGGTCAACATGTAATTTTCGGATTAATTTATTGTTCTAAAATATCATGCACCAGTCCATGTCAATTACTTTGTGTCCAATGGGTTAATATCATGCACCAGTCCATGTCAATTACTTTGTGTCCAATGGGTTAATATCGTGCACCAGTCCATGTCAATTACTTTGTGTCCAATGGGTTAATATCATGCACCAGTCCATGTCAGTTACTTTGTGTCCAATGGGTTAATATCATGCACCAGTCCATGTCAGTTACTTAGTGTCGAATGGGTTAATATCATGCACCAGTCCATGTCAATTACTTGGTGTCCAATGGGTTAAATATCCTGCACCAGTCCATGTCAGTTACTTGGTGTTGAATGGGTTAATATCATGCACCAGTCCATGTCAATTACTTGGTGTCCAATGGGTTAAATATCCTGCACCAGTCCATGTCAATTACTTAGTGTTGAATGGGTTAATATCATGCACCAGTCCATGTCAATTACTTAGTGTTGAATGGGTTAATATCATGCACCAGTCCATGTCAATTACTTAGTGTTGAATGGGTTAATATCATGCACCAGTCCATGTCAATTACTTAGTGTTGAATGGGTTAATATCATGCACCAGTCCATGTCAATTACTTAGTGTTGAATGGGTTAATATCATGCACCAGTCCATGTCAATTACTTAGTGTTGAATGGGTTAATATCATGCACCAGTCCAAGTCAATTACTTTGTGTCCAATGGGTTAATATCATGCACCAGTCCATTTATTCGCTCTATTGAGACATCTGGTGGAATCCACACGCTCGCCCATATGGTTCGCCGGAGGCGAGGGTAAATAGGCTCAATCATCATCATGGAATCCACCGCCACGAGGGAGAGGAGCGGTAATATGAAACAAAAATGTCTTGGCTAAGGACATCGCCTCCATGAGCTTTGACGAGGCACTACCTCACACTCCGCCGGTTACGAGGCGAGCAGTGTAGACATTGATTGCACCAGGAATGATCGGGTATATAGTCTCAGACGTGTACATTTGAATTAATAACTTAGTACATATAGCTATAACGTCATTTAAAGAAAGCATGTTTTATGTTGACCATTATAAATTAAATTAACAACAAACACAAACGAATGACCACATGTACGCTTTCATCCGCGCCAACGAGAGTGATTGATATGCATTGTTAAAACTTGCTTCTCAATCGTATATAATAATATCAAATAAATAAAGTTTAAACTAAACACAGCAATTTATTTATCGTACTTAATAAAATGCATTATAAACATGAGTTAGATTCGGGATAATGAATGCTTCTCATCAATTCTTAAGATAGCACGTGACTCTATTCTTTTCCATAGACGTCAGAAGCAATGGATATTTAACAAATTAGAATCGACGTTCTAAATGCATGTTCTGACGTCACAGTTATTTTTGTATATAGAAGCATATAGCATGTTTTTGTGTGTTCTCAAGAAGTAATTGGTTGTGATAGAACTCCAGCTAGAGAAGCACCCTGACGATAACATGCAACATTAATAACTTCACGCGCTGACAATCTCAACATCAAGGGACGATCAAAAAGTTCAAAGTGTCGATATTTGTTTGTTTCAGTGAATGATCGAACTATAGTTCAGCGTATGCACATGTGAGCATTGTTATCACGAGTGGCACTAGCGGCGAGTGATTATGATCGGTTGCTATGTTCATGATTGAATTTTAAATTCGCTCATACACGTAAACTAATACATTTTCTTTTTATTTTAGGTTGGACAGTTTTTTTAATGATATAATACATACGTCTATTTTAGTGAGTGTGGTCATTCATGTAGTAAATGCTACAATTAAGTTAATATAATTACTACATTTACAGTTCGTTACTACACGTAACATAAAATGTTGCTACATTTATTATTCTTTATTACATTTGGCTTACTAGTTTCCTACATTTGTGGTTCGTTATTACATTTAGCGTACTATTTTCCTACATTTGTGGTTCGTTATTACATTTAGCGTACTATTTTCCTACATTTGTTGTTCGTTATTACATTTAGCGTACTATTTTCCTACATTTGTAGTTCGTTATTACATTTAGCGTACTATTTTCCTACATTTGTAGTTCGTTATTACATTTAGCGTACTATTTTCCTACATTTGTGGTTCGTTATTACATTTAGCGTACTATTTTCCTACATTTGTAGTTCGTTATTACATTTAGCGTACTATTTTCCTACATTTGTAGTTCGTTATTACATTTAGCGTACTATTTTCCTACATTCGTAGTTCGTTATTACATTTAGCGTATTATTTTCCTACATTTGTAGTTCGTTGTTACATTTAGCGTACTATTTTCCTACATTTGTAGTTCGTTATTACATTTAGCGTACTATTTTCCTACATCTGTAGTTCATTATTACATTTAGCGTACTATTTTCCTACATCTGTAGTTCATTAATACATTTAGCGTACTATTTTCCTACATCTGTAGTTCGTTATTACATTTAGCGTACTATTTTCCTACATCTGTAGTTCGTTAATACATTTAGCGTACTATTTTCCTACATTTGTAGTTCGTTATTACATTTAGCATACTATTTTCCTACATCTGTAGTTTGTTATTACATTTAGCGTACTATTTTCCTACATCTGTAATTCGTTATTACATTTAGCGTACTATTTTCCTACATCTGTAATTCGTTATTACATTTAGCGTACTATTTTCCTACATCTGTAGTTCGTTATTACATTTAGCGTACTATTTTCCTACATCTGTAGTTCGTTATTATATTTAGCGTACTATTTTCCTACATGTGTACATATAATTACACGTACATACGTACAACACAAGCACACGGTACGTTTAGTTGTTCGACAGCCCGCATCAGTCCCTGCACTATTTTATTACGCAGTAGGCGTACCACTGTATCTTGGTGATAGTGATGTTTGAGCTTATATACCTCAGCCATCGGGCTAACCACACGGTTAAGAGTTGCACCTTCACAATGGCTGTTTTCGAGTTAGTAACAACGCGATTACTTTGGGCACACCCCGTACTGAACAATCCGCGCGAAACAATGGTTGATCCCCGTTCGAAGTACCCGAGTTATTAAAAGTGTTTACCTACCTAGAGGTAGACTAAGTTTCACATGATGTGGTTGTTTCGGAAGTATCAAGTTTGTGATGTACCTACTTAGGAATGGGCGGACTTGGTACATTCAATTATTAAACGTCACATTATCTGTTTTTGTTTTGATGGACATTGACAATATACACACGTTCTCGTTAATGGTATACAACAAATCAAAGAAACCTGTGTTTATGATATAATTATGTAGACTGATATTTAATTTTAACCTTAACCTAAAAACACTGTCGTGACGTCATACCTTTGTACTTGCAGTCCATTGTTATTAATATTTGACTGCATTCAAAAGGTATTATATTAAAATCCAATGCGTAAATATATGAAATTAACAATTTTAGCTAGTAAGATCTTGTTATATAAGCGTGTGTTTTATGTAAGATATGAGCCTCAAACGGATCCAATATGTAAAATATTGCCACTGTTCAATATGGCGAGAGACGAACGAAGCTACGGAGAGGGACGAACGAAGCTACGGAGAGAGACGAACGAAGCTACGGAGCGAGACGAACGAAGCTACGGAGAGAGACGAACGAAGCTACGGAGCGAGACGAACGAAGCTACGGAGAGAGAGACGAACGAAGCTACGGAGAGAGACGAATGAAGCTACGGAGAGAGACGAACGAAGCTACGGAGAGAGGAGAGAGACGAACGAAGCTACGGAGAGAGACGAACGAAGCTACGGAGAGAGACGAACGAAGCTACGGAGAGAGACGAACGATGCTACGGAGAGAGACGAACGAAGCTACGGAGAGAGACGAACGAAGCTACGGAGAGAGAGACGAACGAAGCTACGGAAAGAGACGAACGAAGCTACGGAGCGAGACGAACGAAGCTACGGAGAGAGAGACGAACGAAGCTACGGAGAGAGACGAATGAAGCTACGGAGAAGAGACGAACGAAGCTACGGAGAGAGGAGAGAGACGAACGAAGCTACGGAGAGAGACGAACGAAGCTACGGAGAGGACGAACAAAGCTACGGAGAGAGACGAACGATGCTACGGAGAGAGACGAACGAAGCTACGGAGAGAGACGAACGAAGCTACGGAGAGAGACGAACGAAGCTACGGAGCGAGACGAACGAAGCTACGGAGAGAGAGACGAACGAAGCTACGGAGAGAGACGAATGAAGCTACGGAGAGAGACGAACGAAGCTACGGAGAGAGACGAACGAAGCTACGGAGAGAGACGAACGAAGCTGCGGAGAGAGACGAACGAAGCTACGGAGAGAGACGAACGAAGCTACGGAGAGAGACGAACGAAGCTACGGAGAGAGACGAACGAAAGAACGTCAATCCTAGTCAAACTAACATTACATAGATCATAGGTACATTAAAATGTTAAAACGGTCTACCCCACAACGTGCACGTCGTCCCGCAGTCGCAGCCTAACCAAGACGTCGTCTCCTCGACATGGGGGGAACAGCCAGACAGTGCATGATGTCACGAAGACCATTGAACCGGATGGATGCTGGTGGTTTCTGTTACTGCAGGATGACACATGTGGAGTATGAGGTCCTAAAATGGACCGTTTTCGGAAGAAGCAACACCGACCCAGGACTTTATATTACGAGAGATCTCATTAAAAAAAAGTTAATCTACCAGGAGGCCCTCACCATATATATACAAATACAATGCAATCAAAAAAATATAAGTGAAAACATGCACATTGGAATTACATGTATATAGTAATGTAAAAGCTGAAAAGTAGAGAATTTTTTGTGACATCATTTTAAGAAACTCGAAACATACATATTGACTTCCTAATATTACAATACAATCAGACGGATCTGTAGTCCAGTGGTAACACGCTGGACTGGTGATCCAGAGATCGCAGGTTCGATCCCCCGTCTGACCCTAATACAATTAACTGTCTTTCAGATGGGACGTTAAACCGAGGTCTCGTGTCGGTGTTTTACACCGTGCACGTAAAAGAACCAGAGGAGACCCTGGAATGGGTCTCTGTCTGTATCATTGCACTATCCTCCACAAATCTAAGATTACTAATATCTTCAGGAGGCATCGCTCATATGGGCAACCGGTAGCGACGATAAATAAACGTAAAAACACAATACAAAATATGCATTACGGAGATAAACCATAGCGAGCGGGAGAAGTGTCACAATACAGAGTTTAAGCGGTTGTTTCATGTTGGATGATGCTATAAACTCAGACATTATATGATATTTATGATATACTGTATATAAGCAGCCTGAGTTATTACTCGTGTGTGATATATATTCATAGACAGCTGTACATATCTCAAAAGGTCAACGATAATAAAGACGTTCGTAAAATGCATGAACAATCAGGCATGTTGTTTTTTGCAATGTCCTGATTATACATTATGGCAATGCAAGACCAAACAGAAAAGTAATACCAAAAAAACAGCGTAGCATGCTAAAATATGTATTATGGAAGCCAGGATTTTGTACATGTGTTGTATGCCAGTAGCCTGGGTTCCAGTCGATTTTTCACCTTTTAACTTCTGGCAAAACTCAATACGACCCAATTGATGGTCTCGATGTTAACATATATTTATTTGACTGACCAGGCAAAATATATCAACGCCTGTTCCCAGGCTAGTATGCCTGTAGGTTTATAGGTTATATAAATTTATTTTAATTCGTTTGCGAAACAAGTTTTTACAACTTACACGTGCACGTGTATATGTTTAACCTTATTTATGACTCTCGAGACCTCATTCCTGATGGAATCATTGCCACGAGGGAGAGAGAAGAGGCAACGTGGAATTTAGATGCCTTGCCTAAGGGCACAATCGTAATGGCTCCAGCGGAGGCTCGAACTCCGGGCCTTTCGTACATGAAGCGAACGCGTTACCACTGCGCTATTACGACTTCCACGGTGCAGTTTCATCTTATCAGTAATGTGAAATCGTGAATGATAATTGTGTTCATATTTCACGACTTTAGTTTTTCCAACACCATGATCTCAACTATTAACGTACAGTCTACATCCGCTATGTCAAACTCGGTTATTTCGAAGTATCCAGTTATCTCGAAGATGGATCAAAGTCCCGTTTCAGACACTATCATTTTACATATAACATAGGCTACCCCGTTTCTATCTAATTTCGTTAAGTCAAACTTCGGTTATGTCGAAATAGTTTGTTCAGTCCGACGGAATTCGACGTAACGGATACATACTGTACACGTATAGCATACATCTGGATGTATGGTTACTTGATTAAATTGTTTGAAAACAATCTAAACTAAACGTTATTCTAACATGGCTCGGCATTTATTAAATCTGCAATAAATCATTATTTAGCGAGTGACGTCAGCAATGACGTCATTTTACTAGCATTTTTTGTAATTTTGCGACGTTATTTACGCACTCGAAAAATAACACCAACTATTGCGTTTTATTTATATATATTATGGTCATGTTAGAATATAAACAATATTTGTTTTTGCTTTATTTACAGTAGAATAAAGCATAGTTCTGAGAGTGCCGGAATTAACCACTTAGGCTTACAGCCTGCGTGCTTAATTCCTACGCGTCAGAACTACAAACCATGTTTCATTCGCCAATAAATATCTGAAAGACAAATATTATTTCTTAAATAGATAATTAATTATCCTGAACTGCAGCCAATTTATATTCTATAGAATATACTGTATTGATGAGTATTTGATAACAATCCAGCCCAAACCCGTGGTCCACTTAACACTATCGGTATCGTCGTCGCCCTGTCTTTTCCCACATATTTTTTTTATCATAAAATGATAAGATGATTGAAGTTGTTGCAACCTATGCCAACTCCAGTGACAATTTCCTTGTTTGGATGGTAAAATGGTTGATACAATATCTAACTGATATTATGGGCAATCCAAACAAGATGTAATCATGCTAAATCCCGTCCTCGGTGGGAACCGGTCATGTGCGCGACACATTGCAAATCAGTCATTTAGCAGTGATACGTGCACAGCCATTACTGGAGTTGCGGCGCCTGATGCAGCGGCAGATCTGTAAGGTTTATTATTGTTAGGATAAGAAAACGAATATAAGAATGGGAATAGTTTATTCAGCATTAATCATTCCATGACAATATAGTTTGCATGACTATTGTATCATGCAGTGCAGGCTCGTAGCCACACTGAGGCACACCGATGGCAGCTGCCTCGGTTAAAATTTCCAAAGCAAACAAAAGTTAAATGAAAAATTAAATAAATAAAATTCCAAACAATATCCCTTTGCTGTATAAAATGTTGACTGCTAGAGAGCTGAATGATCAGTACATAATTATACGTCTAATCTCATTAAATCAGAAAACGCAGGAAATCGCTTCGATGTCCCAACAATTTTAAGGGGAGAACCCCCATGGATTGCCTCGGGTTGAAATTTGCCTCTGGCTACGGTACTGCAGTGTGAATAAAACGTGTTCAGAATGAATGTTCAACACTATATGTACATAGAGGTACATGTATATACATTAACAATCATGATATTATATGCATACATTATTAAATGTATCTAAACTTAAAAAACTATCGTGACGTCATACCTGTGTACTTGCAGTCCATTATTTTTAATATTGGACTGCTGTCAAAATGCCAGAGTATTGTATTAAATCCTATGCGTACGTATAGGAAATCAACACTTTTAATTAGTAGGATCTTGTTATATAAGTGTGTGTTTCAGTAAGATACCAATACGGATCCAATATGTCAACTATTGGTACTGTCCTCGGCGCCACGCGTCTCACACAGTCCAATATTTTACATATTGAATCGTTTTCGGCTTATATCGTATACATAGATAAACACTCAACAACATTCCTAATCGGTCATTTTGTGTTTTGTAATAGTTGGAGCCAACTAAAGTCAAGTCAAGTCAAATAATAGCAACATTAATAACGAATTGATGTAATCTACAATATAACTAGTTCCATAATGCCATGCCGTGCATTTTATTCCAGATAATTATACAGAAATCCAGTGCATAAAGATCAATGTATTAAATAAGATGATATGAATATTGATATTATACGGTTCTTAGTTTGCTCCAAATACTGTAAAAACATCAGGTGACCGATTAGGAATGTTGTCAAACCTGTGTTAGTGGTCACCTCGCTTAAGCAACCAACTTGTATTAAGCAGCCAGTGTCTAAATTCCCAATATGTTGTTTTAGTATACATTTGACCTCTATTAAGCAGTCACCTGTGCTAAGCTGCCACCTTCTGTGATTCCCTTGGCTGGCTGCTTAACACAGTCTTGACTATATATATCTTTATTTCGTAGTAAGCCATTTCTTGCCCATGAACAAAGCATCATTACAAAATATTACAAAGTGTAACATGTTTGGTAAAATAGTGACGGACGGACACTAATCTCAGGTTTAGTCCATTCTAATTATTAGTTTCAAAGCCGTAAATTATATTTTGAAGCCTTTATTTCTTTATTTACTACCTGTTCATGCTGCATTCCAGTGAATGAGTTCCTTCAATGTGTGTGTGTTTTACGTTTATTTATCGTCGCTACCGGTTGCCCATATGAGCGACGCCTCCTGAAGAGATTAGTCAGATTGTTGGCGGATAGTGCAATGATACAGACAGAGACCCATTCCAGAGTCTCCTCTGGTTCTTTTACGTGCACGGTGTAAAGCACCGACACGAGACACGAGACCTCGGTTTAAAGTTCCATCTGAAAGACTATTAATTGTATTAGGGTCAGACGGGGGATCGAACCTGCGATCCCTGGATCACCAGTCCAGCGTGTTACCACTGGACTACATATCCGTCTGTAATCTGTTAGTACCTTCAAAGTGCAGCAGTACATATTAATATGAAACCTGATCACATATAACATACAATGCTGTGCATAGCGTGTGCAAGAGCAACCGTATCGATATTAGTACCCCCTACACGCACTCCTATATTTTGCGGTAGTCAGTACTGAAATCTAAGATTGTAAGCCTGACACATTGCATACAATCATCCTATTCTATTGTTATACTCAATTTAGCTGTTCATGGAGTATAGCCATGCCCAAAAACAATGGCGTCTAGACTGAAGCGGACCTTTATAAAGTATTTGAGGTGTAACTATCTGTAGCCACGATCAGTTATGGCACGAAACAGTACATACATAAAATAAGAAGGGGGAGAAAACCATTCTGACAGCAGTGACTAGATTACTTGACTTCACCCTTAACCTGCTTAATAAATTGGATGGAATGTGCAAACAATATAGATCCAGATCAGGATCTATGTTGTTTGCTATTCAGACAAGTGTTTTGGCTCCACTATCCGAATAGCGAACAGTAAAAGAGTCTGATCAGACGACACGCTATGTGCACGTTTTGTGCCGTCTAAGTCGGCTGTCCGATTAGCGTAGTGGTTAGCGCGTTCGCTTCTCACCAATGCAACCCGGGTTCGATCCTCGGACCGGGAAGTATGTGAGATGGTACAGTGGTCGCCAGATCGGACAGGTGGGTTTTCTCCGGGTACTCCGGTTTCCTCCCACACGAATGATCACATAATTATAATTATACGCTTTCATCGGCGCCAACGAGAGTGATTAATATAAGTTGTTAAAACTTGCTTCGCAATCGTTGTAAAATAAATAAAGCTAAGCTGGCTCTATGCTGTTTGCAAAAGCGACGTTAGTAGTGATTGGCACGTTAAGGGTTTCAATGTTCACTTAGAACTACTCTCAGACGGCACGTTAAGGGTTTCAATGTTCACTTAGAACTACTTTCAGACATGATAATTGAAGGGTGTTGAAGTTTTTCCCCCTCTCTTTTATTGTATTATATCAGGTACTATTTGATTAACAGGATCTATTTATACAAATTTCTTTTAGCTCGATTGCGAAACAAGTTCTTTCAATTTATATTAATCACTCTCGAGACCGCACTCCTGATGGAATCCATCGCCACGAGGGAGAGAGAAGAGGCAATGTGGAATTTAAATGCCTTGTCTAAGGGCACACACACTAACGGCTACAGCTGGGCGCGAACTCCGGGCCTTTCGCACATGAAGCGAACGCACTTCCACTGCGCTATCACATGATCTATTTGATTGACAGGATCTACTTGATTGACAATCTAGGTGCCTGATTATAGAATATATCTACAGTGCAGTAGTATTGAGCAACCTGCAAACATATATGTGACCCCATTACATGTACATATCTACAACAGGAATTGGGTAGATTTTGTTTCAATTGTAAATGTTAGGTAAACTCCACAACACAGAGTTTGTCTTATACGGAAACCAAGTTGTTCGCGTGACGGATAAAATGAACTTGTAAATCTGCGGCCGTGAAATCACTACGTAAGCCTAGGAAATCGATTATCTTGCTAAATTAGACGTGCAAAGCCACTTCACAAAAACGATGTTTTAAAATCTTTAATCGCAAAGCTTACCCTTTTTGAAGTTATTCAATAAAAACTTTTAAAAAAGCAAATCTATATTTAGTTGCCCAATGCATCCGTAGGTTGCTAAACGAAGAACGAGTTAATAACTCGTACCATAAAGCACTTAATGTATGGTTTATTTAACAAATTATATGATACATAGTTTTATTCTGAACTTCTATTCAAGTGATTGCGCTTAGCTGTCAGCCGGCCATTTCATATTTGATATAATAATTATGTTTCTTTCAAAGGAGAATTGTAATACAAGATGTAATCTCGAAGTAGAAACTGAATGTAAATTTCATTATATTTTCCGTTTAATACATAAATAACTGCACAGATTTAATGGTTAGTTTAAACAATATTTATTTCTTGGAATAGACAAATATAGTCAAGTATAAATAACATGTACATACCGTACATGTAGGATTGAGGAGAAAGCAACCTGCTTGTATGGTTACCTCTTTCCTATGTACAATTATGTAGGATTGAGGAGAAAGCAACCTGCTTGTATGGTTACCTCTTTCCTATGTACATACATGTAGGATTGAGGAGAAAGCAACCTGCTTGTATGGTTACCTCATTCCTATGTACATACATGTAGGATTGAGGAGAAAGCAACCTGCTTGTATGGTTACCTCATTCCTATGTACATACATGTAGGATTGAGGAGAAAGCAACCTGCTTGTATGGTTACCTCATTCCTATGTACATACATGTAGGATTGAGGAGAAAGCAACCTGCTTGTATGGTTACCTCTTTCCTATGTACATACATGTAGGATGGAGGAGAAAGCAACCTGCTTATATGGTTACCTCTTTCCTATAGCTTTAATGGTTGCAAGTTGTATGTTTGTTAGCTTAATGTGTGTTAAATTAAATACCTCGCATTATTGTACCCATAAGCAATTATGATTCATTCTTTTCAATCTGTATTATAAAATATATATGATTTGCATTCGTATATGATTATCGTGTGGGGGAGGTACGTTTAAGCCTTAATGTTCCGTGATTTAGGGGTCGTTTTCATGTCCGAGCATACTGGTGGTACAGACATGAGGGAGAAAAATCTAAAATGACTAATATGTTCATGAGGCGTCGCGTTAATGTCGCTGACTTGTATACCACTGTAACCTATCATCTCTGATGGTCACGACTCATGAGTTCGAGCCCCGCTCAGACCGCCTGTGAAAGTCGTGATAGCGCAGCAGAGTAGCGCGTTCGCTTCAGGTGCGAAAGGCCCCCGAGTTCTCCCAGGTGGAGCCGTCACGATTTTACCCTATGGCAAGGCATTTAAGTTCCACATTGCCTCTTCTCTCTCCCTCGTGGAGATGGATTCCATCAGGAATGATGTCTCGAGTGTGATTAATGTAAGTTGCAAGAACTCGTTTCGCAATCGAGCTCAAATAAATTTGTATAAACTGTTCAATAACCTCTGGATAAGAAGACAAAACAACTCAATAACAATAACTAAGTAATCGTTTGTGGAAGTCGTGATAGCACAGTGGATGCACCTTCGCTTCAGGTGCGAAAGGTCCGGAGTCGTTTCGAGTGTGCCCTATGGCAAGGCATTTGAATTCCACATTACCTCTTCTCTCTCCCTCGTGGCGATGGATTCCATCAGGAATGAGGTCTCGAGAGTGATTAATATATGTTATAAGAACTTGTTTCGCAATCGAGCTAAAATAAATTTGTATAAACTAATAGTAAAATATATTCATTGCATTACTGTAGTTACCTTAGCCAAAATAAATGTGTATACAAAATCGTTTACACCGTTGAGGCTATTGGGTCTAATCTATTTCCAAGAACAGTAACTCTAACTAGAGACATTTTTGTGGTTTTTATTCAAATTTAGATATACATATATTCTCTCAACATAATACATGGACAGAATACACAAACGGAGCTTATGTTTATCTTTCTGCGATCAAATTCCTGTAAAAACATGTAATTTATCGCAGGTGACTGTAACACGGCGGCTGTTTCAGTGGTTGTGGTTACGCTAAATTGCATCCCTTCAGCAAAGCTTGCCTTCTTCCCCTCTCTTGCTACAGTTGTACAGATACGAATCCAGCATACTGTAGAACACAATTTATTCGCGTGATATTATATTTCGTTAATGTTCGCTATCTAAATTCATGATTCACGTGAATAATTATGTGTCCGAATGTAAAGTTATATCCGTAAATATGTACATTTGAACAACATGTTTAAAGTCAATACGCTTATAAGCAATATACATAAACAGTCATCTTAACACAGCAGCATCAGCATCAGCATCAGCATCATCATCATCATCATCATCATCATCATTAATCTAACCAGTCATGTAAAATATATGATATAAGCATTCTACATAAACATTCACCTTCATTATTTCGAGATACATCACGGATGCGCGAATTCAAAATTCCGCGAATTAATTGAACATTTCAAAATCGTGAAAATCTCGAAATAAGTTACAATGTATATTTTGCGTTGAGCTATTCGAGACGTTGAGCTAGTTACGTATTCCTAGTCGTCACCCGAACATTAAAACGACACTACATCGGTGAAAACGCAAATTGCTACAGAATGTATTTTCCTATTATATTGTATAATTCTTTTCCAAATCTTTGCCTCAAAAACTGAGTATTTCAACTAATAAACAAACGTCGTATACGCGGTTTGTTGACATAACAAAATAATGGTCGACATGCATGCGTAATACAACTCGTGTATCCTGAATGACACGATTTATCGAACAGATTTACCGTTATCATCATTATCATCATCATCAGCAGCAGCAGTGAAAGACAAACCTATAACAAGGCTGGTGTTCATGAGTTACCGTATTGATTGAACGAGCAATTTTTTTTATGCAAATGAGGTACATATTTTTTCCGAGGGATATATGGCAACATCTGCACGAAGATAAGGTAATTGAGTACATATTGTTTCAACGTCAATACCCCCGGCTAGTGACGATATTAATTGTATTGGATCCAGTATTAGTGACTATAAGTTCCTCTGTTATTCGGTTACGGATGGCAACATATGTTATTAAGTTAGCCAATGTTTATATTCCGACATTACATATAGGTCTACAGTAGGGCATAGAGTGCATAACATACAGTAGGGCATATAGTGCATAACATACAGTAGGGCATAGAGTGCATAACATACAGTAGGGCATATAGTGCATAACATACAGTAGGGCATATAGTGCATAACATACAGTAGGGCATATAGTGCATAACATACAGTAGGGCATATAGTGCATAACATACAGTAGGGCATATAGTGCATAACATACAGTAGGGCATAGAGTGCATAACATACAGTAGGGCATAGAGTGCATAACATACAGTAGGGCATATAGTGCATAACATACAGTAGGGCATAGAGTGCATAACATACAGTAGGGCATATAGTGCATAACATACAGTAGGGCATAGAGTGCATAACATACAGTAGGGCATATAGTGCATAACATACAGTAGGGCATAGAGTGCATAACATACAGTAGGGCATAGAGTGCATAAGTGCATAACATACAGTAGGGCATATAGTGCATAACATACAGTAGGGCATATAGTGCATACATACAGTAGGGCATATAGTGCATAACATACAGTAGGGCATATAGTGCATAACATACAGTAGGGCATATAGTGCATAACATACAGTAGGGCATATAGTGCATAACATACAGTAGGGCATATAGTGCATAACATACAGTAGGGCATATAGTGCATAACATACAGTAGGGCATATAGTGCATAACATACAGTAGGGCATATAGTGCATAACATACAGTAGGGCATATAGTGCATAACATACAGTAGGGCATATAGTGCATAACATACAGTAGGGCATAGAGTGCATATCAATTCGTCCATTACATATTGGTCTACAGTAGGGCATATAGTGCATAACATACAGTAGGGCATAGAGTGCATATCAATTCGTCCATTACATATAGGTCTACAGTAGGGCATAGAGTGCATATCAATTCGTCCATTACATATTGGTCTACAGTAGGGCATAGAGTGCATATCAATTCGGCCATTACATATAGGTCTACAGTAGGGTATAGAGTGCATATCAATTCGGCCATTACATATTGGTCTATAGTAGGGCATAGAGTGCATATCAATTCGGCCATTACATATAGGTCTACAGTAGGGTATAGAGTGCATATCAATTCGGCCATTACATATAGGTCTACAGTAAGGCATAGAGTGCATATCAATTCGGCCATTACATATAGGTCTACAGTAGGGTATAGAGTGCCTATCAATTTGGCCATTACATATTGGTCTACAGTAAGGCATAGAGTGCATATCAATTCGTCCATTACATATAGGTCTACAGTAGGGTATAGAGTGCCTATCAATTCGGCCATTACATATTGGTCTACAGTGGGGCATAGAGTGCTGACTTCCTACTTCTTGTCCATCGGGACACCTCGAGATATTGAAGGGCATTAAAAAGGCTAGAAGTAATATTTACTCCGTTATGCATGGTTGTGTGTGTTTTACTCGGACAGGCCACGTATGTAGTGTCATTGAGCAAGGCACCTCACACATATTGCTTAGTACTGGTTAACCACTTAGGTCGGCTAAGCCTGCCCAGGAAAACATGTCTCGGTCCCCGAGAGGGGTTTGACATTAATGGAACATACATACATACATACATACACCCACCTGAGCGACGCCTCGTGAAGGGTATAGCAGCCATTTGAGGTTTATGGAGGAAATTATCTGTCGTCCAGCGGTAATCCAGAGATCGCAGGTTCGATCCCCGTCTGACCATAATAAAATTAACAAGTGTAAGTGACCGTATCAAACCAGCAAACCCATAGACTGGAAAACAGAGTGATGTATTGTAGACAGTATTGTGGTAGACAAATAACGGCTAAAATTCATATCGAAGTAATAAATGCTGATAATACCAATAAACATATTCAATAAAAAAAATTTGACCACGACGAGACTCGAACTCTTCTGATTCGAAGTCAGACGCCTTATCCATTAGGCCACGCGGCCAGTCATGCATACTTCCACTGTATTTCCAATCTGTCGATTTATCGATTTATTACTTCTGGCATTGATAGTATATTTACCATGCTGTGTGTGTTTTACGTTTATTTATCGTCGCTACCGATTGCCCATATGTGCGACGCCTCCTAAAGAGATTAGACATTTTGGAGGATAGTGCAATGATACAGACAGAGACCCATTCCAGAGTCTCCTCTGGTTCTTTTACGTGCACGGTGTACAGCACCGACACGAGACCTCGGTTTAACGTCCCATCTGAAAGAGCATAGTTATGTATGGCCCTCAAGGTACATCGATGCATGCGGTTCATCAGTATGTACATAGTGTTCGTTTTCAACATAATTAAGCTCATTAGGAAATACTCCCATTTTAATTAAAAAGTAAATTAAACCAGACTTCTAGATGCGTTAAATCAACGAACGAACTCGATTTAAATAATGGTACCAGGCTCAAACCGCTAAACTCTTTCTGTTTGATAAAAACAAGATTACTGTTTTTAATTAGAATCAGATATACGTTGAAATGAAACACACCTACAATTAGATCTTTTGATATTGTAAACAAAACTCCCGGTGTATTAGCGTCCTGCTTCCCTTTGAACGCAATTTGTATATAACTATATATATATATAATTATATATATATATATATTATATATATATATATATATATATATATATCTCATTACACGTTTAGAGTACACACTTTATTTATTTTACAACGATTGCAAGCAACACCCGTTGTTATAATAATAATAATAATAATAATATTAATAATAATAACAATAATAGACTTTATTTAACGAGAGAACTCTTTTGAACAATTAAGTCAATCTACCATGAGGCCCTCAACAAATTAAAACATGAAATAACGTAATGAAACATGTAAACATTTTCATAGGAAATAAGATATAGGCTGCAAGAACTAATACTTATATTCATGTATAATTATATAGTATCAGTTTATTAGGTTATTACGTTACGAACATATATATCACTCTCGTCGGCATGTAATAGTTCGAACACCTACATTAGTTTATACCAATTTATTTTAGCTCGATTGCGAAACAAGTTATTTCAACTTATATTAATAACTCTCGAGACCTCATTCCCATTCCTGGTGGAATCCATCGTCACGAGGGAGAGAGAAGAGGCAACGTGGAATTTAAATGCCTTGCATAAGGGCACAATCGTAACGGCTCCACCTACATAAAAACCAACAAACAGTGTAGCTCTCACAGGGATCGCAGGTTCGATCCCCCGTCTGACCCTAATACAATTAACAGTCTTTCAGATGGGACGTTAAACCGAGGTCTCGTGTCGGTGCTTTACACCGTGCACGTAAAAGAACCAGAGGAGATTCTGGAATGGGTCTCTGTCTGTATCATGCACTATCCTCCAAAAATCGAAAATAACTAATCTCTTCAGGAGGCGTCGCTCATATGGGCAACCGGTAGCGACGATAAATAAACGTAAACACACAAGCTGTGGTCTACAGATTCTAAAAAGTGAAAGTAGAATTTCATATAGCGGTCAGCCACGATCCGGAATTGACGTTTGTTTATTAATGCGTCTACACTAAACTAGTGATATTTCCGCTAAGAGATAATTAAAATCAGATTAATCTTAGAATTAGTATACATGTGTACACATGCGAGATTTAACGGTATTTTAAAGCTGTATCACAAACCGTGTTATTCATGATACACGAGTTGCAATAGGCACGGATGTTGACCCTATTTAGTATTTACATTAGTTTGTTATTTCAAATATACGACGTTTGTTTATTAGTTGAAAGACTCAGTTTTTGAGACAAATAATAACAAATTCTGCTATATAATAGGAAATTACATTCTGTAGAAAATTGCGTTTTCTCCGATGTAGTATCGCTTTAAATGATGGCACTGTTCGTCCATGGAACAAGTTGAAATGCAGTGCCATTTATCTGATCTGTGCATCATTGCGGTTGTATGGCGTCGGTACCACTTTCATAAATATGCATGTATGTTCCATTAATGTCAAACCCCTTTCGGGGACCTAGACATGTTTTCATGGGCATGCTAAGCCGACCATAGCGGTTAACCAGTACTAAGCAATGTGTGTGAGGTGCCTTGCTCAATGACACTACATACGTGGCCTGACTGAGTATCGAACCCAGACCGTTCGATTCCAAATCCGACGCTCTACCATTGGACCACGGACGCCACTGGACCACGGACGCCACTAGACCACGGACGCCACTAGACCACGGACGCCACTGGACCACGGACGCCACTAGACCACGGACGCCACTAGACCACGGACGCCACTAGACCACGGACGCCACTGGACCACGGACGCCACTAGACCACGGACGCCACTGGACCACGGACGCCACTGGACCACGGACGCCACACATAAATATGCATGTTCCTAGTGGTAGATTTGACCGCAGACGCTTGGAGGAGTCGGGACCAGTGGTTTCGGGTTCAAAACCAAATTACTCTGATCGTGACGGGATATGCATGGCTACGGCCTAACGTGTGTATACGTGTGGACTAGTGGTGCTCTATATTAGTCCAGGTGCGTAGCCACACTGAGGCAAATGAGGCACTCGCCTCGGTTAGAATTTGGCAAATAACGACAGGTATATAGGAACACTGATAAAACTGCCTCCAGAATGCACAGACAAGCATACACACGAATAAGTCGGGTGGGGGTGAGTGGTCGCCTCGGTTATTTTCAGATTCTGGCTACGGCATTGATTTTACAGGACGTCAATGACAAAATCATCAAATTAGGCCACGGCTAACATTATGTTTCTTGTCTCACGACCAATCTTAAATACATGTGGACAGTAAACATAAGCAGCAAAAAAGTACCGTTCCTGTAGTACCACGAGTGTGTGTTTTAAGTTTATCTATCGTCGCTACCGGTTGCCCATATGAGCGACGCCTCCTGAAGAGATTAGTCATTTTAGATTGTTGGAGGATAGTCTGCTCTGGTTCTTTTACGTGCACGGTGTATACCACCGACACGAGACCTCGGTTTAAAGTCCCCGCTGTTAATTCCCATCTGAAATATTGTTAATTTTAGTAGTGTCAGACGGGGGGTCGAACGTGCGATCCCTGGGTTAGGCCTACCAGTCCGGTGTGTTACCACTGGACTACTGTACCGTTCCTGTAGTACCGCGAGGACCGTAGATAAGATATCGCTAGTGCTAACATACCGAAGCAGGTATCCCGAAATAAAGAGTTGTAGAACGCCTGACATAATTTCGGGGTTTTATGTGTGTCTTGGCATCCAGACAAGAACCTGCCATGTTTTATTGGCCTCATGAAGAATAAAATAGAAAATAATTTGTTGCCATTTCGATAACATCCCAGTAAAAAATAGATCAGTGTTAGGAGGCGCTTTAATCACTGAATTGAATCGTCCGGAAAACAAGGAACAGCTGTGTGTGCAGTGAATAGGTTTTCTTTCATTTATCATTACAAGAAACGTTTTATATATTTACGTCAACAAAATGTTTTCACGCACTAGTGTCAAAGGGAAGATATAAAAATGAACATCCAAAAAACCAGCCTGTTTTATGTAAATACTGCTTGTTTTTCTTGATATGCACATATACTGTATTAAGCATTGCAAAAACTGATCGGTGTAACAGATAATGAGTGAGACAGTAGATGTATCCGAACGTGGAATTTAAAAGCCTTGTCACAAAGGCTCAATCGTAGCGGTCTAGCGGGGCTCAAACTCCTTGCAGTTCGCTCTATCACGACTTCCACACCTGACTTGATGAACTTAGTCATACAAGACGTTTGTTATTTGCTTATCGGTGAATTCCATATAATTTATTTGTCTCTGTCCTTCACTATTTACTGTAAACTTTATTTATTTGATACGGGTATGTGTGTGTGTTTTACGCTTATTTATCGTCGCTATCGGTTGCCCATATGAGCGACGCCTCCTGAAGAGATCAAGTCATTTTATACTTTGAGGCTACGTGCACAGTGTAAAACACCGATACGAGACCTGGGTTTGCGACTTTAAGCCACAAACAAAACAAAAACAAAAAAGGAACATTAATATGCGTATAATCACATCGTACAGAAATAGTTAAATCCCAGACTAGATAAAACTCTTTTCAATAATGCTGATTCATTAACTACGTTTCATTTAGTTATTTTATTGTAGTTTGATTGCCATCAAATCACGCCCCCCCCCCCTACCACAGTTGGTTCGAATCCCAATAGGGGTGACATATTCTTTCAGGCGAGGAAACTGCCCAGCTGGCTTTCGGAAGATCGGTCGTTCTAACAGAAATGTGTGACACAATGCTTTTAGGAAGGAACCTGCCCCCCCCCCCCCCCACACACACACGCACGCGCGCGCGCACATACGCACGCACACACGCACGTCGTAGTTTTGGTGAGGCTCGAACTCACAACACCTCGGTTACCAGACAGACACCGTGTACCCTGCACCCCAGAGGTACCATTTAAACCTCGGGGTCTCATCTCAATTCTGCCATCGGGCAATGAACCTTTATAATGCCAACAACACACACACAATGCATTATGTACATCGAGCAATGAACCTTTATAATGCAAACAACACACACAATGCATTATGTACATCGAGCAATGAACCTTTATAATGCAAATAACACACACAATGCATTATGTACATCGAGCAATGAACCTTTATAATGCAAATAACACACACAATGCATTATGTGCATAGTGCAATGAACCTTTATAATGCAAACAACACACACAATGCATTATGTACATCGGGCAATGAACCTTTATAATACAAACAACACACACAATGCATTATGTACATCGAGCAATGAACCTTTATAATGCAAACAACACACACAATGCATTATGTACATCGAGCAATGAACCTTTATAATGCAAATAACACACACAATGCATTATGTACATCGAGCAATGAACCTTTATAATGCAAATAACACACACAATGCATTATGTGCATAGTGCAATGAACCTTTATAATGCAAACAACACACACAATGCATTATGTACATCGGGCAATGAACCTTTATAATACAAACAACACACACAATGCATTATGTACATCGAGCAATGAACCTTTATAATGCAAACAACACACACAATGCATTATGTACATCGAGCAATGAACCTTTATAATGCAAATAACACACACAATGCATTATGTACATCGAGCAATGAACCTTTATAATGCAAATAACACACACAATGCATTATGTGCATAGTGCAATGAACCTTTATAATGCAAACAACACACACAATGCATTATGTACATCGGGCAATGAACCTTTATAATACAAACAACACACACAATGCATTATGTACATCGAGCAATGAACCTTTATAATGCAAATAACACACACAATGCATTATGTACATCGAGCAATGAACCTTTATAATGCAAATAACACACACAATGCATTATGTACATCGAGCAATGAACCTTTATAATGCAAACAACACACACAATGCATTATGTACATCGAGCAATGAACCTTTATAATGCAAACAACACACACAATGCATTATGTACATCGAGCAATGAACCTTTATAATGCAAACAACACACACAATGCATTATGTACATCGGGCAATGAACCTTTATAATGCAAACAACACACACAATGCATTATGTATATACACACTCTGAAAACAAATACAAATTTGCAAATGATATAATGAACAAATACAGTAAATGGTTGTAAATTACATTAATCATAATGAGAAGTAATCGGCCTAACGAGGGGAAAAACGTCATGTAATAGCTTCTGTTCACAAAGCTGAAACATAATATCTAATAATAAAACGTACATTATAAAATGTGTACTCTATGGCAGTCACAACGTTTTGTGTTATGTCTATATCAATATCAACAACCTCATCGACATCATCAATCATCATCATCATCATCAGCAGCATTATCATCATCACCATCATCATCAGCAACAGCAGCATCATGATCATCATCATCATCATCAGCAGCAGCAGCAGCAACATCAACAGCAGCAGCAGCATCATCAGCACCACAACACCATCACCATCATCAGCATCATCATCATCATCACAACACCAGCGTCATCACCATCATCAGCATCATCATCATCGTCATAATCATCATCAACTACTTCATCATCGTCACAGCAGCAGCACCACCACCACTACCACCACCACCACAACCATCATCATCATCAACAACACCAACATCATCAACATTAACATCCTCGTCATCGTCCTCATAATCTGTATCGCTACATAATCATCATTATCGTCACCATCATCAGCATCATCATCATCATCATCATCATCATCATCATCATCAAGCAGTAACAGCAATTTAATACTAGTGTCTCTCAAACCCGCATGATTCTTATTCTTAAATATCATCCAGAAAATAAAACACATCTTGTTTCCCAGAAAGATATTAGTATCTGACAGAGCTAAGAATGTAATATATTTAATTTAAGGCAATAGGACAAAAAACGATGTTAGCAGATTTATTTACTGTTACGGGACTTATTTATGCATTTTCCATTTCTGTTTAATCCATAGGTCTAACGCGTGTAAGACTTGAAGACTAAGTTCTCGTGGTTTATGTCCCCGTTTCAATATTTATGTCAAAGGCTTGTTTGCGAGTAGATGAAGATTGGCGCCACAGAGAAGCTTGCAGACAATTAGATAATGAATGAAGTATTGATCAAGATGCGCCTCCGTGACTCGGATGATTTTTTGGAATTTCCGGCTTCTGACTAAGAATGCCAATCTGGATTTGTTTGTGGGATAGATATTGCTAGAATGTTGTTGAAAGACAAGTATGAACGACACATTGCGACTAACTATTGGGATTATCTGACGGAACACCGAGAACTAAGAACTAAAGAATATATGTTTGTTTCAGTGTAGATAGATATACGAAGAAAATATATTTCATCCAATAAACATTAACAACACTATTACCTAACATGAGTGACGTTAACCACGCGTGACATAGTTAACTTTGTGCGGTCACGAGTGAAATATACTTCAACAATTCGCTTAACAAAACACTAATTTACTAATTAATTATGCTTTAAAATGTGCGTTGTGACAGAAAACAGATTCCGCCATACTTTAATCGGCGTTAGAAAGGTGCGTTTAGAGAAGTGGTAAAGGGCGTCACTAACAGGTGACTCCTTCATGGCGAGGGATTCCATCATGAATGAGGTCTCAAGAGTGATTAATATAAGTTGAAAGAACTTGTTTCGCAATCGAGCTAAAATAAATTTGTGATAAATTTGTAAAACTAACAGATGACGTATGAAATCGTTCATGTTAACATTGTGATGGATTGCAATGGCTGGGAGGCATACGAATAAAGCAGTCACGCTAAATTATGTAATTTCATTGCTCCCAACTAATGAAAGAACACCTTTTATTGCATTATTAAATTTCTATATTTTTGGGGGGAAATCATCAAACAAAGATATATTTCGTATAGTGTCAGTGTCAGTGTCAGTGTACGTCTACGAATTCATAAGCAAATACAGTCAAACCTGTCTTAGGCAGCCAGCTAAGTGAACTCACAGAAAGCGGCTGTTTAACACAAGTGGCTGCTTATTATGAGGTTAAATGTATAACAAAGTAACATATTGTGACTCTGCAAACTGGCATCTTAATGTAGGTTGACTGAGGTGACCACTAACGCAGACTTGACTGTAGTGACAAAGAACGCAAGGAAACATAGCTTAGCTTAGTTTACTTTCAAAATTTACAGTAGGTTAACAAGGCCAAGAAGACATAAGATGAACATATACTAGAGGACATAGAAACCTATAGAAACCATAGAAATACTTATTTTAAACATTTTGGAATATTTCTAGTTTTCAGTTTGTGTTTTGTACTAAAGATGCGATATATCTTTGATGGAATCCTTCGTATTTCGTTTTCATGTAGTAATAATCATATAATGTAGGTGTGCGTTTTCTATGTGCTCTAGTATATATTATACAGTTATTACATTATACATATAAAACATATGTTTCTACTTGAAGCTACATTTCTTAAAATAGTGTAGTTATTTATTCGTGTATTTTAATAGGTTAGGCAATCCAACTCCCTAACGCCAGTAGAGACGTTCTTCAAGTATCATTCTGCTAATGGCTTGCATCCGATATTTTCTTTTACAAAAACCTGTGCACCTACATATATACTAGAGGACATAGAAAACGCACACTTCGAATAAGTGTGTACATATATCACTGAAGACATCCAATATACTCACCTGGGGATTATATGTAACAAGTACTGCTCATTAAATGACAATATTCACTCGGCAAGTATCAAACTCCGTGGTACCCTACTTAACATTTCCAATAGTGGTGTTGGATCTGGGAACCTAAACATATTCAGTCTCACAAAACTGTATAGGACAGTAGTATTGCCGACATCCCTATACGGGTGTGAACTGTGGAGCTATCTTACATCCGCCAATATCCTTGAAATCGAACGAGCCCATAGATTTTGCATAAAATATATTCAACGCCTACCATTGTTCACTAATAATCAGGCATCACTCAGCTGTCTGGGCCTTGTTCCGATTGAAACATAAATTAATTACAAGAAACTCCAGTTTCTGGGTCAACTCGTCCGACTACCCTGCCAATATCTCTCGAAACGTATCTTTATAAATAGGTTGGTAAGCTATAAATCTTGCATTGAAAGACAAAGCCTTGGGTTTATTCCTGATGTGCTTGGATTACTTAGGAAGTATGATCTCATGCATTATGTAGATATCTTTCTTGAAACTGCATACTTTCCATCGAAATATCAATGGAAATATATTCTTAAACGGAATGTATATGGAATAGATTCCGAAGAAGGTACTATATCAGCATGTAGCTCCTTGCCTACAGGTATTGGTAAAACTATATTCCAAAAACAGGAACCTTGTACTATCTGGCAATTAAGCCGTAAATTCCCAAGCGTAAAAATGTACTGTTTCACAGCTATATATGTACTGTGTAGATTACTTTCTTTCTCACGTCCTGAGTTATGCACACAATGCGATAAATGTGTTGTGAACTTAGTTGTTCATAAGCTGTTATTATGTACATCTCAGGATAAATTAAGAAAGTGCTTATGGCAGAACATAAGTTGTGTGACTTGTATTAAGACATACATTGATTTTATCAAACAACCACCCGAGACACAGATATATGATATGCTTGCAGGACTGGAGACACATGAACTTCCAGACACCGCAAGCGAAACACTTATGATAATATGTTTTAGGGCATTCTGGCAAATGCTCCAAACTTAAGGTTGTGGTAAATCAGTAATCTAAACATGTTTGCTTCTATTTAAATACCATTGTATTGCTTTTAGGTACCTGAACCGTTTTCTTTACTGAAGAATGGTGTTCCGGTTATAAACACTGTAACATCTTTTTGTGTGCGCTACCATCATCTCTTTTCCTTGCATTTCGTTTCGGCAAGTAATGATGATCGGTATACACTAATTAATAGCTGCATGGTTATGTCAGTTCTTATGACCATTATTGTACACTTGTACTACTTTGTATATATGTATGTTTATATGTGTCCATGTAAAACGTGTAATTGTATATTATGTATGTTCACTTGTGCTCTTCATGTATATGGAGGTAATAAAAGGATTAATCTTCAAGTATCATTCTGCTAATGGCTTGCATCCGATATTTTCTTTTACAAAAACCTGTGCACCTACATATATACTAGAGGACATAGAAAACGCACACTTCGAATAAATGTGTACATATATACTAGAGGACATAGAAATCGCACACTTCGGATAAGTGTGTTTTTACATGGAAAGCAATAACTATATAAATACATAGTTTTAAACATTTTGGAATAGTTTTAGTTGTTCGGTTTGTGTTTTGTACTAAATATGTGATATATCTTTGATGGAATCCTTCGTATTTCGTTTTCATAATGTAGGTGTGCGTTTTCTATGTCCTCTAGTATATACTGTATGTGTGCGTTTTCTATGTCCTCTAGTATATACTGTAGGTGTGCGTTTTCTATGTCCTCTAGTATATAATGTAGGTGTGCGTTTTCTATGTCTTCTGGTATATATGTAGGTGTGCGTGTTCTATGTCCTCTAGTATATAATGTAGGTGTGCGTTTTCTATGTCCTCTAGTATATCATGTAGGTGTGCGTTTTCTATGTCCTCTAGTATATACTGTAGGTGTGCGTTTTCTATGTCCTCTAGTATATAATGTAGGTGTGCGTTTTCTATGTCCTCTAGTATATAATGTAGGTGTGCGTTTTCTATGTCCTCTAGTATATAATGTAGGTGTGCGTTTTCTATGTCCTCTAGTATAAAATGTAGGTGTGCGTTTTCTATGTCCTCTAGTATATAATGTAGGTGTGCGTTTTCTATGTCCTCTAGTATATAATGTAGGTGTGCGTTTTCTATGTCCTCTAGTATATAATGTAGGTGTGCGTTTTCTACGTCCTCTAGTATATAATGTAGGTGTGCGTTTTCTATGTCCTCTAGTATATAATGTAGGTGTGCGTTTTCTATGTCCTCTAGTATATAATGTAGGTGTGCGTTTTCTATGTCCTCTAGTATATAATGTAGGTGTGCGTTTTCTATGTCCTCTAGTATATAATGTAGGTGTGCGTTTTCTATGTCCTCTAGTATATAATGTAGGTGTGCGTTGTCTATATCCTCTAGTATATATACGCCTTGGCGAGGAAGTGGATACCGCAATGTTTTTACTCGGGATTAAGGCCAATTTTAAACTTGCTGTTTGCACAGCTATATTTTAATACAGGTGTTTATCAAAAACCGTGTGCACGCAGACATTAACCCTTAACCTGCCAATCACAACTTACGTCGCCTTTGCAAGCGTCATAGAGCTAAATCAGACGGCATAGAAAGTGCACAGAGCGTGCAATTTGAGCAGGCTCTATCCTGTTTGTTATTCGGATAGTAGAGCTCAAACACTTGTCTGAATAGCAAACAACATAGATTCTGGCACTTGAAGCGAACGTGTTACCACTGCGCTATCACGTATTGAATACACCATTGGTGCCATCCAACAAACAAACGTTTCAGGGGAGTCGGTCACGCATGCACATCTTGAATACACCATTGGTGCCATCCAACCAAACAAATGTTTCTGGGGAAGTCGGCATACATAATTTGAATAACGATGCCACAAGTGACGCTGTTGAGATTGTTTGAAAGGCTAATCTAGTTATGTACACATTGTAGGTTGTACGTAGTGAATTCGTAGATATTTTATGAGAATAGCTAACCATTATACGCATATTACACGCACCATAACACTAGGCTTAAATTCAAATAAATACACTTTTCGCTTGGATTAAAATACTTCTGTAATAATATGCTGTTAATTATTAACTTACAATTTCGCGAAGATGCGACTAGTGATCAGAGGATTGAGTTTGAGTATGTGCATGAAGAAACAACACTATAGTGCCCTTAGTAATATGTTGAACCCAAATTAGCGACGCACGAAGTCCCTAGGGCTGTGTAACCAGTAATGTGTGCACGCTCTTTCTCTCTCTCTTAATTTATAAAGGATACATATATACTAGAGGGCATAGAAAACGCACACTTCGGATAAGTGTGTTTTTACATGAAAAACAACAACTATATTATATAAATACATAGTTTTTAAACATTTTGGAATATGCTTAGTTGTTCGGTTTGTGTTTTGTACTAAAGATGCGATATATCTTTGATGGAATCCTTCGTATTTCGTGTTCATGTAATAATAATCATATACTGTAGGTGTGCGTTTTCTATGTCCTCTAGTATAGTATACATGTGTTTTATTACACAGCTTTGCATTCTAAGCTTCTGTACATTTTGATGTAACCGTGCCATAATTATATACTATCTCGATCACGATCAAACGATCAATACTTGTTCTTAATATGGAGCTACAAACACACCCTCCCCCTCCCTTAGAATAGAAAAGCCCCATACAGACTTGTAAGTCCCCATATACTAGTTACCTCTCCTACGTAATATCAATAAGAACACATCACATACTAGTACCCCCCACATACCGGTAACCCCCACAGACCGGTAACCCCCACAGACCGGTAACCCACACTGACCGGTAACCCCCACAGACCGGTAACCCACACTGACCGGTAACCCCCACAGACCGGTAACCCACACTGACGGTAACCCCCACAGACCGGTAGCCCCCACATACCAGTAACCCCCACTGACCCATAACCCACACAGACCGGTAACACCCACTGACCCATAACCCCCACTGACCGGTAACCTCCACAGACCGGTAACCCCCACTGACCCATACCCCCCACAGACCGGTAACCCCCACATACAGTCAATCCTGTCTTAAACAGCCAGTCACTGAAATCACAGAATGTTTGCAGATCCCCAACCTGTTACTTTGTTATACATTTAACCTCTATTCAGCAGCCGCTTGTGCTAAGCAGCAACTTTATGTGATTCCATTAGCTGGCTGCTTAAGTCATGTTTGACTGTTTACTTTATACAAATATATATTAGCTCGATTGCGAAACAAGTTCTTATATTATAACTTATATTAATCACTCTCGAGACCTCATTCCTGATGCAATCCATCACCACGAGGGAGAGAGAAGATGCATATGAAATTTAAATGCCTTGCCTAAGGACACAATCGTAACTGCTCCATCGGGGCGCGAACTCCATGCCATTCGCGCTTGAAGTGAACGCGCTTCCACAGCGCTATCACGACTTCCGCTGTTTGACTATAGACCAATTGTTGCTACAGGTAGACGGGACTAGACCCGTGTTCGACATGCTGACTATGAGACGGTATCAATTCTTCACCGGTTTTATTATCAGTCTGTTCATATTCACACTGGTACATGAAGATAACAGACAGATAATGTAGTTCACACCAGTATTATGTTGGCATATACGTAAAGACACCATTAAGCTATATGCACAGAATTTAGAATGTGTTTCCGCGACTGTTTAAATTTCATATCGTTTCTTCTTAATGGTATAGCAATATTGGTGGTACACAGTGTAGAACAGTGTAGTGCAGTGTATTGCAGTGTAGCATAGTGTGACACAGTGTAGTGTAATATAGATCAGTGTAGAACAGTGTAGTGCAGTGTATTGCAGTGTAGCATAGTGTGACACAGTGTAGTGTAATATAGATCAGTGTAGAACAGTGCAATGCAGTGTATTGCAGTATAGCATAGTGTAACACAGTGTAGGGTAATATGGATCAGTGTAGAACAGTGTAGTGCAGTGTATTGCAGTGTAGCATAGTGTAACACAATGTAGTGTAATATAGATCAGCGTAGTGTAGTGCAGTGTAGCATAGTGTAGTGTAACATAGAACAGTGTAGTATAACATAGAGCAGTGTAGAGCAGTGTAGTGTAACATAGAGCAGTGTAGAGCAGTGTAGTGTAACATAGAGCACTGTAGAGCAGTGTAGTGTAACATAGAGCCGTGTAGTGTAACATAGAGCCGTGTAGTGTAACATAGAGCAGTGTAGAGCAGTGTAGTATAACATAGAGCAGTGTAGTATAACATAGAGCGGTGTAGTGTAACGTAGAGCAGTGTAGAGCAGTGTAGTATAACATAGAGCAGTGTAGAGCAGTGTAGTGTAACATAGAGCAGTGTAGAGCAGTGCAGTGTAACATAGAGCAGTGTAGTGTAACATAGAGCAGTGTAGTGTAACATAGAGCCGTGTAGAGGAGTGTAGTGTAACATAGAGCAGTGTAGTGTAACATAGAGCAGTGTAGTGTAACATAGAGCCGTGTAGTGTAACATAGAGCCGTGTAGTGTAACATAGAGCCGTGTAGTGTAACATAGAGCAGTGTAGTGTAACATAGAGCAGTGTTGTATAACATAGAGCAGTGTAGTATAACATAGAGCAGTGTAGAGCAGTGTAGTGTAACATAGAGCAGTGTAGAGCAGTGTAGTGTAACATAGAGCCGTGTAGAGCAGTGTAGTGTAACATAGAGCAGTGTAGTATAACATAGAGCAGTGTAGAGCAGTGTAGTGTAACATAGAGCAGTGTAGTATAACATAGAGCAGTGTAGAGCAGTGTAGTGTAACATAGAGCAGTGTAGTATAACATAGAGCAGTGTAGTATAACATAGAGCAGTGTAGAGCAGTGTAGTATAACATAGAGCAGTGTAGAGCAGTGTAGTATAACATAGAGCAGTGTAGTGTAACATAGAGCAGTGTAGTATAACATAGAGCAGTGTAGAGCAGTGTAGTGTAACATAGAGCAGTGTAGTATAACATAGAGCAGTGTAGTGTAACATAGAGCAGTGTAGTGTAACATAGAGCAGTGTAGTGTAACATAGAACAGTGTAGTATAACATAGAGCAGTGTAGAGCAGTGTAGTGTAACATAGAGCAGTGTAGAGCAGTGTAGTGTAACATAGAGCACTGTAGAGCAGTGTAGTGTAACATAGAGCCGTGTAGTGTAACATAGAGCCGTGTAGTGTAACATAGAGCAGTGTAGAGCAGTGTAGTATAACATAGAGCAGTGTAGTATAACATAGAGCGGTGTAGTGTAACGTAGAGCAGTGTAGAGCAGTGTAGTATAACATAGAGCAGTGTAGAGCAGTGTAGTGTAACATAGAGCAGTGTAGAGCAGTGCAGTGTAACATAGAGCAGTGTAGTGTAACATAGAGCAGTGTAGTGTAACATAGAGCCGTGTAGAGGAGTGTAGTGTAACATAGAGCAGTGTAGTGTAACATAGAGCAGTGTAGTGTAACATAGAGCCGTGTAGTGTAACATAGAGCCGTGTAGTGTAACATAGAGCCGTGTAGTGTAACATAGAGCAGTGTAGTGTAACATAGAGCAGTGTTGTATAACATAGAGCAGTGTAGTATAACATAGAGCAGTGTAGAGCAGTGTAGTGTAACATAGAGCAGTGTAGAGCAGTGTAGTGTAACATAGAGCCGTGTAGAGCAGTGTAGTGTAACATAGAGCAGTGTAGTATAACATAGAGCAGTGTAGAGCAGTGTAGTGTAACATAGAGCAGTGTAGTATAACATAGAGCAGTGTAGAGCAGTGTAGTGTAACATAGAGCAGTGTAGTATAACATAGAGCAGTGTAGTATAACATAGAGCAGTGTAGAGCAGTGTAGTATAACATAGAGCAGTGTAGAGCAGTGTAGTATAACATAGAGCAGTGTAGTGTAACATAGAGCAGTGTAGTATAACATAGAGCAGTGTAGAGCAGTGTAGTGTAACATAGAGCAGTGTAGTATAACATAGAGCAGTGTAGTGTAACAAAGAGCAGTGTAGTGTAACATAGAGCAGTGTAGTGTAACATAGAGCAGTGTAGTGTAACATAGAGCAGTGTAGAGCAGTGTAGTGTAACATAGAGCAGTGTAGTGTAACATAGAGCAGTGTAGTGTAACATAGAGCAGTGTAGAGCAGTGTAGTATAACATAGAGCAGTGTAGTGTAACATAGAGCAGTGTAGAGCAGTGTAGTATAACATAGAGCAGTGTAATGTAGCATTATAAGTTATAATAGCTTTCGATTCTAATCCCTTTTCATTCATGTATCTAAATTTTGTGTAAACTGTATATTTGTATATATTGTATGATGTGAAATAAACTATGTTTAAACTAGTGTAACATAGAGCAGAGTAGAACAGTGTAGTACCAAATCCATTTGCATTGTACACTTGTATTTAAATCCTCCATTCACAAGTTCAGAACACCTCAAGTACGTACTTTAAGATTTACGATGTTGTTTAAAGCGACACTACATCGGTGGAAGCGCAAACATCTGCAGAATGTAATGTGCTATTATATGGTATAAATGTTCCCAAAATAGTTGCCTCAAAACGGAGTATTTCAACAAATAAACAAAACGTCGTATACGCGGTTTGTTGACATAACAAAATAATGTAAATAGGATCGACATTCATGCGTAATACAAAGCGTTTATCCTTAATAACACGAGTTATGGTACATATTTACAGTGATATCTCACATGTGTGCCTGCTTGCCTATTTGTAGACTAATCTTAGTTAAATTATCTCTAATCGAAAGTATCGCGTGTTTAGTATTGACTTCAATGACAACAAACGTCAAATCATGAGCATGGATGACCGTTATATGAAATCCTACTTTCACTCTTTAAAGTTTGTATACCACAAACACACTGTTTTCAATGTTAGTAATCGAATGTATTCAGAAGAAATTGTAGTAGCACGCATCTATACGTGAACAAATGCATTTTTTATTTGCTTTTTTGCGATGTAATGTCGCTTTAAATCCGCAATCCATACACCCGACAAGCTCCTGTTCAACGCTATTAATAAAATAAGCTCTTGAAAACAAAGAAAGCATATAAAGTGAATTCTCTCAGGAAAATAATGATGTTTTTGTTCATTTCAGAAAAGTTACATGTAAATGAAATAAATTACTTTTTTATACTTCAATTTTTAAAATGCAGAACACTTTGAGGTTTCAATTTGTTTTTCTCTTTAAACACTTCTCTGCAAAAACTACTTCAGTTCGCCCACAATCATACTTTTGGCTCAGCCTCTAAAATTGTTCGTGAATAAAATATTACACACATGAAATAATGCATTTGAGTTTATAAATTTACTGTGTACGGTGTAAGCTACAACGGCTATGTTACGTCATACACATTAATTTCAGCTCGATTGCGATTACAAGTTCCTAAACCATATATTAATCATTCTCGATACCTCATTCCTGATGGAATACATGACCATGAGGAAGAGTGTGTGTGTTTTACGTTTATTTATCGTCGCTACCGGTTGCCTATATGAGCGACGCCATCTGAAGAGATTAAGTCATTTTAGATTTTCGAGACGCATTCCAGATTTCCCTCTGGTTCTGTTACGTACACGGAGTAAAGCGCCGACACGACACCTCGGTTTAACGTCCCACCAAGGAAATGTTATTATGGTTAGACGGTGGGAGGGAGATAGAAGAGGCACTGTGTAATTTGAATGTTAATACATGTACACATACTCGTAACGGCTACAGCTGGGCTCGAACTCCGGGCCTTTCGCACCTGAAGCGAATGCGTTACCACTGCGCTATCACGACATCCACTTAGGTCCTTAGACTAAGCGATTCTTGGCTTGTGGATGGTTCTATCCGGTTGTCCGTCCGTGCATGTTGTAGGAACAAACGTTGCAAACTTAACGGAATGCCAATCAGGTATCCCTCATCGCTGTCAGTTCGAATTATACCTGAGTCGGATTGTTTTGTAAATCAGAATGCTGTGAGGTTATATTCCGTTAGATTACAGACGATCTTCGTTCTACCCGGCCCTTCATCCACCCCTAATGCAGTGCTAGAAGGGGTGGTGCCTCATTTCATGTCCCCATAAGTAAATCTGAGGATTCGCTGTTGGCCTAGTTGTTGATGGAACTTAGTACAAGCACAACACACAATGCAGGGGGTCTCGGCGGCCAAGTGGTTGAGAGCCACTTGCCCCTCACCGTTGTAGGTCCGAATTCCACTGGGAGTGTGGAGTTATTTCAAGTGAGGTAGTTATATATCTGGTTTGTGGAAGGTCGGGTCGTTCTATCCGGATGTCCGTCTGTGACTGATATAATGCTCGGAGGCCCCCTGGGACGGTTTTCTCCACCAGTACTAGAGTTGTAAAGTCGCCATATGATCTTGATGCGAATATAAACTCCTAAACCCCTAAACCAAGCAAAGAAACATTATGACTTGCATGTATATAATAATAATATAACACATGTATGAATTATACCAAATATTCGAATATTCGAATATCTTTCCGACCGAATATTCGAATGCCTAAATCGCTATTCGTTGCCATCCCTATATAATATAACACGTGTATAAGGGCCGTACTCTCGTAGTTCCGTTGCCATCCCTATATAATATAACACGTGTATAAGGGCCGTACTCTCGTAGTTCCGTTGCCATCCCTATATAATATAACACGTGTATAAGGGCCGTACTCTTGTAGTTCCGTTGCCATCCCTATATAATATAACACGTGTATAAGGGCCGTACTCTTGTAGTTCCGTTGCCATCCCTATATAATATAACACGTGTATAAGGGCCGTACTCTTGTAGTTCCGTTGCCATCCCTATATAATATAACACGTGTATAATTGCCGTACTCTTGTAGTTCCGTTACTATCTGCACAATGCATGGCTATCATATTACCATGTAATCTCGACATCCCCCTTCCTAAAACAAACATCAAAAAGTAAACAAACAAGAAAAAACAAAACAGAATACAATCGCAATAGAATTATTTCTAATGGTTACCATGACAACACAACAAGAACAAACGGTGATTGATATTGTTATATATTTTGACAAACACACTTCGACAATCGAACTAATTACCCGGCATTTGTACCAGGCTGTCGTTAGCCCGTAAGCACTTAAACAACTCGGATTTGTAACCGTTCTTATCAGAGTTCACAATCGCGAGACTCCTTTCAACATTTTTAAACACCCTTCAATAAAAACTCTAGTTTAAGATCAGCGGAATTTGGAAATCCAACAAGTGACAACCTTACCTATTATTAACCTATGATCACACGAAATCTGTCTGACAGTTTGCGATGGCCAGTGAAGATTAGCGACCATCAACTGGTCATTTTTAAAGTTCATATGACAGTAAAATGTCCATCCCCGGTTAGTGGAGTCCGGCGTATAGCGTAAAATGACCGGTGGATAAGTTTTCAATCATCCGGCTCCGGAAAGAACGTCGGTCATGACCGACGTGTGAAATTAATAATACTGACAATGTCAGATTGTATCGGCTAGTTTATATTACATGTGTTCGTTTTCCCCATAATGGACTCACGTGACAACTTCAATAGCTTCGTGTTGATATACGTCAAAACGGTTTATTCCTGATTCCCCCACTTTTTGATTTCTTGTATTCCTGATTCCCCCACTTTATTCTGACCGGTAAATCAGAAAAGGCGAGACCCGAAGCTATAATCTGTTTCAATTATCTATTGTTACCTGTGTGTGTCTATGGTAGATTAAAACCAATTATCATACAAACCTCCTTGAGACGGTTCAAATGAGTGGTCACAACATATAGGAAATATATTTTGGAAATGGTTTTGAACGTTTTTTTCTCTCATTTCTCCACTAATCAGGAATTAATATGGATGTTTTAGTGGGAAAATAAGAAAAAAACACACAACAAGAAAAGAAAAACGACAGATTCCCTTAGTATCCCGCTTAAACAATTGGAAAATAATAATATTCCTACAAGTTACCCCGTAATAAGGTGGTTAAACTGCACTTTACATTAATGTTTGCTATTTCAATAATTGAAACAGATTATAGTGTTTTCACGCCCGGAGGCTATGTTACCACTAATCTCCAAACTGGACAAATTCCTGATTACCCCACAAATAAATTGACCAGTTTTTCTAAAAGTGGGGGAATCAGGAAGACACCGTCAAAACATATACGCCTGGCAGTTAGTTTATACACATTTATTTTAGCTCGATTGTGAAATAAGTTCTTACAGCTTATATTAATCAATCTCGAGACCTCATTCCTGAGGAATCCATCGCCACGAGGGAGAGAGAAGAGGCAACGTGGGATTTAAATGCCTTGCCTAAGGACACAATCGTAACGGCTCCAGCGGGGCTCGAACTCCAGACCTTTCGCACCGGACGCTAGCGCGCTACGTATAGTATAGTGAGATAACCAACTCGATTTTGTTTTTAGAGTTTAACGCCGAAACGTCAGCTTAGGCTATATGGGAACTCTCCAACACATACTGATGGAGGAAGACCCCTGTTGTACCCGGGTATAACCACCGAACTTCCACAACCCGCAGGGATGCTTCCTCCCATGAAATAATACTATTGGGATTCGAACTTACAGCGGGGAGGGAAGTTTACTAATGTTGCTAGAACTTGTTGCCCAACCCATTTTGCATTTTATCATATATAATGAATGTTAAGTCTATATGTACTATATATGTAAAATAGCAAATACAATATGATTAAACAACTTACAGCGGCGAAAGGAACGTGATTCGCAGCTAACGACTTTTAACAACTCTGCCACGGATGTCCATTTCAAAAACATTTTAAAAACAAGTACATGCTATAATATACTAACACCATATCGTAGCTGATTTACCAAGCTCCACACACTATCTTCTTACCAATTAGTTCTATTGATCTTGTAAACAGATGCTTATCAACAATGTATGTGCATTCAACCCTGTCTTAAGCAGCCAGTCAAGGGAAACACAGAATGTTTCTGCTTAGCACAGGTGACTGCTTAATATAGGTAAAATGTACAATAAAACAACATAATTGTGAATATGAGAACTGGTCGCTTAATAGAGGTGATCACTAACACAGGGTTGACTGTATACAGCATGATTTAATAAACATCTGAATTGTGTTTTTGAAGTTTTCATTTTAATATCGAAATATTGTTGAAACAATAAGCGAATTCACACGCCTCTCTATGGTATATTGTATTGGCAATAGCACCCTCCTCCGCACCCTCCCTCCGCACCCTCCTCCACACCCTCCTCCGCACCCTCCTCCGCACCCTCCCTCCGCACCCTCCTCCGCACCCTCCTCCACACCCTCCCTCCGCACCCTACTCCGCACCCTCGTCCGAACCCTCCCTCCGCACCCTCGTCCGCACCCACATCCGCACCCTCCCTCCGCACCCTCGTTCGCACCCTCCCTCCGCACCCTCCCTCCGCACCCCTCCTCCGCACCTCGTCCGCACCCTCCCTCCGCACCCTCGTCCGCACCCTCCCTCCGCACCCTCCTCCGCACCCTCCCTCCGCACCCTCGTCCGCACCCTCCTCCGCACCCTCCTCCGCACCCTCCTCCACACCCTCCCTCCGCACCCTCGTCCGCACCCTCCCTCCGCACCCTCGAGTGCATGGTACATGTATACATTTATACATACAACAGTTGTTTAATAATAAACAATTACATTAATAGTTGTTGATCATTATAAATACATCTCATTTATCTGTTGATTATTATAAATACATCTCATTTATCTGTACGTCAATGGACGGATATATAGGCCAGTGGTAACACGCTGGACTGGTAATCCAGGGGTCGCATGTTCGATCCCCCATCTGACCCTAATAAAATTAACAGTCTTTCAGCTGGGACGTTAAACCGAGGTCTCATGTCGGTGCTTTACACCGTGCACGTAAAAGAACCAGAGGCGACTCTGGAATGGGTCTCTCTCTTCTCTCTCTGTATCATTGCACTATCCTCCAAAATCTAAAATCTAATATCTTCAGGAGGCGTCGCTCATATGGGCAACCGGTAGCGACGATCAATAAACGTAAAACACACAAGTACGTCAATGGTGGTTTATAGTATCTCACTTAATCAGCATCAAAGGAAATACATGTACACATTATTACAACATCTTCAAATGTGCAGTATCCACATTGCGATAAACATGAAGCTATCTATCTCATCAAGGTTTTAACTATTTATGAACAGTTCAGAAATACATAATATTGCATTATAATCATACATGATACAACATATGATAATCATATAGCAACCATGATGTTTAACTTGTGGTATATGTACAGTATGTATGCTTAGTTGTATGTATGTTGTTTCACTTATGTGTATGCATGGATAAATATATAATAATATACTGTAACTTAATGCAACATACCGCTGCTGTGTATGCATGTATAATAATATACTGTAACTTAATGCAACATACCGCTGCTGTGCATACATGTATAATAATATACTGTAACTTAATGCAACATACCGCTGCTGTGTATACATGTATAATAATATACTGTAACTTAATGCAACATACCGCTGCTGTGTATACATGTATAATAATATACTGTAACTTAATGCAACATACCGCTGCTGTGTATACATGTATAATAATATACTGTAACTTAATGCAACATACCGCTGCTGTGTATACATGTATAATAATATACTGTAACTTAATGCAACATACCGCTGCTGTGTATACATGTATAATAATATACTGTAACTTAATGCAACATACCGCTGCTGTGTATACATGTATAATAATATACTGTAACTTAATGCAACATACCGCTGATGTGCATACATGGATAAATAAATATATAATAATATATTGTAACTTAATACCGCTAATTCTATACTATTTATCACAATCGACCGAGGTTAAACTTAAATTTATTACTTTGCCAACATTTGAACAATAAGATTCTTTATATCGACCATATAATCTATTGTTTTATACCTTGTTTAAATTAATTAAAAACAATACCTTGTTGTATCTTCTATATATTTTAATTATATGCACACATTGTGACTTTACCAGGTCAGCGTAAATACGTCGTAAACAATCGAAACCGATAACATAACCATGTATAGGGTGAATATTATACACATTTATAGGGTGAATATTATACACATTTATAGGGTGAATATTATACACATTTATAGGGTGAATATTATACACATTTAAAGGGTGAATATTATACACATTTAAAGGGTGAATATTATACACATTTAAAGGGTGAATATTATACACATTTAAAGGGTGAATATTATACACATTTAAAGGGTGAATATTGTACACATTTAAAGGGTGAATATTATACACATTTATAGGGTGAATATTGTACACATTTAAAGGGTGAATATTGTACACATTTAAAGGGTGAATATTATACACATTAAAAGGGTGAATATTATACACATTTAAAGGGTGAATATTATACACATTTATAGGGTGAATATTATACACATTTATAGGGTGAACATTTAAAGAAGATACATTGACACCAAAAAGAAACCGTGCCCTATTAATCGTCGCTACCGGTTGCCCATATGAGCGACGCCTCCTGAAGAGATTAGTCATTTTAGATTTGTGTGTGTGCTTTACGTTTATTTATCGTCGCTACCGGTTGCCATATGGGCGACGCCTCTTGAAGAGATTAGTCATTTTAGATTTGTGTGTGTTTTACGTTTATTAATCGTCGCTACCGGTTGCCCATATGAGCGACACCTCTTGAAGAGATTGGTCATTTTAGATTTGTGTGTGCGTTTTACGTTTATTTATCGTTGCTACCGGTTGCCCATATGAGCGACACCTCCTGAAGAGATTAGTCATTTTAGATTTGTGTGTGTGTTTTACGTTTATTTATCGTCGCTATCGCTTGCCCATATGAGCGACACCTCCTGAAGAGATTAGTCATTTTAGATTTGTGTGTGTGTTTTACGTTTATTAATCGTCGCTACCGGTTGCCCATATGGGCGACGCCTCTTGAAGAGATTAGTCATTTTAGATTGTTGAGGGATAGTGCAATGATACAGACAGAGACCCATTCCAGAGTCTCCTCTGGTTCTTTTACGTGATTGGTGTAAAGCACCGACACGAGACCTCTGTTTAATGTCACATCTGAAAGACTGTTAATTTTATTAGGGTCAGACGGGGGATCGAACCTGCGATCCCTGGATTACAAGTCCAGCGTGTTACCACTGGACTATAGATCCGTCTGTTAAAACTGTGCACTTGCCTTAGAGGTAAAATTATATCCTTTTAGAACAACTATAGGCAAATATGGACGCCTTGGGGCTGAACTATTGGGTAAATTAGTGCAATGTGTGAAGGATTATTTTCTTCACTAATGAAAGTAAAATCCATATTCCTAAAATGTATAACGAAAAAGAAACGCTACATAGACAATTGCTATGTGGACGTCGTGATAGCGCAGTGGTAGCGCGTTCGCTTCAGGTGCGAAAGGTCTGGAGTTCGAGCCTCGCTGGAGCCGTTACGAGTGTGCCCTTGGGCAAGGCATTTAAATTCCACGTTGCCTCTTCTCTCTCCCTCGTGGCGATGGATTCCATCAGGAATGAGGTCTCGAGGGTGATTAATATAAGTTGTAAGAACTTGTTTCGCAATCGAGCTAAAATAAATAATTTAAAAAAATAGAAAAGTGCACAGTTTTTTTATGGTGTCAGTATGCTACCACAGACTGTCTTCACATTACATACAATCTCCAGCTGCCATTATAACCATAATGCTGAACACCAAGTGCAACTCGCTTCTCAAATAAAGAAGTAATGGGTATTTTGGGGAGGGCCGTAACTAATGTTGTTAAAACGTGTTGCCCAACACATTTGCTACAACATTTATTGACAATTCTTGTACACAACAATGACATAAATCGTATATACTATGCATACTTTATATAAGTATGTTCATTTGTTTTGTTCTGTACAGTGTATATATAGAATTAATGCAATACAATAGTATTAAGCTAAACAAAACTAAGTAATGGGTACTTGAACCATTGAATACTGTTCGGCCATCTTGAATTTGTGTTGTGTTCATGACGTCATAAATTTGTGAATATTAATTATTATTTTAAATAAAATTCTGCACACATGCATATTTTATTAGAATTGTTGATTTCAATATTTGTGTTGACTTGGTACGTTCTATTATTATTATATTCATAAGTTCGTGTCGTAATAAGCAAGTCTTCTTCTTCTATTCTTATTTTGTTCTATAAATTAATTCGACATGGTTAAGATGGCCGCCTTCGTTGCACGTGCTATGTAATGTATTCAAAATACTCTATATCTCTCACAGGTGCGTAGCCTGGATTCAAAATACTCTATATCTCTCACAGGTGCGTAGCCTGGCTGGAATCGATGTTTAACTTAAAACTTAAGACTTTTTTTATAGCGTATATAATGCAGATTTGGCATTTTTATTTTTTTCAATTTTTCGGGGGAAAGTGTAAACCGAGGCCTACACGACCTATTAGAAGCTACGCCAATGACGCATCACTTCATTTATTTAAAATCCTCCCAGGTCGCTTCAGGTGCGAAAGGCCCGGAGTTCACGTCCAACTGGAGCAGAGCAGTTACGAGTATGCCCTTAGGTAAATTCCACATGCCTCTTCTCTCTCCCTCGTGGCGATGGATTCCATTAAGTAATGAGGTCTCGAGAGTGATTAATATAAGTTGTAAGAACTTGTTTCACAATCGAGCTAAATTAAATTTGTATTTATAAACTAGGCCTCTCAGCGCTATGTCTATATTTTCATACGCAACAGTGTAGTACAACAGTGTAGTGTAATATAGATCAGTGTAGAACAGTGTAGAACAGTGTAGAACAGTGTAATGCATACGCTTTATATTGTAAAATTAAAGTGCATTGTGCTGATTGGTTTCCATTAATATTCCCATGAAGGTCTCCGTGGCCAAGTGGTTACGGTAGTGTATTGCAAATCACTTGCTCTCATCGCTGTAGGTTCGAATCCCATTGGTACGGACGGTCGACGGTTCTACCCGGTTGCACGCCCGTGATTGTTCGGAGGAGCATTCGGGATCGTCCTCCACAAATAATATATGGATAGTCGCACAAACAAACCATTAATATTCTCACGCGGGATGGATATATCGCGGGATGGAGGTATCGCGGGATGGAGGTATCGCGGGATGGGGTATCATGGGATGGAGGTATCGCGGGATGGAGGTATCACGGGATGGAGGTATCGCAGGATGGATATAACGCGGGGTGGGGGTATCGCGGGATGGAGGTATCGTGGTGTGGGGGTATCGATGTAGGATGCGGGAGATCACGTGATACTTTGGTCATGTAATACAAGTTAACTTTACGGAACTTTGTTCAATGAATGTGATCATATGAAGTCGGCGACGACATTATGTTACACAGTATGGATATTGTTCAAAACACGCCGCCATGCATTTAACGGACGTTCACTCGACTGAAACTGCATATACAATGCTAATATTGTTAATATGTTCGCTGTTTAATGCACTATTTTAAACAATCTTATTTCAAACAGACACACAGATGCTTAAATCACGCTTGATAATTTAATGTCAATAGGCAGTCATAAAAATGCCAAAAGATCCATTTAGAAATCGTGTTCTGCATTAAACTAAGTATGCAATCCACGTTAAAACCTACTCCTCGTGAATTACCTTAAAATTGTTTAAATTCACACAATGATATATTTTGAAACTATTCGCATCGTTAATCTTTAATTTTATTGAAGGTATTTTAGTGTAAGTGAAAATCTATACTACAATTATAGGTCAATATTGCACTCGTGAATGTTCAGTGCATTATCTTAATTGGCACAAACAAATGTTAGTGTAATACTATACTAGATCATTTAAGCAAATAAAACTCGTGAATAGTTCAACAATATCCATGACAGTTGTCGTATCCAAACAATATCCATGACAGTTGTCGTATCCATGCATCTAGCAATACCTCTAGCAACACCATGACAGTTGTCGTATCCATGCATCTAGCAATACCATGACAGTTGTCGTATCCATGCATCTAGCAACACCTCTAGCAACACCATGACAGTTGTCGTATCCATGCATCTAGCAATACCATGACAGTTGTCGTATCCATGCATCTAGCAATACCTCTAGCAACACCATGACAGTTGTCGTATCCATGCATCTAGCAATACCATGACAGTTGTCGTATCCATGCATCTAGCAATACCTCTAGCAACACCATGACAGTTGTCGTATCCATGCATCTAGCAATACCATGACAGTTGTCGTATCCATGCATCTAGCAATACCTCTAGCAACACCATGACAGTTGTCGTATCCATGCATCTAGCAATACCATGACAGTTGTCGTATCCATGCATCTAGCAATACCTCTAGCAACACCATGACAGTTGTCGTATCCATGCATCTAGCAATACCATGACAGTTGTCGTATCCATGCATCTAGCAATACCTCTAGCAACACCATGACAGTTGTCGTATCCATGCATCTAGCAATACCATGACAGTTGTCGTATCCATGCATCTAGCAATACCTCTAGCAACACCATGACAGTTGTCGTATCCATGCATCTAGCAATACCATGACAGTTGTCGTATCCATGCATCTAGCAACACCATGACAGTTGTCGTATCCATGCATCTAGCAATACCATGACAGTTGTCGTATCCATGCATCTAGCAACACCATGACAGTTGTCGTATCCATGCATCTAGCAATACCTCTAGCAAAACCATGACAGTTGTCGTATCCATGCATCTAGCAATACCTCTAGCAAAACCATGACAGTTGTCGTATCCATGCATCTAGCAATACCTCTAGCAAAACCATGACAGTTGTCGGATCCAAACCTCTAGCAAATCCATGGCAGTTGTCGTATCCATGCATCTAGCAATACCTCTAGCAAAACCATGACAGTTGTCGTATCCATGCATCTAGCAATACCTCTAGCAAAAACATGACAGTTGTCGGATCCATACATCTAGCAAAACATCTAGCAAAACCATGTCAGTTGTCGTATCCATGCATCTAGCAATACCTCTAGCAAAACCATGACAGTTGTCGGATCCAAACCTCTAGCAAATCCATGGCAGTTGTCGGATACATACATCTAGCAAAACCTCTAGCAAAACCATGACAGTTGTCGTATCCATGCATCTAGTAAAACCTCTAGCAAAACCATAACAGTTGTCGTGTCCATGCATCTAGCAAAACCTCTAGCAACACCATGACAGTTGTCGTATCCATGCATCTAGTAAAACCTCTAGCAACACCATGACAGTTGTCGGATCCATGCATCTAGTAAAACCTCTAGCAACACCATGACAGTTGTCGGATCTATGCATCTAGTAAAACCTCTAGCAAAACCATGACAGTTGTCGGATCCATACATCTAGCAAAACCATGACAGTTGTCGGATCCATACATCTAGCAAAACCATGACAGTTGTCGGATCCATACATCTAGCAAAACATCTAGCAAAACCATGACAGTTGTCGGATCCATACATCTAGCAAAACCATGACAGTTGTCGGATCCATACATCTAGCAAAACATCTAGCAAAACCATGACAGTTGTCGGATCCATACATCTAGCAAAACATCTAGCAAAAACATGACAGTTGTCGGATCCATACATCTAGCAAAACATATAGCAAAACCATGACAGTTGTCGGATCCATGCATCTAGTAAAACCTCTAGCAAAATAATGACAGTTGTCGGATCCATACATATAGCAAAACCATGACAGTTGTCGGATCCATGCATATAGCAAAACCATGACAGTTGTCGGATCCATGCATCTAGTAAAACCTCTAGCAAAATAATGACAGTTGTCGGATCCATACATATAGCAAAACCATGACAGTTGTCGGATCCATGCATATAGCAAAACCATGACAGTTGTCGGATCTGTACATATAGCAAAACCATGACAGTTGACGGATCTATACATCTAGCAAAACCTCTAGCAAAACCATGACAGTTGTCGGAACTATACATCTAGCAAAACCATGAAAGTTGTCGGATACATACATCTAGCAAAACATCTAGCAACACCATGACAGTTGTCGGATACATACATGTAGCAACACCATGACAGTTGTCGTATCCATGCATCTGGCAAAACCATGACAGTTGTCGTATCCATACATATAGCAAAACCATGATAGTTGTCGGATCTATACATCTAGCAAAACCATGACAGTTGTCGGATACATACATCTAGCAACATCTCTAGCAAAACCATGACAGTTGTCGGATACATACATCTAGCAACACCATGACAGTTGTCGGATACATACATCTAGCAACACCATGACAGTTGTCGGATACATACATCTAGCAAAACCATGACAGTTGTCGGATACATACATCTAGCAACACCTCTAGCAAAACCATGACAGTTGTCGGATCCATACATCTACCAACACCTTTTTAATGGGATAACGTGTATAAATGTAGTAACGAACAACACATATAGAAAAACATGTGTAGTACGTTTTTATCTCCCTTTATCTGTTACGGAAACAGCATGTGTTGTAAATTTTATCATTGATCTACCTTTGATTCCTACCTTAGCGTTACATTTGTAATCTCCCTTTGAATGCTACATTAGCGTTACATTTGTAATCTCCCTTTGATTGCTATCTTAGCGTTACATTTGTAAGCTCCCTTTGATTGCTATGCACATACTTAATCATCCGCATTTAATTGTTCATACTAACGTCACACCCGGGATGTGTCAAATCTATATCTCACAGAAATAAAACCGGCATATACGTTTTGTGGGTACATGTATGACTATAATTATATGCATGATCATGCCTTAAAGTAACGATACAAATAGATCTAAATCATAGTAAAGGGAGACAAATCTTAGAGCCATGTTTGTCTGATTTTCTTCCATGTATTATCTCCCTGCAATGAAAGTCTAAATCGTAGTGAAATGAGAAAAGAATTAGACATGTTTGTATAACTGTTAGTTAATGCATTAAGCTTGTTATACGCTACCAGAACATTTAAAACCAGTAAATGCCAGTTGAAATGTAATACCTACAGGAATAAATTCTATTTATCTGACATTCACATGAACATTTCAACAAGTTTATGATGGTATCAAGTCGCTTCTAAAGTATATTCGATCATATCGCAGTTTCTTCTGAATTTTAATAAAAGCATTTTTACGACGTGATATTAAACCATAATATATTAGACATAAATTATGTCATGGGTATCTTCTGTAGACATTTTGAAGATGTAAGATTTTATCGAAAGTGAACCTGCATGTCTTGTCATCACGTTGGCAGTCTTGCACTGTAGCAGGGAGACAGCGCATTGTAGAACAATAAACGAAGCTTGTCTCCTAGATTTGTCTCCCTTTACTGAATTCATCGTTGCAGTAACCTAGATCCTGATTGTGGCGAGCACATTAAAGAAAAAGCATGTTTAGTTTAATTTAATCATATTTTAATGCGTTTATCATTGACATGTATAATATAAAAGCTATAGAAACAAACATACGAACAATACCAGCGGCGTAGCCAGCTGAAAATGATGTACACCATGTTATAATTATTGTGTATGTACATTTATTCTATAGTGTTAACAAATTGAAGAGGGCCCTAAGGAGGATTAGTTCAAAACTAATTAGGTCACCCTCTATAAATAAAGAAATCTATCTATCTATCTATCTACACGCCCATTTGAACTATTAAGCACCGTGTAGGTGCGAATTTGAATACCGAAGATGCGAACCCGGCAGGGGGTCTGGGGGCTTTCTCTCTACTAATTCTTTGAACACTAGACATCAAATGGTGCACTCTGACACCTTTTAAGGGATGTTTCTACATTAACAAACACATAGGAAAAGTTCGGTTTTTCATCTACTGCTGTATATCCAGCCAAATTAACCACTTCCTGAATAGAATGTGCAAGACCGGGCATTGTGGCGTAAAAACAACTACGCACCTGATACTCCGATATTTGAAATAGTCTCACCTTAATTAATGATAAATTGTATCTCCACAACACTAATTCGTGTATTCTAAATTGTTTTATAAACAAATCGTTATAACTCTATTTTCAGGAGGAGTAACGTGCGAATGTACGACCTTAGACTGCCAGGCGGAGCGACGGCGAACATGCGAGGCGGAGTACTTCTGCTATGTGGAGAACTTAAGCTCTGTGGTGACACGTGGTTGTATAAACAACAAGACGCCATTGCTCTGTGAGAACCGGAAGCCCGCCAAATTAACAACGGGAGACTACCCAGAATGGCCATTTTTGTTCTGCTGCAAGGACGATGATTTCTGTAATCGAGACATAGTGCCAATAAAACCGACCACTGAACCCGGTAACTATACACAATCACTGTCAGCACAAGCAATACTCATACGTGCATGCATAACATAAGTCCCGTCAACCTGGCTCGGAGGTTATAAAACTCCAGTCTCAAGCACAGTCTCATGTACAGTCTCAAGCACAGTCTCATGTACAGTCTCAAGCACAGTCTCATGTACAGTCTCAAGCACAGTCTCATGTACAGTCTCATGCACAGTCTCATGTACAGTCTCATGCACAGTCTCATGTACAGTCTCATGTACAGTCTCAAGCACAGTCTCATGTACAGTCTTGTGCACAGTCCCATGTACAGTCTCATGCACAGTCTCATGTACAGTCTCAAGCACAGTCTCATGTACAGTCTCAAGCACAGTCTCATGTACAGTCTCAGGCACAGTCTCATGTACAGTCTCATGTACAGTCTCATGCACAGTCTCATGCACAGTCTCATGTACAGTCTCAAGCACAGTCTCATGTACAGTCTCGTGCACAGTCTCATGTACAGTCTCGTGCACAGTCTCATGTACAGTCTCAAGCACAGTCTCATGTACAGTCTCAAGCACAGTCTCATGTACAGTCTCAAGCACAGTCTCATGTACAGTCTCATGCACAGTCTCATGTACAGTCTCATGTACAGTCTCAAGCACAGTCTCATGTACAGTCTCAAGCACAGTCTCATGTACAGTCTTGTGCACAGTCCCATGTACAGTCTCATGCACAGTCTCATGTACAGTCTCAAGCACAGTCTCATGTACAGTCTCAAGCACAGTCTCATGTACAGTCTCATGCACAGTCTCATGTACAGTCTCATGTACAGTCTCATGCACAGTCTCATGCACAGTCTCATGTACAGTCTCAAGCACAGTCTCATGTACAGTCTCATGCACAGTCTCATGTACAGTCTCGTGCACAGTCTCATGTACAGTCTCAAGCACAGTCTCATGTACAGTCTCAAGCACAGTCTCATGTACAGTCTCATGCACAGTCTCATGTACAGTCTCACGCACAGTCTCATGTACAGTCTCAAGCACAGTCTCATGTACAGTCTCATGCACAGTCTCAAGCACAGTCTCATGTACAGTCTCATGTACAGTCTCAAGCACAGTCTCATGTACAGTCTCGTGTACAGTCTCAAGCACAGTCTCATGTACAGTCTCAAGCACAGTCTCATGTACAGTCTCATGCACAGTCTCATGTACAGTCTCAAGCACAGTCTCATGTACAGTCTCAAGCACAGTCTCAATCACAGTCTCAAGCACAGTCTCGTGTACAGTCTCAAGCACAGTCTCATGTACAGTCTCAAGCACAGTCTCATGTACAGTCTCATGCACAGTCTCATGTACAGTCTCACGCACAGTCTCATGCACAGTCTCATGTACAGTCTCATGTACAGTCTCAAGCACAGTCTCATGTACAGTCTTGTGCACAGTCCCATGTACAGTCTCATGCACAGTCTCATGTACAGTCTCAAGCACAGTCTCATGTACAGTCTCAAGCACAGTCTCATGTACAGTCTCATGCACAGTCTCATGTACAGTCTCATGTACAGTCTCATGCACAGTCTCATGCACAGTCTCATGTACAGTCTCAAGCACAGTCTCATGTACAGTCTCGTGCACAGTCTCATGTACAGTCTCGTGCACAGTCTCATGTACAGTCTCAAGCACAGTCTCATGTACAGTCTCAAGCACAGTCTCATGTACAGTCTCAAGCACAGTCTCATGTACAGTCTCATGCACAGTCTCATGTACAGTCTCATGTACAGTCTCAAGCACAGTCTCATGTACAGTCTCAAGCACAGTCTCATGTACAGTCTTGTGCACAGTCCCATGTACAGTCTCATGCACAGTCTCATGTACAGTCTCAAGCACAGTCTCATGTACAGTCTCAAGCACAGTCTCATGTACAGTCTCATGCACAGTCTCATGTACAGTCTCATGTACAGTCTCATGCACAGTCTCATGCACAGTCTCATGTACAGTCTCAAGCACAGTCTCATGTACAGTCTCATGCACAGTCTCATGTACAGTCTCGTGCACAGTCTCATGTACAGTCTCAAGCACAGTCTCATGTACAGTCTCAAGCACAGTCTCATGTACAGTCTCAGGCACAGTCTCATGTACAGTCTCATGTACAGTCTCATGCACAGTCTCATGCACAGTCTCATGTACAGTCTCAAGCACAGTCTCATGTACAGTCTCGTGCACAGTCTCATGTACAGTCTCGTGCACAGTCTCATGTACAGTCTCAAGCACAGTCTCATGTACAGTCTCAAGCACAGTCTCATGTACAGTCTCAAGCACAGTCTCATGTACAGTCTCATGCACAGTCTCATGTACAGTCTCATGTACAGTCTCAAGCACAGTCTCATGTACAGTCTCAAGCACAGTCTCATGTACAGTCTTGTGCACAGTCCCATGTACAGTCTCATGCACAGTCTCATGTACAGTCTCAAGCACAGTCTCATGTACAGTCTCAAGCACAGTCTCATGTACAGTCTCATGCACAGTCTCATGTACAGTCTCATGTACAGTCTCATGCACAGTCTCATGCACAGTCTCATGTACAGTCTCAAGCACAGTCTCATGTACAGTCTCATGCACAGTCTCATGTACAGTCTCGTGCACAGTCTCATGTACAGTCTCAAGCACAGTCTCATGTACAGTCTCAAGCACAGTCTCATGTACAGTCTCATGCACAGTCTCATGTACAGTCTCACGCACAGTCTCATGTACAGTCTCAAGCACAGTCTCATGTACAGTCTCATGCACAGTCTCAAGCACAGTCTCATGTACAGTCTCATGTACAGTCTCAAGCACAGTCTCATGTACAGTCTCATGTACAGTCTCAAGCACAGTCTCATGTACAGTCTCAAGCACAGTCTCATGTACAGTCTCATGCACAGTCTCATGTACAGTCTCAAGCACAGTCTCATGTACAGTCTCAAGCACAGTCTCAATCACAGTCTCAAGCACAGTCTCGTGTACAGTCTCAAGCACAGTCTCATGTACAGTCTCAAGCACAGTCTCATGTACAGTCTCATGCACAGTCTCATGTACAGTCTCACGCACAGTCTCATGCACAGTCTCATGTACAGTCTCATGTACAGTCTCAAGCACAGTCTCATGTACAGTCTTGTGCACAGTCCCATGTACAGTCTCATGCACAGTCTCATGTACAGTCTCAAGCACAGTCTCATGTACAGTCTCAAGCACAGTCTCATGTACAGTCTCATGCACAGTCTCATGTACAGTCTCATGTACAGTCTCATGCACAGTCTCATGCACAGTCTCATGTACAGTCTCAAGCACAGTCTCATGTACAGTCTCGTGCACAGTCTCATGTACAGTCTCGTGCACAGTCTCATGTACAGTCTCAAGCACAGTCTCATGTACAGTCTCAAGCACAGTCTCATGTACATTCTCAAGCACAGTCTCATGTACAGTCTCATGCACAGTCTCATGTACAGTCTCATGTACAGTCTCAAGCACAGTCTCATGTACAGTCTCAAGCACAGTCTCATGTACAGTCTTGTGCACAGTCCCATGTACAGTCTCATGCACAGTCTCATGTACAGTCTCAAGCACAGTCTCATGTACAGTCTCAAGCACAGTCTCATGTACAGTCTCATGCACAGTCTCATGTACAGTCTCATGTACAGTCTCATGCACAGTCTCATGCACAGTCTCATGTACAGTCTCAAGCACAGTCTCATGTACAGTCTCATGCACAGTCTCATGTACAGTCTCGTGCACAGTCTCATGTACAGTCTCAAGCACAGTCTCATGTACAGTCTCAAGCACAGTCTCATGTACAGTCTCATGCACAGTCTCATGTACAGTCTCACGCACAGTCTCATGTACAGTCTCAAGCACAGTCTCATGTACAGTCTCATGCACAGTCTCAAGCACAGTCTCATGTACAGTCTCATGTACAGTCTCAAGCACTGTCTCATGTACAGTCTCATGTACAGTCTCAAGCACAGTCTCATGTACAGTCTCAAGCACAGTCTCATGTACAGTCTCATGCACAGTCTCATGTACATTCTCAAGCACAGTCTCATGTACAGTCTCAAGCACAGTCTCAATCACAGTCTCAAGCACAGTCTCGTGTACAGTCTCAAGCACAGTCTCATGTACAGTCTCAAGCACAGTCTCAAGCACAGTCTCATGTACAGTCTCGTGTACAGTCTCAAGCACAGTCTCAAGCACAGTCTCAAGCACAGTCTCATGTACAGTCTCAAGCACAGTCTCAAGCACAGTCTCAAGCACAGTCTCATGTACAGTCTGAAGTTTCTGGCTCAGTTCAGTTGCGTGTACTCGTATATCTGAACATCAGCCAATCGAAACACTTGAGCTCGAGTTTGAGATTTGAGAACTCATTTATAACATCGAGGCAGTTAATAAAACCATTCTTACTGACAGATCTGTATTCTGGTGTGGTTAACCCGTTGGACTGCACTAATAAAATGAACAGTCTTTAATATAAGTTGAAATAACTTGTTTCGCAATCAAGCTAAAATAAATTTGTATAAACAGATGGGACGTTAAACCGAGGTCTCGTATCGGTGATTTACACCGTGCATGTAAAAGAACCAGAGGAGACTTTGAAATGGGTCTCTGTCTGTATCATTGCACTATCCTCCAACAATCTAAAATGACTAATCTCTTCAGGAAGCGTCGCTCACATGGGCAACCGGTAGCGACGATAAATAAACGTAAAACACACACAAATATCGCCCGAGATCTAATGGTGCGTGCAAAGAACGAGGCTCTGTGTTAGATGTATGTGTTCACCTTTCTTTGTTCACATCCCCAAAAACGACGCGAAAAGCGGTCTATAGGTGAGAAACGTGATGGCTGTATTACACTGAATACAAGCAAAGACATGTTATAATTAAATTAACTGCAATCAAACACTGCGGTTCGGGTTAAGCTACCCCGTTCCTATTTCGTTCCAGTTATGGTTCTTTGGATGAAACCGGAGTGCCTAGAGAAAACCCACCACCTGTCCGAACTGGTGACCACCGTGCCATCTCACATACTTGCCGATCCGAGGATAGAGCCCATCGTGCCATCTCACATACTTCCCGGTCCGAGGATCAAACCCATCGTGCCATCTCACATACTTCCCTGTCCGAGGATCGAACCCATCGTGTCATCTCACATACTTCCCGGACCGAGCATCGAACACATCGTGCCATCTCACATACTTCCCGGTCCGAACATCGAACCCGTCGTGCCATCTCATATGTATCCCGGTCCGAAGATCGAACCCATCGTGCCATCTCACATACTTCCCGGTCCGAGCATCGGACAAGTTGTGCCATCTCACATACTTCCCAGTCCGAGCATCGAACCCATCGTGCCATCTCACATACTTCCAGTTCCGAGGATCGAACCCATCGTGCCATCTCACATACTTCCCGGTCCGAGCATCGAACCCATCGTGCCATCTCACATACTTCCCGGTCCGAGCATCGAACCCATCGTGCCATCTCACATACTTCCCGGTCCGAGCATCGAACAAGTTGTGCCATCTCACATACTTCCCGGTCCGAGGATCGAACCCATCGTGCCATCTCACATACTTCCCGGTCCGAGCATCGAACCCATCGTGCCATCTCACATACTTCCCGGTCCGAGCATCGAACCCATCGTGCCATCTCACATACTTCCCGGTCCGAGCATCGAACCCATCGTGCCATCTCACATACTTCCCGGTCCGAGCATCGAACCCATCGTGCCATCTCACATACTGCCCGGTCCGAGCATCGAACCCATCGTGCCATCTCACATACTTCCCGGTACGAGCATTGAACCCATCGTGCCATCTCACATACTTCCCGGTCCGAGCATCGAACCCATCGTGCCATCTCACATACTTCCCGGTACGAGGATCGAACCCATCGTGCCATCTCACATACTTCCCGGTCCGAGGATCGAACCCATCGTGCCATCTCACATCCTTCCCGGTCCGAGGATCGAACCCATCGTGCCATCTCACATACTTCCAGTTCCGAGCATCGAACCCATCTTGTCATCTCACATACTTCCCGGTCCGAGCATCGAACCCATCGTGCCATCTCACATACTTCCAGTTCCGGGGATCGAACCCATCGTGCCATCTCACATACTTCCCGGTCCGAGCATCGGATAAGTTGTGCCATCTCACATACTTCCCGGTCCGAGGATCGAACCCATCGTGCCATCTCACATACTTCCCGGTCCGAGGATCGAACCCATCGTGTCATCTCGCATACTTCCCGGTCCGAGGATCGAACCCATCGTGCCATCTCACATACTACCCGGTCCGAGGATCGAACCCGTCGTGCCATCTCACATACTTCCCGGCCCGAGGATCGAACCCGTCGTGCCATATCACATACTTCCCGATCCGAGGATCGAACCCGTCGTGCCATCTCACATACTTCCCGATCCGAGGATCGAACCCGTCGTGCCATCTCACATACTTCCCGATCCGAGGATCGAACCCGTCGTGTCATCTCACATACTTGATTTCGATCGACCAGTATAACGGCATTTACAATTATGCAATTGCTTATATTGCAGTATCCGAACCAGACATATATGATCACTTCAATGACGTCGATGTTGCTGACAATTACGTCGTTGACGAAAACAATCCATACGTCAGATACGAATACGAACACGAGAGGACGCCCTGTCCGAACAGCAACGATAACTCTAAGCTCAATCCAATATATATCGCAGTGCCTATTGCAGGCGTGTGCGTGTTGTTAGCTCTTATAATATTCGCAATGTACTTACTAAGAAGGCGAAATGACTTCTACGCGCAATATGATGCGTATCAGTATCACGAACAAATGGCGAAACTAGCCAACAAACAAAATGAAACAAAAGTTCAGAGTTGTGAGACGAACAGGTGTACAGACAGCGAACGATCGTCACAGGGTAGTGAAACGAAACTATTCTTGAACGCGTGAAGTATTATTGAAGCGGAATTGTGCTATTATGTTCACTGAATGACAATGAGTGCTAGCCGAGAAGCAAGTGTTTCCAGATTGTTCTACTAGTACCATAAATGTTGAAGATAAGGTTATTGATGATTTAGTTCAATTCAACATGGTACAATGCGCATGCGCGTAGAGGTTGTAAAGTGTTAAGCACGATAGCACGGAGACTCGATATTTTAAAACGGGAATATCACACTAAGCCGTGACAAAGAAAGGAGTTACCAAGGCGAGGAACGTTGTTCCAATGACACAGAATTGAATTACCAAGGCGATGAACGTTGTTCCAATTACAAAGAACGGAATCATCAAAGTGACGATGACGATGAACTATGTCACCAAAGTGATGAACGTTGTTTCCATGACGATGCACTAAGTCACCAAGGCTATGAACGTTGTTTTCCCATGACAAAGAACTAAGTCACCAAAGCGAAGAACGTTGTTCCATTGACAAAGAAAGAATCAAAAGGCTAGGAACGTTGTTACAATGACAAAGAACGGTGTAACAAAGACAAGGAACGTTGATAACAAGGCTCAGAACGTTGACGAAGAATGTTGCAAATAGACGACGAAAGTTGTAATCTATACTGGGAACGTTGCCACCAAGTTGGACACGAACGTTGCCACCAAGTTGGACACGAACGTTGCTACCAGTCCTATTGATTCGTCGCGGTGCTGTTGATTCTCGGAAATCGTGACGTCAGATAGAACATAAAAGTAACGAAAGCGTTGAAGAAATTGACTGATCTATGCAAACCAACAAAGATATCTATAATAAGCGAATATCGCATGTTATATGATATATAGTGCGTATGTTCGCTGGATTTGATTCAAAGTTATAGAGACGTTAAAGTTATATCAGTAGGTGCATGAATAGCGGTCTAGTTTTAATGGATGGCAGCATGTGTTGGTGTCTTGCAAACTGCGCGCGTTGGGGGGAATGAAACACTACAGGGTTTATGAGAGAAGATGGGATGGATGGCAGCAGGTGTTGGTGTCTTGCAAACTGCGCGCGTTGGAGGAATGAAACAATACAGGGTTTATGAGAGAAGATGGGATGGGTGGCAGCATGCGTTGGTGTCTTGCAAACTGCGCGCGTTGGGGAATGAAACAATACAGGGTTTATGAGAGAAGGTGGGATGGATGGCAGCATGCGTTGGTGTCTTGCAAACTGCGCGCGTTGGGGAATGAAACAATACAGGGTGTATGAGAGAAGATGGGATGGATGACAGCATGCGTTGGTGTCTTGCAAACTGCGTACGTTGGAGGGAATGAAACAATACAGGGTTTATGAGAGAAGATGTGATGGATGACAGCATGCGTTGGTGTCTTGCAATCTGCGCGCGTTGGAGGGAATGAAACAATACAGGGTTTATGAGAGCAGATGGGAGATGACCAGTACTGAGAGTGGATGAGTGAATGCGTGTATACCATACACTGGGTGACATAATTTGACTTTGTGTATTAAACTGTTAATGATTTACGCTCAGGGATATTAAAAGATGTATATAGTATCAATAATTAAATATGTCTCAATTTCATTCGGAAATACATTTCATATTAAACCGGAAATGACCTCATGTTGTCACATTTTGTCTCATTTTAGCTCAATAAATATAAGTTTGTATATATTTTTGTAGCATACAATTTTAGCTATTCAATGTGGAATTACGGTAGTGAATATATATATATATATATATATTCGCAGTTGAAATATGTAGTAAATTATTTCAATATGATAAAATATGTGAGATTGCAGTTATTTCTAATATAATGCATCATTATGCTTTTACTTACAATGTGTTGCGCACTGAGATGTTTTAAGAAGGTAATCATTAGAAATTGGGATTACCGTTAATTATTTCCATTTATTTGGCAAACATAAATAATGCACGCTTAAGATTTTTTCGAACCGTATTCGAAATGCAAAGGAACATTTATTTAATCAGAATATTGTATATTGTTCTATGCTCACAATACAACACATCGGATATGTAGTCCAGTGGTAACACTCTGGACTGGTAATCTAGCGATCAGGTTCGATCCCCCGTCAGATTCTAATAAAATTAACAGTCTTTCAGATGGGACGTTAAACCGAGGTCTCGTGTCGGTGCTTTACACCGTGCACGTAAAAGAACCAGAGGAGGCTCTGGAATGGGTCTCTCTCTCTGTGTATCATTGCACTATCCTCCAATATCTAAAATGACTAATCTCTTCAGGAGGCGTCGCTCATATGGACAACCGGTAGCGACGATAAATAAACGTAAAACACACACACATATGAAAATATTTATATTGTATGATTATTAGTTTGTTATTATAAAACACCCAATGTTATTAAACTGATCTCACATCGCACACTCGAGCGAGACATGATTGGATGAGAGTAACGCTCAGCTGAACCATTCAGAAGATTGAGATCTAGTTTGAGATTGGAGAAAAAAGGTTTTCTATAACATCGAGTACAGGTGATCGATTAGGAATTTTGTTAAGTGCTCAGGTAGATGCAATGTGAATGATAGGCTACACGCATTGTTTATAAATGAACTAGTTGCAGTCGAAGACACATAGGGTTGTATTACATGTTTTAAAAACAAATAGTTAAGACCACCTCTCAATGATTTATTGAGCGCCAAAACTCATGTCTGGATGCGGGGTAAATGATGGGCTTTCTGAGGGTAAATGATGGGCTTTCTGAGGGTAAATCAGGGGCTTTCTGATGGTAAATCAGGGGCTTTCTGAGGGTAAAGCAGGGGCTTTCTGAGGGTAAATCAGGGGCTTTCTGAGGATAAATCAGGGCTTTCTGAGGGTAAATCAGGGGCTTTCTGAGGGTAAATCAGGGGCTTTCTGTCGTCATATTACATATATGGAAACCATCAGTTTAGATATACAAATTTATTTGAGCTCGATTGCGAAACAAGTTCTTACAACTTATATTAATCACTCTCGAGACCTCATTCCTGATGAAATATATCGCCACGAGGGAGAGAGAAGAGGCAATGTGGAATTTAAATGCCTTGCCTAGGGACACAATCGTAACGGCTCCAGCGGAGGCTCTAACTCCGTGTTTTGCGCTAATACGACTTCCACTAAGTTCCTTAGACTAAGCGATCATTGGCTTGTGGATGGTCGATGGTTCTATCTTGTTTTTCGTCGGCGCCTAAAATCAAATAGCATTCTCGGGGGATTGGGGGCGTATATATTATGTCTATGAGGACCGTTGGACTTTGTTCCCCGATTCAATGGTTCTATGATTTCAAAATAATATGGCGATCAATTAATATCTAAGTTTACACTGGACACTATTGCTCCGTTATTGCACTGGACACTATTGCTCCGTTATTGCACTGGACACTATTGCTCCGTTATTGCACTGGACACTATTGCTCCGTTATTGCACTGGACACTATTGCTCCGTTATTGCACTGGACACTATTGCTCCGTTATTGCACTGGACACTATTGCTCCGTTATTGCACTGGACACTATTGCTCCGTTATTGCACTGGACACTATTGCTCCGTTATTGCACTGGACACTATTGCTCCGTTATTGCACTGGACACTATTGCTCCGTTATTGATAATTGTGTTCAATGTAGTCCGTTACTTCATGTATGTTCACGAACAGTGACATTTCTCGAGTTCAAGTCTCGATTCGTACAACAACAACAAACAACAACAACACCAATTACTTTTATTAGTGTCAGGTTACATATATAACAACATGACTAATTAAGCTTTATGATATTGTGAGTATAGATATACATATATGATATTTCTTATCTGGGGACAGCAATGATTTACAATGATTTACATAGAATAACAAATAACGGAACATAATTACGTTTCAAACAAAATCAGAAATGCTACATGTATATGCAAGTTAGAACATGTTAAATTCATTATTCATCTTTAATTAGTAAACGCGGTCATAGTGTAGAACTAGATAAGCTCATATCATTCACGTGCGTCCATTCATAAATGTATGCTGGTCGTTTATTTTATACACATTTATTTTAGCTCGATTGCGAAACAAGTTCTTTCAACTTATATTTTAATCACTCTCGAGACCTCATTCCTGATGGAATCCATCGCCATGAAGGAGAGAAAAGAGGCAATGTGGAATTTAAATGCCTTGCCTAAGGGCACAATCGTAACGGCTCCAGCGGGGCTAGAACTCCGGACATTTCGCACCTGAAGCGAACGCGCATTCACTGCGCTATCACGACTTCCAAGTATGCTGGTCGAGACAGTTCGCAGTGAATACGACACATTTCCAGACTTACACATTGTTTTTGCTATGAAAATGCACGCCAATTCAACACGAATGACATATATAGCTTTGGCAACATTTGGAGACATTTGCATATTCCGTGAACTTACTTCTTTAATAATCGATTTCCGAAGTAAAATATGCGCTTTAGATTATGGTACACTTACTTGATTCAAACATTAACGGTAAATACCTAACGTTATATCCTGGTTGTAGTTCACGAAAACTTACGAAGGCTTTGGCGGAGATTAATTAAGAAATAATAAACGAAGGCCGAAGGCCTGAGTGATATATTTCTACGCATAAGAACGACAAACGAGGGTTATTCTGCGATATACCACGGTTGATACTTATTATTTCGATTATTTCTAACACGACTTACTTCTAATAATTTTAGACGAGAATCATAGGAGTATTTTCTTCAAACGCGGTGCTACTCAGCTGCATTTGGCTTTCGAAATTTCCTCCCGCGTAAGGGGTTATGACGTTATTTTTTATGGAAAATATCAATCTAGTGCATAAATGAACAACAGTTGTAACTGATCAATAATTTTATTTATTTTGTCAAATAAAACTGTACAGAATAGTAACTGAAACGTTACTTAACAGAAAAACAAGACGGACAAGAGATTATCTGATTCTAAAAATAGCTCACTTCCGCGAATTCCCACGGTAGTATTTACAAACATCACGTGAGACTTTCATTCATAAAACTTTACACGCATTGTATAAATGGAATAGCCAAAACACGGTGCGCGCTCATCATAGTTCAAGGTAGGTATATCGCAGAATAACCCGAGGTAGATTTTATTCTACAAGTATGTATGTTATTAGCTGGGTCGTGTTAGAATTAGTCTTAGTTTATTGTTACAAAACAATATAACAATGTTGATATGCTATGTTGTAAAGGGGTTTGGGTGTCTGGTGTTATAATTTAAATGATTTATTTATGTTAACATGACAAAATGACATTGAAAATAAAATAATAAATTGATCATATTTGTATTTTATTTATTTTTAGTTATTTCGAAATAGTCAGAATCACATCTGCACCTCTGCACCTCTGCACCTCTGCACCTCTGCACCTCTGCACCTCTGCATCTATGCACATCTGCACCTCTGCACCTCTGCACCTCTGCACCTCGTCTCGATAATGGTCAGGAATGTACAAATGTATTCCTAATAATATACACATTACTACAACAAGAACCATAGACCCACACAACGACAAAATACCCGGGTCGGCAAATGGTGTAGTATCCGGTTATTTTTGTCGTTTTGTGGGTCTATGGTTCTTGTTGTAGTAATGTGTGTAGTTTGGTGCTCGTTGAGGTGGCGACGTTGTAGACAGCCACTATAGTTTGGTGGTAGTTGAGGTGGCGACGTTGTAGACAGCCACTATAGTTTGGTGTTCGTTGATGTGGCGACGTTGTAGACATCCACTATTGTTTGGTGGTCGTTGATGTGGCGACGTTGTAGACAGCCACTATAGTTTGGTGGTCGTTGATGTGGCGACGTTGTAGACAGCCACTATAGTTTGGTGGTCGTTGAGGTGGCGACGTTGTAGACAGCCACTATAGTTTGGTGGTCGTTGATGTGGCGACGTTGTAGACAGCCACTATAGTTTGGTGGTCGTTGAGGTGACGACGTTGTAGAGGGCCACTATAGTTTGGTGGTCGTTGAGGTGGCGACGTTGTAGAGGGCCACTATAGGTTGGTGCTCGTTGATGTGGCGACGTTGTAGACAGCCACTATAGTTTGGTGGTAGTTGAGGTGGCGACGTTGTAGACAGCCACTATTGTTTGGTGGTCGTTGATGTGGCGACGTTGTAGACAGCCACTATAGTTTGGTGGTCGTTGAGGTGGCGACGTTGTAGACAGCCACTATAGTTTGGTGGTCGTTAAGGTGGCGACGTTGTAGACAGCCACTATAGTTTGGTGGTCGTTGATGTGGCGACGTTGTAGACAGCCACAATAGTTTGGTGGTCGTTGATGTGGCGACGTTGTAGACAGCCACTATAGTTTGGTGCTCGTTGATGTGGCGACGTTGTAGACATCCACTATTGTTTGGTGGTCGTTGATGTGGCGACGTTGTAGACAGCCACTATAGTTTGGTGGTCGTTGATGTGGCGACGTTGTAGACAGCCACTATAGTTTGGTGGTCGTTGAGGTGGCGACGTTGTAGACAGCCACTATAGTTTGGTGGTCGTTGATGTGGCGACGTTGTAGACAGCCACTATAGTTTGGTGGTCGTTGAGGTGGCGACGTTGTAGACAGCCACTATAGTTTGGTGGTCGTTGAGGTGGCGACGTTGTAGAGGGCCACTATAGTTTGGTGGTCGTTGATGTGGCGACGTTGTAGACAGCCACTATAGTTTGGTTGTCGTTGTCGTGGCGACGTTGTAGATAGCCACTATAGTTTTGTGGTAGTTGTCGTTGTGTGGGTCTATGGTTCTTGTTGTAGTAATGTGTGTAGTTGGAGAACTCGCTTGTTGTGAGGTACCGGGGCGGGTCGGGCTATAATTAAAAGATCCAATTCACAATTTCAATTTTACGAAAAGTTTAATTCTTATTTATTTAACCTGGTTCAGATTCTGGATTAGCGTAATGCAGCCAGCATATCGGGGTATATATTAGCTAGTGCTGGATTCGAACGAACACCTAACCAGATTGGGTAGCCAATGGGTGAATTTTGAAACACCCACCTATCCAGGTTGGGCAGCCAATGGGTGAATTTTGAATCTTCATGGACCCAGAATGCCCATGGCAGACATGTTTATTATTATCCGAATATGCAACAGAACAAACAATTAATGTTTATACTACTTGACAATAATCTCCTGTCATCATATTATACAGACGAGTAATATAGATGTTGCATAATAACTATCTAGTGTGAATGGCAGTAATTATCTGTGTAAAGATATGAAGTATTTGATGTGCTTAATTGTAACGAACAAAATTTCTATATTATAAATGTATAAACTCTTCGAAATTTAGTAAGGTTGAAAACGGTTACTTATTAGTTATTAAATTGAAGTATAAATAAATTGACTCCCTTATTGTATATACAAAATGTACATCAAATAGGAATGAACAGGCTATCAATTTGAGCTTGATAGCACAGATGAGTTGCCAAACAATACACATTTAATATATTCGTGACCTCCTACGGAAAGGTAACTAAACGATCAACAATTGTTTCATTTTGTATAAATAACGACAAAACAATATGCCTCGACTTCCGGATAATATTCGGGCCAGCGCTATCGCCCGATCTTGCACCAATAGAACATGTATGGGCAGATCTTAAGGATAGGGTGTACAAGCGGGTACCACTACCAGCAAACGTCCATGACCTGCGTGTTGCATTAAATCAAGAGTGGGGGAACATCACACAGGCTAGGATTACTAACATAGCTACATCTATGAGAAGATTCTCATCGTGTGTGGCAGCTCTCGGAGGACATACCAGGGTGACGTTTATAATGGCACGAAATGAACAGTTTTTGTTAACCGATTTTTGTTAAATTTTACTTCTTTATGTATCAGATAATGAATTTAAGTAATCACATAAAAATAATGGAATTGTTATGTAGAATAAAATTGTATGACCTATTTTCTGAGTGGAGACTTTCTTTTGAGCATCGGTGTAGTAATCGTTTATGTGTGTTTTACGTTTATTTATCGTCGCTACCGGTTGCCCATATGAGCGCCGCCTTCTGAGGAGATTAGTCATTGTAGATTTTTGGAGGATAGGGCAATGATACAGATATCCCATTCCAGAATCTCTTTTACGTGCACGGTGTAAAGCACCGACACGAGACCTCGGTTTAATATCACATCTGAAAGACTGTTAATTGTATTAGGGTCAGACGGGGGATCGAACCTGCGATCCCTGGATTACCAATCCAGCGTGTTACCACTGGACTACAGATCCGTCTGTATAATCGTATATGCTATGTTATTTCAGGTTGTATATACGTAAATAGGCAGAAGTGCATCCGCGGTCGAATGTAGTCCCAATAACTAATATAGTTCATTTTTCTTTTTGGTAAAAATGCATTTTCATGACAGGCAGTGTATAGTTTTTGTGTTTTTTTGAGAAATTATGTGACTTGAGAAGACTTCAGACTAGTTGATGTGTAGAAAAGATGTGGTATAAGAATTCAGGCCATTGCAAACTGAAGGTTGTTATACTGTATTATTTGGCGGAGGAATACAGTGTGTAAACACAGCGACGTTATTCACAGGTCAGCACTGGCTGTGGAAAACATTATAATTGGAAGAGTTTTGCTCTTTTAGAGTTTCATTTGAATACCTCTTCACAGTGGATTTGGTATCAGAAGAAATGAAAGATTGGAAATATCAATGAACAGATTGTATGTGTTTACTTTTTACTATATATTTAATAGGCAATTTATTTGTTGTGTTACAACCTTATGGGCATTGTTATTTATCAAGACTCGAGCATACCAGATGTGGAGAGACCAACCATTTATAAACAACAAACGGTGTTTACACGGCGCAGACAACACTGCGTGATGTGGCAGGCGGGCGGGCGGACGGACGGACGGACGGAAGCATATCGTATCTTCCGTACATAATATGCAGTTTCGTATATCTACTATGAACGACACTTTGTGTAATTTTCACATATTGAATATGCCAGGCATTGTGTGGTGAGCAGACACAGTAAGTACTTGAGACATAGCATTTATAAGCGAGCACAAACTCAAGCCAGAATATCGAACTTAGTTTAAACAATATTTTTTTCCTTGAATAACTCGAGAATATATCGAACATTTCTGGATAATCTTCATATATACCGGGTACATGCGAGGATTCCGGGTACACGTCTGTAGCTATAAATGCGAGGATTCCGGGCTATAGTTTGGTGGTAGTTGAGGTGACGACGTTGTAGACAGCCACTATATGTTGGTGCTCGTTGAGGTGGCGACGTTGTAGACAGCCACTATAGTTTGGTGGTCGTTGATGTGGCGACGTTGTAACCAGCCACTATATGTTGGTGCTCGTTGAGGTGGCGACGTTGTAGACAGCCACTATTGTTTGGTGGTCATTGAGGTGGCGACGTTGTAGACAGCCACTATAGTTTGGTGGTCGTTGAGGTGGCGACGTTGTAGACAGCCACTATTGTTTGATGGTTGTTGATGTGGCGACGTTGTAGACAGCCACTATAGTTTGGTGGTCGTTGGGGTGGCGATGTTGTAACCAGCCACTATAGTTTGGTGGTCGTTGAGGTGGCGACGTTGTAGACAGCCACTATAGTTTGGTGGTCGTTGATGTGGCGACGTTGTAGACAGCCACTATAGTTTGGTGGTCGTTGATGTGGCGACGTTGTAGACAGCCACTATAGTTTGGTGGTCGTTGATGTGGCGACGTTGTAGACAGCCACTATAGTTTGGTGGTCGTTGAGGTGGCGACGTTGTAGACAGCCACTATAGTTTGGTGGTCGTTGATGTGGCGACGTTGTAGACAACCACTATAGTTTGGTGGTCGTTGAGGTGGCGACGTTGTAGACAGCAACTATAGTTTGGTGGTCGTTGAGGTGGCGACGTTGTAGACAGCCACTATATTTCGGTGGTCGTTGAGGTGACGACGTTGTAAACAGCCACTATAGTTTGGTGGTCGTTGAGGTGGCGACGTTGTAAACAGCCACTATAGTTTGGTGGTCGTTGAGGTGGCGACGTTGTAGAGGGCCACTATATTTTGGTGGTCGTTGATGTGGCGACGTTGTAGACAGCCACTATAGTTTAGTTGTCGTTGATGTGGCGACGTTGTAGATAGCCACTATAGTTGTGTGGTAGTTGAAGTGGCGACGTTGTAGATAGCCACTATTGCTTGGTGGTAGTTGAGGTGGCGACGTTGTAGACAGCCACTATATGTTGGTGGTCATTAAGGTGGGGACGTTGTAGACAGCCACTCTAGTTTGGTGGTAGTTGAGGTGGTGACGTTGTAGACAGCCACTATATGTTGGTGTTCGTTGAGGTGGCGACGTTGTAGACAACCACTATTGTTTGGTGGTCATTGAGGTGGCGACGTTGTAGAGGGTCACACTTGTTTGGTGATCGTTGATGTGGCGACGTTGTAGACAGCCACTATTGTTTGGTGATCGTTGAGGTGGCGACGTTTTAGACAGCCACTATATTCTGATGGTTGTTGATGTGGCGACGTTGTAGACAGCCACTATAGTTTGGTGGTCGTTGGGGTGGCGACGTTGTAACCAGCCACTATAGTTTGGTGGTCGTTGAGGTGGCGACGTTGTAGACAGCCACTATAGTTTGGTGGTCGTTGATGTGGCGACGTTGTAGACAGCAACTATAGTTTGGTGGTCGTTGAGGTGGCGACGTTGTAGACAGCCACTATAGTTTGGTGGTCGTTGAGGTGGCGACGTTGTAGACAGCAACTATAGTTTGGTGGTCGTTGAGGTGGCGACGTTGTAGACAGCCACTATATTTCGGTGGTCGTTGAGGTGACGACGTTGTAAACAGCCACTATAGTTTGGTGGTCGTTGAGGTGGCGACGTTGTAAACAGCCACTATAGTTTGGTGGTCGTTGAGGTGGCGACGTTGTAGAGGGCCACTATATTTTGGTGGTCGTTGATGTGGCGACGTTGTAGACAGCCACTATTGTTTAGTTGTCGTTGATGTGGCGACGTTGTAGATAGCCACTATAGTTGTGTGGTAGTTGAAGTGGCGACGTTGTAGATAGCCACTATTGCTTGGTGGTAGTTGAGGTGGCGACGTTGTAGACAGCCACTATATGTTGGTGGTCATTAAGGTGGGGACGTTGTAGACAGCCACTCTAGTTTGGTGGTAGTTGAGGTGGTGACGTTGTAGACAGCCACTATATGTTGGTGTTCGTTGAGGTGGCGACGTTGTAGACAACCACTATTGTTTGGTGGTCGTTGAGGTGGCGACGTTGTAGAGGGTCACACTTGTTTGGTGATCGTTGATGTGGCGACGTTGTAGACAGCCACTATTGTTTGGTGATCGTTGAGGTGGCGACGTTTTAGACAGCCACTATATTCTGGTGGTCGTTGAGGTGGCGACGTTGTAGACAGCCACTATAGTTTGGTGGTCGTTGTGGTGACGACGTTGTAGACATCCACTATAGCTTGGTGGTCGTTGAGGTGACGACGTTGTAGACAGCCACTATAGTTTGGTGGTCGCTGATGTGGCGACGTTGTAGACAGCCACTATAGTTTGGTGGTCGTTGATGTGGCGACGTTGTAGACAGCCACTCTATGTTGGTGGTCGTTGATGTGGCGACGTTGTAAACAGCCACTATAGTTTGGTGGTCATTGAGGTGGCGACGTTGTAGACAGCCACTATAGTTGTGTGGTCGTTGATGTGGCGACGTTGTAAACAGCCACTATAGTGTGGTGGTCATTAAGGTGGGGACGTTGTAGACAGCCACTATAGTTTGGTGGTAGTTGAGGTGGTGACGTTGTAGACAGCCACTATATGTTGGTGGTCGTTGAGGTGGCGACGTTGTAGACAGCCACTATAGTTTGGTGGTCGTTGAGGTGGGGACGTTGTAGACAGCCACTACATGTTGGTGGTAGTTGAGGTGGCGACGTTGTAGACAGCCACTATAGTTTTGTGGTCGTTGAGGAGGTGACGTTGTAGACCGCCACTATAGTTTTGTGGTCGTTGAGGTGGTGACGTTGTAGACAGCCACTATAGTTTTGTCGTAGTTGAGGTGGTGACGTTGTAGACAGCCACTATAGTTTGGTGGTAGTTGAGGAGGCGACGTTGTAGACAGCCACTATAGTTTTGTGGTCGTTGAGGTGGCGACGTTGTAGACAGCCACTATAGTTTTGTGGTCGTTGAGGTGGCAACGTTGAAGACAGCCACTATAGTTTTGTTGTCGTTGAGGTGGCGACGTTGTAGACAGCCACTATAGTTTGGTGGTCGTTGAGGTGGGGACGTTGAAGACAGCCACTATAGTTTTGTGGTCGTTGAGGTGGCGACGTTGTAGACAGCCATTATAGTTTGGTGGTCGTTGATGTGGGGACGTTGTAGACAGCCACTACATTTTGGTGGTAGTTGAGATGGCGACGTTGTAGACAGCCACTATAGTTTGGTGGTCGTTGATGTGGCGACGTTGTAGACAGCCACTATAGTTTGGTGGTGGTTGAGGTGGCGACGTTGTAGACAGCCACAATAGTTTTGTTGTCGTTGAGGTGGCGACGTTGTAGACAGCCACTATAGTGTTGTGGTCGTTGAGGTGGCAACGTTGAAGACAGCCACTATAGTTTGATGTTCGTTGAGGTGGCGACGTTGTAGACAGCCACTATAGTGTTGTGGTCGTTGAGGTGGCGACGTTGTAGACAGCCATTATAGTGTTGTGGTCGTTGAGGTGGCAATGTTGAAGACAGCCACTATAGTTTGATGGTCGTTGAGGTGGCGAGGTTGTAGACAGCCACTATAGTTTGATGGTCGTTGAGATGGCAACGTTGAAGACAGCCACTATAGTTTGATGTTCGTTGAGGTGGCGACGTTGTAGACAGCCACTATAGTGTTGTGGTCGTTGAGGTGGCGACGTTGTAGACAGCCACTATAGTGTTGTGGTCGTTGAGGTGGCGATGTTGTAGACAGCCACTATAGTTTTGTGGTCGTTGAGGTGGCGAGGTTGTAGACAGCCACTATAGTTTGATGGTCGTTGATGTGGCGACGTTGTAGACAGCCACTATAGTTTGGTGGTAGTTGAGGTGGCGACGTGGTAGACAGCAACTATAGTTTGGTGGTAGTTGAGGTGGCGACGTTGTAGACAGCCATTATAGTTTGATGGTCGTTGATGTGGCGACGTTGTAGACAGCCATTATTGTTTGGTGGTCGTTGAGGTGGTGACGTTGTAGACAGCCACTATATTTCGGTGTTCATTGAGGTGGGGACGTTGTAGACAACCACTATAGTTTGGTGGCCATTGAGTTGGCGACGTTGTAGACAGCCACTATAGTTTGGTGGTCGTTGAGGTGGCGATGTTGTAAACAGCCACTATAGTTTGGTGGTCGTTGAGGTGGCGACGTTGTAGAGGGCCACTATATTTTGGTGGTCGTTGATGTGGCGACGTTGTAGACAGCCACTATAGTTTAATTGTCGTTGATGTGGCGACGTTGTAGATAGCCACTATAGTTGTGTGGTAGTTGAAGTGGCGACGTTGTAGATAGCCACTATTGCTTGGTGGTAGTTGAGGTGGCGACGTTGTAGACAGCCACTATATGTTGGTGGTCATTAAGGTGGGGACGTTGTAGACAGCCACTCTAGTTTGGTGGTAGTTGAGGTGGTGACGTTGTAGACAGCCACTATATGTTGGTGTTCGTTGAGGTGGCGACGTTGTAGACAACCACTATTGTTTGGTGGTCGTTGAGGTGGCGACGTTGTAGAGGGTCACACTTGTTTGGTGATCGTTGATGTGGCGACGTTGTAGACAGCCACTATTGTTTGGTGATCGTTGAGGTGGCGACGTTTTAGACAGCCACTATATTCTGGTGGTCGTTGAGGTGGCGACGTTGTAGACAGCCAATATAGTTTGGTGGTCGTTGTGGTGACGACGTTGTAGACAGCCACTATAGTTTGGTGGTCGTTGAGGTGATGACTTTGTAGACAGCCACTATAGTTTGGTGGTCGCTGATGTGGCGACGTTGTAGACAGCCACTATAGTTTGGTGGTCGTTGATGTGGCGACGTTGTAGACAGCCACTCTATGTTGGTGGTCGTTGATGTGGCGACGTTGTAAACAGCCACTATAGTTTGGTGGTCATTGAGGTGGCGACGTTGTAGACAGCCACTATAGTTGTGTGGTCGTTGATGTGGCGACGTTGTAAACAGCCACTATAGTGTGGTGGTCATTAAGGTGGGGACGTTGTAGACAGCCACTATAGTTTGGTGGTAGTTGAGGTGATGACGTTGTAGACAGCCACTATATGTTGGTGGTCGTTGAGGTGGTGACGTTGTAGACAGCCACTATAGTTTGGTGGTCGTTGAGGTGGGGACGTTGTAGACAGCCACTACATGTTGGTGGTAGTTGAGGTGGCGACGTTGTAGACAGCCACTATAGTTTTGTGGTCGTTGAGGTGGTGACGTTGTAGACAGCCACTATAGTTTTGTGGTCGTTGAGGTGGTGACGTTGTAGACAGCCACTATAGTTTTGTCGTAGTTGAGGTGGTGACGTTGTAGACAGCCACTATAGTTTGGTGGTAGTTGAGGAGGCGACGTTGTTGACAGCCACTATAGTTTTGTGGTCGTTGAGGTGGCGACGTTGTAGACAGCCACTATAGTTGTGTGGTCGTTGAGGTGGCAACGTTGAAGACAGCCACTATAGTTTTGTTGTCGTTGAGGTGGCGACGTTGTAGACAGCCACTATAGTTTGGTGGTCGTTGAGGTGGGGACGTTGAAGACAGCCACTATAGTTTTGTGGTCGTTGAGGTGGCGACGTTGTAGACAGCCATTATAGTTTGGTGGTCGTTGATGTGGGGACGTTGTAGACAGCCACTACATTTTGGTGGTAGTTGAGATGGCGACGTTGTAGACAGCCACTATAGTTTGGTGGTCGTTGATGTGCCGACGTTGTAGACAGCCACTATAGTTTGGTGGTGGTTGAGGTGGCGACGTTGTAGACAGCCACAATAGTGTTGTGGTCGTTGAGGTGGCGACGTTGTAGACAGCCATTATAGTGTTGTGGTCGTTGAGGTGGCGACGTTGTAGACAGCCACTATAGTTGTGTGGTCGTTGAAGTGGCAACGTTGAAGACAGCCACTATAGTTTGATGGTCGTTGAGGTGGCGACGTTGTAGACAGCCACTACATGTTGGTGGTAGTTGAGGTGGCGACGTTGTAGACAGCCACTATAGTTTTGTGGTCGTTGAGGTGGTGACGTTGTAGACAGCCACTATAATGTTGTGGTCGTTGAGGTGGTGACGTTGTAGACAGCCACTATAGTGTTGTGGTAGTTGAGGTGGTGACGTTGTAGACAGCCACTATAGTTTGGTGGTAGTTGAGGTGGCGACGTTGTAGACAGCCACTATAGTTTTGTTGTCGTTAAGGTGGCGACATTGTAGACAGCCATTATAGTTTTGTGGTCGTTGAGGTGGCGACGTTGTAGACAGCCACTATAGTTGTGTGGTCGTTGAAGTGGCAACGTTGAAGACAGCCACTATAGTTTTGTGGTCGTTGAGGTGGCGACGTTGTAGACAGCCACTATAGTTTGGTGGTCGTTGAGGTGGGGACGTTGTAGACAGCCACTATAGTTTTGTGGTCGTTGAGGTGGCGACGTTGTAGACAGCCACTATAGTTTGGTGGTCGTTGAGGTGGGGACGTTGTAGACAGCCACTACATTTTGGTGGTAGTTGAGGTGGCGACGTTGTAGACAGCCACTATAGTTTGGTGGTCGTTGATGTGGCGACGTTGTAGACAGCCACTATAGTTTGGTGGTAGTTGAGGTGGCGACGTTGTAGACAGCCACAATAGTTTTGTTGTCGTTGAGGTGGCGACGTTGTAGACAGCCACTATAGTGTTGTGGTCGTTGAGGTGGCGACGTTGTAGACAGCCATTATAGTTTTGTGGTCGTTGAGGTGGCAACGTTGAAGACAGCCACTATAGTTTGATGGTCGTTGAGGTGGCGACGTTATAGACAGCCACTATAGTGTTGTGGTCGTTGAGGTGGCGACGTTGTAGACAGCCATTATAGTTTTGTGGTGGTTGAGGTGGCAACGTTGAAGACAGCCACTATAATTTGATGGTCGTTGAGGTGGCGACGTTGTAGACAGCCACTATAGTGTTGTGGTCGTTGAGGTGGCGACGTTGTAGACAGCCACTATAGTGTTGTGGTCGTTGAGGTGGCGACGTTGTAGACAGCCACTATAGTGTTGTGGTCGTTGAGGTGGCAACGTTGAAGACAGCCACTATAGTTTGATGGTCGTTGAGGTGGCAACGCTGAAGACAGCCACTATAGTTTGGTGGTCGTTGAGGTGGCGACGTTGTAGACAGCCACTATAGTTTGGTGGTCGTTGATGTGGCGACGTTGTAGACAGCCACTATAGTTTGGTGGTCGTTGATGTGGCGACGTTGTAGACAGCCACTATATGTTGGTGGTCGTTGAGGTGGCGACGTTGTAGACAGCCACTATAGTTTGGTGGTCGTTGAGGTGGGGACGTTGTAGACAGCCACTACATGTTGGTGGTAGTTGAGGTGGCGACGTTGTTGACAACCACTATAGTTTTGTGGTCGTTGAGGTGGTGACGTTTTAGACAGCCACTATAGTGTTGTGGTCGTTGAGGTGGTGAAGTTGTAGACAGCCACTATAGTTTTGTCGTAGTTGAGGTGGTGATGTTGTAGACAGCCACTATAGTTTGGTGGTAGTTGAGGTGGCGACGTTGTAGACAGCCACTATAGTTTTGTTGTCGTTGAGGTGGCGACGTTGTAGACAGCCACTATAGTTTTGTGGTCGTTGAGGTGGCGACGTTGTAGACAGCCACTATAGCTTGATGGTCGTTGATGTGGCGACGTTGTAGACAGCCACTATATGTTGGTTGTCGTTGAGGTGGCGACGTTGTAGACAACCACTATTGTTTGGTGGTCGTTGATGTGGCGACGTTGTAGAGGGTCACACTTGTTTGGTGATCGTTGATGTGGCGACGTTGTAGACAGCCACTATTGTTTGGTGATCGTTGAGGTGGCGACGTTGTAGACAGCCACTATAGTTTGGTGGTCGTTAAGGTGACGACGTTGTAGACAGCCACTATAGTTTGGTGGTCGTTGAGGTGACGACGTTGTAGACAGCCACTATAGTTTGGTGGTCGTTGATGTGGCGACGTTGAAGACAGCCACTATAGTTTGGTGGTCGCTGATGTGGCGACGTTGTAGACAGCCACTATAGTTTGGTGGTCGTTGATGTGGCGACGTTGTAGACAGCCACTCTATGTTGGTGGTCGTTGAGGTGGCGACGTTGTAGAGGGCCACTATAGTTTGGTGGTTGTTGATGTGGCGACGTTGTAGACAGCCACTATAGCGTGGTGGTCGTTGATGTGGAGACGTTGCAGACAGCCACTATAGTTAGGTGGTCGTTGATGTGGCGACGTTGTAAACAGCCACTATAGTTTGGTGATCATTGAGGTGGCGACGTTGTAGACAGCCACAATAGTGTTGTGGTCGTTGAGGTGGCGACGTTGTAAACAGCCACTATAGTGTGGTGGTCATTAAGGTAGGGACGTTGTAGACAGCCACTATAGTTTGGTGGTAGTTGAGGTGGTGACGTTGTAGACAGCCACTATATGTTGGTGGTCGTTGAGGTGGCGACGTTGTAGACAGCCACTATAGTTTGGTGGTCGTTGAGGTGGGGACGTTGTAGACAGCCACTACATGTTGGTGGTAGTTGAGGTGGCGACGTTGTAGACAGCCACTATAGTTTTGTGGTCGTTGAGGTGGTGACGTTGTAGACAGCCACTATAGTGTTGTGGTAGTTGAGGTGGTGACGTTGTAGACAGCCACTATAGTTTGGTGGTAGCTGAGGTGGCGACGTTGTAGACAGCCACTATAGTTTTGTTGTCGTTAAGGTGGCGACATTGTAGACAGCCACTATAGTTTTGTGGTCGTTGAGGTGGCGACGTTGTAGACAGCCACTATAGTTGTGTGGTCGTTGAGGTGGCAACGTTGAAGACAGCCACTATAGTTTTATGGTCGTTGAGGTGGGGACGTTGTAGACAGCCAATATAGTGTTGTGGTCGTTGAGGTGGCGACGTTGTAGACAGCCACTATAGTTTGGTGGTCGTTGAGGTGGGGACGTTGTAGACAGCCACTACATTTTGGTGGTAGTTGAGGTGGCGACGTTGTAGACAGCCACTATAGTTTGGTGGTCGTTGATGTGGCGACGTTGTAGACAGCCACTATAGTTTGGTGGTAGTTGAGGTGGCGACGTTGTAGACAGCCACAATAGTTTTGTTGTCGTTGAGGTGGCGACGTTGTAGACAGCCAGTATAGTGTTGTGGTCGTTGAGGTGGCGACGTTGTAGACAGCCATTATAGTTTTGTGGTCGTTGAGGTGGCAACGTTGAAGACAGCCACTATAGTTTGATGGTCGTTGAGGTGGCGACGTTATAGAGAGCCACTATAGTGTTGTGGTCGTTGAGGTGGCGAGGTTGTAGACAGCCATTATAGTTTTGTGGTGGTTGAGGTGGCAACGTTAAAGACAGCCACTATAGTTTGATGGTCGTTGAGGTGGCGACGTTGTAGACAGCCACTATAGTGTTGTGGTCGTTGAGGTGGCGACGTTGTAGACAGCCACTATAGTGTTGTGGTCGTTGAGGTGGCGACGTTGTAGACAGCCAATATAGTGTTGTGGTCGTTGAGGTGGCAACGTTGAAGACAGCCACTATAGTTTGATGGTCGTTGAGGTGGCAACGTTGAAGACAGCCACTATAGTTTGGTGGTCGTTGATGTGGCGACGTTGTAGACAGCCACTATAGTTTGGTGGTCGTTGATGTGGAGACGTTGCAGACAGCCACTATAGTTAGGTGGTCGTTGATGTGGCGACGTTGTAAACAGCCACTATCGTTTGGTGGTCATTGAGGTGGCGACGTTGTAGACAGCCACTAAAGTGTTGTGGTCGTTGATGTGGCGACGTTGTAAACAGCCACCATAGTGTGGTGGTCATTAAGGTGGGGACGTTGTAGACAGCCACTATAGTTTGGTGGTAGTTGAGGTGGTGACGTTGTAGACAGCCACTATATGTTGGTGGTCGTTGAGGTGGCGACGTTGTAGACAGCCACTATAGTTTGGTGTTCGTTGAGGTGGGGACGTTGTAGACAGCCACTACATTTTGGTGGTAGTTGAGGTGGCGACGTTGTAGACAGCCACTATAGTTTTGTGGTCGTTGAGGTGGTGACGTTGTAGACAGCCACTATAATGTTGTGGTCGTTGAGGTGGTGACGTTGTAGACAGCCACTATAGTGTTGTGGTAGTTGAGGTGGTGACGTGTTGTAGACAGCCACTATAGTTTGGTTGTAGTTGAGGTGGCGACGTTGTAGACAGCCGCTATAGTTTTGTTGTCGTTAAGGTGGCGACATTGTAGACAGCCATTATAGTTTTGTGGTCGTTGAGGTGGCGACGTTGTAGACAGCCACTATAGTTGTGTGGTCGTTGAAGTGGCAACGTTGAAGACAGCCACTATAGTTTTGTGGTCGTTGAGGTGGCGACGTTGTAGACAGCCACTATAGTTTGGTGGTCGTTGAGGTGGGGACGTTGTAGACAGCCACTATAGTTTTGTGGTCGTTGAGGTGGCGACGTTGTAGACAGCCACTATAGTTTGGTGGTCGTTGAGGTGGGGACGTTGTAGACAGCCACTACATTTTGGTGGTAGTTGAGGTGGCGACGTTGTAGACAGCCACTATAGTTTGGTGGTCGTTGATGTGGCGACGTTGTAGACAGCCACTATAGTTTGGTGGTAGTTGAGGTGGCGACGTTGTAGACAGCCACAATAGTTTTGTTGTCGTTGAGGTGGCGACGTTGTAGACAGCCACTATAGTGTTGTGGTCGTTGAGGTGGCGACGTTGTAGACAGCCATTATAGTTTTGTGGTCGTTGAGGTGGCAACGTTGAAGACAGCCACTATAGTTTGATGGTCGTTGAGGTGGCGACGTTATAGACAGCCACTATAGTGTTGTGGTCGTTGAGGTGGCGACGTTGTAGACAGCCATTATAGTTTTGTGGTGGTTGAGGTGGCAACGTTGAAGACAGCCACTATAATTTGATGGTCGTTGAGGTGGCGACGTTGTAGACAGCCACTATAGTGTTGTGGTCGTTGAGGTGGCGACGTTGTAGACAGCCACTATAGTGTTGTGGTCGTTGAGGTGGCGACGTTGTAGACAGCCACTATAGTGTTGTGGTCGTTAAGGTGGCAACGTTGAAGACAGCCACTATAGTTTGATGGTCGTTGAGGTGGCAACGTTGAAGACAGCCACTATAGTTTGGTGGTCGTTGAGGTGGCGACGTTGTAGACAGCCACTATAATTTGGTGGTCGTTGATGTGGCGACGTTGTAGACAGCCACTATAGTTTGGTGGTCGTTGATGTGGCGACGTTGTAAACAGCCACTATACTGTGGTGGTCATTAAGGTGGGGACGGTGTACACAGCCACTATAGTTTGGTGGTAGTTGAGGTGGTGACGTTGTAGACAGCCACTATATGTTGGTGGTCGTTGAGGTGGCGACGTTGTAGACAGCCACTATAGTTTGGTGGTCGTTGAGGTGGGGACGTTGTAGACAGCCACTACATGTTGGTGGTAGTTGAGGTGGCGACGTTGTAGACAGCCACTATAGTTTTGTGGTCGTTGAGGTGGTGACGTTGTAGACAGCCACTATAATGTTGTGGTCGTTGAGGTGGTGACGTTGTAGACAGCCACTATAGTGTTGTGGTAGTTGAGGTGGTGACGTTGTAGACAGCCACTATAGTTTGGTGGTCGTTGAGGTGGGGACGTTGTAGACAGCCACTACATTTTGGTGGTAGTTGAGGTGGCGACGTTGTAGACAGCCACTATAGTTTGGTGATCGTTGATGTGGCGACGTTGTAGACAGCCACTATAGTTTGGTGGTAGTTGAGGTGGCGACGTTGTAGACAGCCACAATAGTTTTGTTGTCGTTGAGGTGGCGACGTTGTAGACAGCCACTATAGTTTGGTGGTCGTTGAGGTGGGGACGTTGTAGACAGCCACTACATGTTGGTGGTAGTTGAGGTGGCGACGTTGTAGACAGCCACTATAGTTTTGTGGTCGTTGAGGTGGCGACGTTGTAGACAGCCACTATAGTTTGGTGGTCGTTGAGGTGGGGACGTTGTAGACAGCCACTATAGTTTTGTGGTCGTTGAGGTGGCGACGTTGTAGACAGCCACTATAGTTTGGTGGTCGTTGAGGTGGGGACGTTGTAGACAGCCACTACATTTTGGTGGTAGTTGAGGTGGCGACGTTGTAGACAGCCACTATAGTTTGGTGGTCGTTGATGTGGCGACGTTGTAGACAGCCACTATAGTTTGGTGGTAGTTGAGGTGGCGACGTTGTAGACAGCCACAATAGTTTTGTTGTCTTTGAGGTGGCGACGTTGTAGACAGCCACTATAGTGTTGTGGTCGTTGAGGTGGCGACGTTGTAGACAGCCATTATAGTTTTGTGGTCGTTGAGGTGGCAACGTTGAAGACAGCCACTATAGTTTGATGGTCGTTGAGGTGGCGACGTTATAGACAGCCACTATAGTGTTGTGGTCGTTGAGGTGGCGACGTTGTAGACAGCCATTATAGTTTTGTGGTGGTTGAGGTGGCAACGTTGAAGACAGCCACTATAATTTGATGGTCGTTGAGGTGGCGACGTTGTAGACAGCCACCATAGTGTTGTGGTCGTTGAGGTGGCGACGTTGTAGACAGCCACTATAGTGTTGTGGTCGTTGAGGTGGCGACGTTGTAGACAGCCACTATAGTGTTGTGGTCGTTGAGGTGGCAACGTTGAAGACAGCCACTATAGTTTGATGGTCGTTGAGGTGGCAACGTTGAAGACAGCCACTATAGTTTGGTGGTCGTTGAGGTGGCGACGTTGTAGACAGCCACTATAGTTTGGTGGTCGTTGATGTGGCGACGTTGTAGACAGCCACTATAGTTTGGTGGTCGTTGATGTGGCGACGTTGTAAACAGCCACTATACTGTGGTGGTCATTAAGGTGGGGACGTTGTAGACAGCCACTATAGTTTGGTGGTAGTTGAGGTGGTGACGTTGTAGACAGCCACTATATGTTGGTGGTCGTTGAGGTGGCGACGTTGTAGACAGCCACTATAGTTTGGTGGTCGTTGAGGTGGGGACGTTGTAGACAGCCACTACATGTTGATGGTAGTTGAGGTGGCGACGTTGTAGACAGCCACTATAGTTGTGTGGTCGTTGAGGTGGTGACGTTGTAGACAGCCACTATAGTTTTGTGGTCGTTGAGGTGGTGAAGTTGTAGACAGCCACTATAGTTTTGTCGTAGTTGAGGTGGTGATGTTGTAGACAGCCACTATAGTTTGGTGGTAGTTGAGGTGGCGACGTTGTAGACAGCCACTATAGTTTTGTTGTCGTTGAGGTGGCGACGTTGTAGACAGCCACTATAGTTTTGTGGTCGTTGAGGTGGCGACGTTGTAGACAGCCACTATAGTTTTGTGGTCGTTGAGGTGGCAACGTTGAAGACAGCCACTATAGTTTTGTTGTCGTTGAGGTGGCGACGTTGTAGACAGCCACTATAGTTTGGTGGTCGTTGAGGTGGGGACGTTGAAGACAGCCACTATAGTTTTGTGGTCGTTGAGGTGGCGACGTTGTAGACAGCCATTATAGTTTGGTGGTCGTTGATGTGGGGACGTTGTAGACAGCCACTACATTTTGGTGGTAGTTGAGGTGGCGACGTTGTAGACAGCCACTATAGTTTGGTGGTCGTTGATGTGGCAACGTTGAAGACAGCCACTATAGTTTGATGGTCGTTGAGGTGGCGACGTTGTAGACAGCCACTATAGTGTTGTGGTCGTTGAGGTGGCGACGTTGTAGACAGCCATTATAGTGTTGTGGTCGTTGAGGTGGCAACGTTGTAGACAGCCACTATAGTTTGGTGGTCGTTGATGTGGCGACGTTGTAGACAGCCACTATAGTTTGGTGATCGTTGAGGTTGCGACGTGGTAGACAGCAACTATAGTTTGGTGGTCGTTGAGGTGGCGACGTTGTAGACAGCTACTATATTTCGGTGGTCGTTGAGGTGACGACGTTGTAGACAGCCACTTTAGTTTGGTGGTAGTTGAGGTTGCGACGTTGTAAACAGCCACTATAGTTTGGTGGTCGTTGAGGTGGCGACGCTGTAGAGGGCCACTATAGTTTGGTGGTCGTTGATGTGGCGACGTTGTAGATAGCCACTATAGTTGTGTGGTAATTGAAGTGGCGACGTTGTAGACAGCCACTATTGCTTGGTGGTAGTTGAGGTGGCAACGTTGAAGACAGCCACTATAGTGTTGTGGTCGTTGAGGTGGCGACGTTGTAGACAGCCACTATAGTTTTGTGGTCGTTGAGGTGACGACGTTGTAGACAACCACTATAGTTTGGTGGTCGTTGAGGTGGGGACGTTGTAGACAGCCACTACATTTTGGTGGTAGTTGATGTGGCGACGTTGTAGACAGCCACTATAGTTTGGTGGTCGTTGATGTGGCGACGTTGTAGACAGCCACTATAGTTTGGTGGTAGTTGAGGTGGCGACGTTGAAGAGAGCCACTATAGTTTGATGGTCGTTGAGGTGGCGACGTTGTAGACAGCCACTATAGTGTTGTGGTCGTTGAGGTGGCGACGTTGTAGACAGCCATATAGTTTTGTGGTCGTTGAGGTGGCAACGTTGAAGACAGCCACTATAGTTTGATGGTCGTTGAGGTGGCGACGTTGTAGACAGCCACTATAGTGTTGTGGTCGTTGAGGTAGCGACATTGTAGACAGCCACTATAGTGTTGTGGTCGTTGAGGTGGCGACGTTGTAGACAGCCACTATAGTTTTATGGTCGTTGAGGTGGCGACGTTGAAGACAGCCACTATAGTTTGATGGTCGTTGAGGTGGCAACGTTGAAGACAGCCACTATAGTTTGGTGGTCGTTGAGGTGGCGACGTTGTAGACAGCCACTATTGTTTGGTGGTCGTTGATGTGGCGACGTTGTAGACAGCCACTATAGTTTGGTGGTCGTTGATGTGGCGACGTTGTAGACAGCCACTATAGTTTGGTGGTCGTTGATGTGGCGACGTTCTAGACAGCCACTATAGTTTGGTGGTCGTTGAGGTGGCGAGGTTGTAGACAGCAACTATAGTTTGGTGGTCGTTGAGGTGGCGACGTTGTAGACAGCCACTATATTTCGGTGGTCGTTGAGGTGACGACGTTGTAGACAGCCACTATAGTTTGGTGGTCGTTGATGTGGCGACGTTGTAGACAGCCACTATAGTTTGGTGGTTGTTGAGGTGGCGACGTTGAAGACAGCCACTATAGTTTGATGGTCGTTGAGGTAGCGACATTGTAGACAGCCACTATAGTGTTGTGGTCGTTGAGGTGGCGACGTTGTAGACAGCCACTATAGTGTTATGGTCGTTGAGGTGGCAACGTTGAAGACAGCCACTATAGTTTGGTGGTCGTTGAGGTGGCGAAGTTGTAGACAGCCACTATAGTTGTGTGGTCGTTGAGGTGGCAACGTTGAAGACAGCCACTATAGTTTTGTGGTCGTTGAGGTGGCGACGTTGTAGACAGCCACTATTGTTTGGTGGTCGTTGAGGTGGGGACGTTGTAGACAGCCACTACAGTTTGGTGGTCGTTGAGGTGGCGACGTTGTAGACAACCACTATAGTTTGGTGGTAGTTGAGGTGGCGACGTTGTAGACAGCAACTATAGTTTGGTGGTAGTTGAGGTGGCGACGTTGTAGACAGCCACTATAGTTTGATGGTCGTTGATGTTGCGACGTTGTAGACAGCCACTATTGTTTGGTGGTCGTTGAGGTGGTGACGTTGTAGACAGCCACTATATTTCGGTGTTCATTGAGGTGGGGACGTTGTAGACAACCACTATAGTTTGGTGGTAGTTGAGGTGGCGACGTTGTAGATAGCCACTATAGTTTGGTGGTCGTTGAGTTGGCGACGTTGTAGACAGCCATTCTAGTTTGGTGGTAGTTGATGTGGCGACGTTGTAGACAGCCACTATAGTGTGGTGGTAGTTGAGGTGGCGACGTTGTAGACAGCCACTATTGTTTGGTGGTCGTTGAGTTGGTGACGTTGTAGACAGCCACTATTGTTTGATGTTCATTGAGGTGGTGACGTTGTAGACAGCCACTATAGTTTGGTGGTAGTTGAGGTGGTGACGTTGTAGACAGCCACTATAATTTTGTGGTCGTTGAGGTGGGGACGTTGTAGACAGCCACTTCATTTTGGTGGTAGTTGAGGTGGCGACGTTGTAGACAGCACTATAGTTTGGTGGTCGTTGATGTGGCGACGTTGTAGACAGCCACTATAGTTTGGTGGTAGTTGAGGTGGCGACGTTGTAGACAGCCACAATAGTTTTGTTGTCGTTGATGTGGCGACGTTGTTGACAGCCACTATAGTGTTGTGGTCGTTGAGGTGGCGACGTTGTAGACAGCCATTATAGTTTTGTGGTCGTTGAGGTGGCAACGTTGAAGACAGCCACTATAGTTTGATGGTCGTTGAGGTGGCGACGTTGTAGACAGCCACTATAGTGTTGTGGTCGTTGAGGTGGCGACGTTGTAGACAGCCATTATAGTTTTGTGGTCGTTGAGGTGGCAACGTTGAAGACAGCCTCTATAGTTTGATGGTCGTTGAGGTGGCGACCTTGTAGACAGCCACTATAGTGTTGTGGTCGTTGAGGTGGCGACGTTGTAGACAGCCACTATAGTGTTGTGGTCGTTGAGGTGGCGACGTTGTAGACAGCCACTATAGTGTTGTGGTCGTTGAGGTGGCAACGTTGAAGACAGCCACTATAGTTTGATGGTCGTTGAGGTTGCAACGTTGAAGACAGCCACTATAGTTTGATGGTCGTTGAGGTGGCGACGTTGTAGACAGCCACTATAGTGTTGTGGTCGTTGAGGTGTCGACGTTGTAGACAGCCACTATAGTTTTGTGTTCGTTGAGGTGGCGACGTTATGACAGCCACTATAGTTTGATAGTCGTTGATGTGGCGACGTTGTAGACAGCCACTATAGTTTGGTGGTAGTTGAGGTGGCGCCGTTGTAGACAGCAACTATAGTTTGGTGGTAGTTGAGGTGGCGACGTTGTAGACAGCCAGTATAGTTTGATGGTCGTTGATGTGGCGACGTTGTAGACAGCCACTATTGTTTGGTGGTCGTTGAGGTGGTGACGTTGTAGACATCCACTATATTTCGGTGTTCATTGAGGTGGGGACGTTGTAGACAACCACTATAGTTTGGTGGTAGTTGAGGTGGCGACGTTGTAGTAAGCCACTATAGTGTGGTGGTCATTGAGTTGGCGACGTTGTAGACAGCCATTATAGTTTGTTGGTAGTTGATGTGGCGACGTTGTAGACAGCCACTATAGTTTGGTGGTCGTTGAGGTGGCAACGTTGAAGACAGCCACTATAGATTTGTGGTCGTTGAGGTGGCTACGTTGTAGACAGCCACTATAGTTTGGTGGTCGTTGAGGTGGGGACGTTGTAGACAGCCACTATAGTGTTGTGGTCGTTGAGGTGGCGACGTTGTAGACAGCCACTATAGTGTTGTGGTCGTTGAGGTGGCAACGTTGAAGACAGCCACTATAGTTTAATGGTCGTTGAGGTGGCAACGTTGAAGACAGCCACTATAGTTTGATGGTCGTTGAGGTGGCGACGTTGTAGACAGCCACTATATTTCGGTGGTCGTTGAGGTGACGACGTTGTAGACAGCCACTATAGTTTGGTGGTCGTTGATGTGGCGACGCTGTAGACAGCCACTATAGTTTGGTGGTCGTTGAGGTGGGGACGTTGTAGACAGCCACTATAGTTTTGTGGTCGTTGAGGTGGCGACGTTGTAGACAGCCACTATAGTTTGGTGGTCGTTGAGGTGGGGACGTTGTAGACAGCCACTACATTTTGGCGGTAGTTGAGGTGGCGACGTTGTAGACAGCCACTATAGTTTGGTGGTCGTTGATGTGGCGACGTTGTAGACAGCCACTATAGTTTGGTGGTCGTTGAGGTGGCAACGTTGAAGACAGCCACTATAGTTTTGTGGTCGTTGAGGTGGCTACGTTGTAGACAGCCACTATAGTTTGGTGGTCGTTGAGGTGGGGACGTTGTAGACAGCCACTATAGTGTTGTGGTCGTTGAGGTGGCGACGTTGTAGACAGCCACTATAGTGTTGTGGTCGTTGAGGTGGCAACGTTGAAGACAGCCACTATAGTTTGATGGTCGTTGAGGTGGCAACGTTGAAGACAGCCACTATAGTTTGATGGTCGTTGAGGTGGCGACGTTGTAGACAGCCACTATATTTCGGTGGTCGTTGAGGTGACGACGTTGTAGACAGCCACTATAGTTTGGTGGTCGTTGATGTGGCGACGCTGTAGACAGCCACTATAGTTTGGTGGTCGTTGAGGTGGGGACGTTGTAGACAGCCACTATAGTTTTGTGGTCGTTGAGGTGGCGACGTTGTAGACAGCCACTATAGTTTGGTGGTCGTTGAGGTGGGGACGTTGTAGACAGCCACTACATTTTGGTGGTAGTTGAGGTGGCGACGTTGTAGACAGCCACTATAGTTTGGTGGTCGTTGATGTGGCGACGTTGTAGACAGCCACTATAGTTTGGTGGTAGTTGAGGTGGCGACGTTGTAGACAGCCACTATAGTGTTGTGGTCGTTGAGGTGGCGACGTTGTAGACAGCCACTATAGTTTTGTGGTCGTTGAGGTGGCAACGTTGAAGACAGCCACTATAGTTTTGTGGTCGTTGAGGTGGCGACGTTGTAGACAGCCACTATAGTTTGGTGGTCGTTGAGGTGGGGACGTTGTAGACAGCCACTACAGTTTGGTGGTCGTTGAGGTGGCGACGTTGTAGACAGCCACTATAGTTTGGTGGTAGTTGAGGTTGCGACGTTGTAGACAGCAACTATAGTTTGGTGGTAGTTGAGGTGGCGACGTTGTAGACAGCCACTATAGTTTGATGGTCGTTGAGGTGGCGACGTTGTAGACAGCCACTATAGTTTGGTGGTCGTTGAGGTGGCGACGTTGTAGACAGCCACTATATTTCGGTGTCATTGAGGTGGGGACGTTGTAGACAACCACTATAGTTTGGTGGTAGTTGAGGTGGCGACGTTGTAGATAGCCACTATAGTTTGGTGGTCGTTGAGTTGGCGACGTTGTAGACAGCCATTATAGTTTGGTGGTAGTTGATATGGCGATGTTGTAGACAGCCACTATAGTTTGGTGGTAGTTGAGGTGGCGACGTTGTAGACAGCCACTATTGTTTGGTGGTCGTTGAGTTGGTGACGTTGTAGACAGCCACTATTGTTTGGTGGTCGTTGAGGTGGCGACGTTGTAGACAGCCACTATTGTTTGGTACGCCACACTGGTTTGATGGTAGTTGTGGAATCGAAATTTAGACACGACATATTTAGTAAACACTGTCAGGGTAGCACGTAGATACTACTAGTATCTGATAAGTCCCAATATACCGGGCCCGTAGCATCACTGAGGCACAATACAAAAAAATGTCCACAGCAATAAAATAATAAATGAAAATTTAAATAAATAAAATGCCAAAGATATCCCAATGCTGTATAAAATGTAGATTGCTAGAGAGCTGACAGGTCAGTACACAAGTAGCCTATACGTCTAAACTCATTAAATCAGAAAACGCAGGAAATCGCTTCTATACCCCAACAATTTTAAAGGGGGACATACCCCCGGACCCCCTAGATTTCCTCGGTTGAAATGTGCCTCTGACTACGTACGATACTGTATACTGTCTCATCGTGTTCAGTTGACAATCGCATTTGTGTTGTTAATAATGTTTATAATGTTAATGTTAATTGTTAATGTTAATTGGATGATATTAATTATTCTGATAATATTTATTCTAAAAGCTTATCCTCAAAAGATAAGTTGTAACATCATACTGTAAGTTGTTTCATCATACCACCAGGACGTGTATTTATAAACAGTTTCATCATACCACCAGGACGTGTATTTATAAACAGTTTCATCATACCACCAGGACGTGTATTTATTAGGGATGTCAACGAGTACTCGAGTCGAGTACTCGATCGAACGTCCGAGTATCGAATACTTTTCAGATAATCGAGTACTCGATTAAAAAAATAAAATCAACAAATCTTTATTTTGCGCAAATACGGAGTTGCCTGTGAACAAATCGTGATCAGTGGGATTAGCGAAACTTCCGCTATGCCAAACAATGCAATATACAGCATGTCATGGTGATTAACAATACATGTATATCACACAGTGACCGAATAATTAAGGTGTTGATTCAACTTAATTGGGAAGCGTAAGTTTGATGCATATCAGTGTCGTCATTACTGAGGCGGGTCGGCCGATTGTCTGTCGTGTGAATGACATCTTTTGTCTGGTGGTCGGAACTTGTTTTGATATAATAATTGATACTTAATTGATTACTCAATTTAGAACTTTAAGCAGCTACCCATAGCAGGGCAATACCGAAATAGTTGTTAAATAATAAATATCGTAACTTTTGCCATTAACATTAACGCTGTTAAACTGTGAAGAAATCTTTAGAATATAATAGTAGTATAGTAATATAAGTGAATTGTGAGAATGCCTCCACCTAAATATGTGGTATCGAAGTACTTTGCAAGACTTGACAAGACTGTTTCTTGCAAGTTTTGCGATGCCAGTCTGACATTTACTGGTGGCACTACCAACCTGCATAATCATCTGAGGCTGAAGCATCTAGCAGAAGGCCTCACCTCTAATGGCACAGCGAAACAGATGCCTATGACTTCATTCTTGAAGAGATCGTCTGCCAACGCGGAATACAATCACGCAAGTCATAGCGGATATGATCATATCAGACTATGTTCCTCTCAGTATAGTGGAAGGGGAAGAGTTCCGTAATTTGCTACAAATCGTTGCCCCGGACTATAAGATTCCTTGCAGGAATACAGTTCGTTCCCACGGTAACGGTAACCGAGTACTCGAGTACTCGATCGAATACCTTTCCGAGTACTCGAGTACCAAAATCACCACTCGTTGACATCCCTAGTATTTATAAACAGTTTCATCATACCACCAGGACGTGTATTTATAAACAGTTTCATCATACCACCAGGACGTGTATTTATAAACAGTTTCATCATACCACCAGGACGTGTATTTATAAACAGTTTCATCATACCACCAGGACGTGTATTTATAAATAGTTACATCACACCACCAGGACGTGTATTTATAAACAGTATTAGTTAAAAGTCTGCGATATATGAAAATAACTGTTGGTGCAATTAAGCTTTCTGTAATTGTAATCATTGATAATATTGTGATATTTGTAATTGTTTTGTCATACAAAATGTTATATGGTTTCATACATATTTTGGAGATACCACTACAAGTCAAATCTGCACATTGTTAGATAGATCTAGTATCCATATTTTGAAGATACCACTACAAGTCAAATCTGCACATTGTTAGATAGATCTAGTATCCATATTTTGGAGATACCACTACAAGTCAAATCTGCACATTGTTAGATAGATCTAGTATCCATATTTTGAAGATACCACTACAAGTCAAATCTGCACATTGTTAGATAGATCTAGTATACATATTTTGAAGATACCACTACAAGTCAAATCTGCACATTGTTAGATAGATCTAGTATACATATTTTGGAGATACCACTACAAGTCAAATCTGCACATTGTTAGATAGATCTAGTATACATATTTTGGAGATACCACTACAAGTCAAATCTGCACATTATTAGATAGATCTAGTATCCATATTTTGGAGATACCACTACAAGTCAAATCTGCACATTGTTAGATAGATCTAGTATCCATATTTTGAAGATACCACTACAAGTCAAATCTGCACATTGTTAGATAGATCTAGTATCCATATTTTGAAGATACCACTACAAGTCAAATCTGCACATTGTTAGATAGATCTAGTATCCATATTTTGGAGATACCACTACAAGTCAAATCTGCACATTGTTAGATAGATCTAGTATCCATATTTTGGAGATACCACTACAAGTCAAATATGCACATTGTTAGATAGATCTAGTATCCATATTTTGGAGATACCACTACAAGTCAATATGCACATTGTTAGATAGATAGTATCCATTTTGGAGATACCACTACAAGTCAAATCTGCACATTGTTAGATAGATCTAGTATACATATTTTGAAGATACCACTACAAGTCAAATCTGCACATTGTTAGATAGATCTAGTATCCATATTTTGGAGATACCACTACAAGTCAAATCTGCACATTGTTAGATAGATCTAGTATCCATATTTTGGAGATACCACTACAAGTCAAATCTGCACATTGTTAGATATATCTAGTATACATATTTTGAAGATACCACTACAAGTCAAATCTGCACATTGTTAGATAGATCTAGTATCCATATTTTGAAGATACCACTACAAGTCAAATCTGCACATTGTTAGATAGATCTAGTATCCATATTTTGGAGATACCACTACAAGTCAAATCTGCACATTATTAGATAGATCTAGTATCCATATTTTGAAGATACCACTACAAGTCAAATCTGCACATTGTTAGATAGATCTAGTATCCATATTTTGGAGATACCACTACAAGTCAAATCTGCACATTGTTAGATAGATCTAGTATCCATATTTTGGAGATACCACTACAAGTCAAATCTGCACATTGTTAGATAGATCTAGTATACATATTTTGAGATACCACTACAAGTCAAATCTGCACATTGTTAGATAGATCTAGTATCCATATTTTGAAGATACCACTACAAGTCAAATCTGCACATTGTTAGATAGATCTAGTATCCATATTTTGAAGATACCACTACAAGTCAAATATGCACATTGTTAGATAGATCTAGTATACATATTTTGAAGATACCACTACAAGTCAAATCTGCACATTGTTAGATAGATCTAGTATCCATATTTTGAAGATACCACTACAAGTCAAATCTGCACATTGTTAGATAGATCTAGTATCAGTAATTGTCTCGTTCCCATTTTCTACTCTGCTAGCCAATTCCATATTATCATCATATTCCATTACATATTAAATATAGTTTCTCTATTGTTCAGCTTTTACATTACTATATTATTCCAATGTGCAGTTCTCACTTATAGTGCTATCTTTTGATTGCATTTGATTGTATATATGTTGAGGGCCTCATGGTAGATTAACTTTTGTTAAAGATTTTATTCTTTATTTACGTCTCATCAATGTACAACAAACAACATTCAATATAATAAAAACATATCGATGTACATTGCCACTCAATAATGAATTATAAGAGACAGTAACAATTCACAATATAACACGATTCAACATATAAGTTTCTTAAAACTAGAGTTTATATAGGTTGATCCAGACCGATTCTCTCACAAACTGAAGACAATCGTCAAAATGGTGACGGGCACATTGCCACCATTACACAACAGCCGCAAAACGTCACCATGGGTAACCGCTATCAGTGAGATTCTCGGTCCAAAACAAGACCTACTCTTAGATATAAATGTGTTAAATCTAAATTGCCTACGCTAATCTTATCTAAGAAGTGCTTAAAATATTTATTAAAACACTGATATTGAAAAAGAGCACTAACGCGCTTATTAATTAAAAAATGGTATAAAAAAACAATTATCACCTCTGATCAGATCAGTGATGAACTGATTAGCATAGACTATTTAGTTGGCAATAAAAAAGTATTCATAGTATTAAGAAATAATTGAGATACATTATTTACATGCTAAATATATATATATTACAATCTATGAACTGCATAACATACTGATTTTATTTACACGTCAAAAACCGTCGTTTTTGAAGAATTTCTCTATTCTTATTGGTGCAACACCACAACGAAATTTACTCAAAGCAGCTCTATGACTAAGAGGTAAAAACATCATACAGTAGTCTTCTACTTTGAATTCTGTTTTAAATAGCTTATACAACCGTAATTTATTTCTACCTCGACCCGATATACCAACATCTCTATTAATAGATGTAAACCAGTTTAATTTGAACCTAGCCATTAGTTTACTTTCCATTGAGAATACTAATGATGATGGCTTAGGCTCGGTAATTTGCAAACATACTTAAATTATTTTCATTAAATACTTTTACAATTAAATAATACCAATTTTTACATGAAACATTTGCCTTAGAAGCCACCCAAAGTGCTATGCGTTTGTTCATACGATGTGTATCCATTGACGATATTTTGGACCAGAATAAACATATGCTTTTCCACTGCCATACAACAGTCGGCTTCCAACCCATTTCTCCTGCAATGGCAGTATTTGGAGTGTATTTGCCTACACCCAAAAAAAACCTCATTGCTCTGTTATGAACTGAATCTATACATGAAAATGTTTTGTTAAATGAGTACTCTCGTTTAATAACGTCTTTATTATTATTATTATTATTATTATTATTATGTACGTAATGTATGTACTATGACACGATGCACAAATAAACCTACTACTAATAAAAACTATGCTGTATATATCGAATTGATTTCTAAATAGATCTATTTTTAAATAGAAGCATATCGCAATTGAGTGTTTTACGTTTATTTATCGTCGCTACCGGTTGCCCATATGAGCGACGCCTCCTGAAGAGATTAGTCAGTTTAGATGTTTGGAGGATAGTGCAATGATACAGACAGAGACCCATGCCAGAGTTTCCTTTGGTTCTTTTACGTGCACGTTGTAATGCACCGACACGAGATATCTCGGTTTAAAGTCCCATCTGAAAGACTATTAATTTTATTAGAGTCAGACGGGGGATCGAACCACGATCCGTGGATTACCAGTCCAGCGTGTTACCACTGGACTACAGATCCGTCTGTAATTGAGTACCCAATAGTACTATACTAGTAATAGTAGTTCAGTTATGTAACTATGACTACAGTTTAAACTTTATTTAACAACGATTGCGAAGCACGTTTTAACAACTTATGACATACTATATATAGTTTCTCTACTGTTCAGCTTTAACTTTACTATATAATTCCAATATGCAGTTTTCACTTGTCCTATCATTTGATTTGTATAAATGTTGAGGGCGTCATAGTAGATTAACTTTTGTTAAATGAGTTCTCTCGTAAAATAAAGTCTTTATTATTATTATTATTATTATTATATGCATCACTCTCATAGGCTGTCCGATTAGCGCAGTGGTTAGCGCGCTCTCTCGAATGCAACCCGGGTTCGATCCTCGTACCGGGAAGTATGTGAGATGGTACGGTGATCGCCAGTTCGGACAGGTGGGTTTTCTCCGGGCACTCCGGTTTCCTCCCACATGAATGACCACATATACGCTTTCATCCGAGCCAACGAGAGTGATTAATATAATTTGTTAGAACTTGCTTCGCAATCGTTGTAAAATAAATAAAGTTTCTCTTTTTTTTTAAACTCTCGTTGGCGCGGATGAAAGCGTAAATGTGGTCATTCGTGTGGGAGGAAACCGGAGTACCCGGAGAAAAGCCACCTGTCCGATCTGGCGACCACCGTACCATCTCACATACGTCCCTGACCGAGGACGTCGAAACGCTATGTAACTATGACTACGCACATACTAGTAGTATGTGTACGTCAGAAATAAACGTTTGTTCTGTTATAAGTTCAATTTAGTAATTATATAGGATAGTCATAAGCTAAATTCAGAACTAACGCATGTATATTATGAATTTGGATCAATAAACGCGAGAGCAAACATCAGAAGAATTTTGTTCGTGAATAATGTAAATTAAACGTCATACGTTGCACGTGGACACCTATTATTATGCATATTAAATTAGGAGCGTATAGCTGAACGCCATTAACCGTACTGGAATTCATATCACACACAAGATAACACAACTAAGTACATTTAAATAATTTAAAATATAATTGACTCTAGCTGTTGTATTGTGGTTGATTTCTATCACGTCGAGTTGTGTTTTGTCGAAATACGAAACCTTTCATAATAACTATAATTTACCTATGGTTGTTGCATTGTCGACGTGAATTTATGAGTCAACTCGACATTTCTATTCCGAACAGAATGACACAACAAGAGAATAATATTAACACTCTATCACATGGAACGTTAAACCGAGGTCTCGTGAACAAGAGGAGACTCTGGAATGGGTCTCTGTCTGTATTATTGCACTATCCTTCGCAATTTAAAATGACTAATCTCTTCAGGAGGCGTGGCTCATATGGGCAACCGGTAGCGACGATAAATAAACAGTCGTTAGTGTTTCGGGATGGACTATAAACAGGTCCCAATGCTATGCACCTGTCATGTAAGAGAACCAACTTCAAATATGATTCTGAAATATGTCTTTCTGAAATATGTTTCTGAAATATGTCTTTATGAAATATATTTCTGAAATATGTCTATATGAAATATGTCTTTATGAAATGTCTTATGAAATATATCTTTCTGAAATATGTCTTTATGAAACATGTCTTTATAAAATATTTCTTTATGAAATATGTTTTCGGAAATATGTCTTTATGAAATATGCCTTTATGAAATATGTCTTTATGAAATATTATGAAATATGTCTTTATGAAATATGTCTTTATGAAATATGTTTCTGAAATATGTCTTTCTGAAATATGTCTTTATGAAATATGTTTCTGCAATATGTCTTATGTATATTGCTTTATCATCCAATAGTAATGACTACACTATTTCTTGGGACGTCGCCCCGAATAGAATAATTAGGGGTGACACTGTAAATAAATGTTAATGAAAACACAATTTGCGATGGCTGCTCTTAAAATGGCGGTTGTATATTTTCATAATCAATGCTACTTTAAGGTAGTGTGTGAATATATTGTACTATTGTGTATTTACACCGCCAATGCTGTAGTAAGATAAGTACATTAATGCAATGAATATATTGTATTATTGTGTATTTACACCGCCAATGCTGTAGTAAGGTAACTACATTAATGCAATGAATACATTGTACTATTGTGTGTATTTACACCGCCAATGCTGTAGTAAGGTAACTACATTAATGCAATGAATACATTGTACTATTGTGTGTATTTACACCGCCAATGCTGTAGTAAGGTAACTACATTAATGCAATGAATACATTGTACTATTGTGTGTATTTACACCGCCAATGCTGTAGTAAGGTAACTACATTAATGCAATGAATACATTGTACTATTGTGTGTATTTACACAACCAATGCTGTAGTAAGGTAACTACATTAATTCAATGATCATATTGTAACATATGGATATATTGTACTGTATTTAACCCGCCAATACTACATTAAGGTAACGTATGGATATATTGTACTGTATTTAACCCGCCAATACTACATTAAAGTAACGTATGGATATATTGTACTGTATTTAACCCGCCAATGCTACATTAAGGTAACGTATGAATATATTGTACTGTATTTAACAGGCAATACTACATTAAAGTAACGTATGGATATATTGTACTTTATTGAACCTGCCAATACAACATTAAGGTAACGTATGGATATATTGTACTGTATTTAACCCGCCAATACTACATTAAAGTAACGTATGGATATATTGTACTGTATTTAACCCGCCAATACTACATTAAAGTAACGTATGGATATATTGTACTGTATTTAACCCGCCAATGCTACATTAAGGTAACGTATGGATATATTGTACTGTATTTAACCCGTCAATACTACATTAAGGTAACGTATGGATATTTTGTACTGTATTTAACCTGCCAATGCTACATTAAGGTAACATATGGATATATTGTAATGTATTTAACCCGCCAATACTACATTAAGGTAACGTATGGATATATTGTACTGTATTTAACTTGCCAATACTACATTAAGGTAACGTATGGATATATTGTAATGTATTTAACCCGCCAATACTACATTAAGGTAACGTATGGATATATTGTAATGTATTTAACCCGCCAATACTACATTAAGGTAACGTATGGATATATTGTAATGTATTTAACCCGCCAATACTACATTAAGGTAACGTATGTATATATTGTACTGTATTTAACCCGCCAATACTACATTAAAGTAACGTATGGATATATTGTACTGTATTTAACCCGCCAATGCTACACTAAGGTAACGTATGGATATATTGTACTGTATTTAACCCGTCAATACTACATTAAGGTAACGTATGGATGGATATATTGTACTGTATTTAACCCACGAATACTACATTATAGCTAGACCAATTTTCTGAAAATGGCCCTAGATAAAGTGCTAGGGGCAAATCGTTGTACAATTGGTAAACGAGCGGTTTTATTATAATTTGGGTATGCCGAATTCGATGCAGGTGTTTACCAAGCCGAAATATGTGTCCTTGACCTTCAAAATGTCAATTAAATATGGAGGCCATTTTTACATATATTTTAATAGCAAAAAAAAAAAACAGTCCTGTACTTACTATACCTTGTTCACATTGGTACAGATATGTAGTTGTTCAATAATTTAGTTACCACATATATTGTATGATCATTTAAGTTTGTAATTTCAACCTCAAAGGTCAAGGTCAAGGCCAACATCGAAATTGAAGGTCAAATGATGACGATTGTAATAATGTTGAAGTTAATCGCAGTAAAGTACTGAGTGTAGCTCAAAATCTAGTGTATGGTGTGAGTGGGGGTAAGAAATGGACTCCAAAACACATCGGCCTGGGAAGTACATTACATCAGGCAACTCGCTCGAAACACCTGGTGCAATGATTTCATAATGCAGGTCACTGCCTGAGCTACAATCAGGTTTTACAGGTTGATACGACACTTGCTGAAAGCGCACTCAAGTCCCTTGATCATGATACTGGTGCTGTGACCCCTACTAACCTTACAAGAAACCAGTTCATTCACTACACAGCTGACAATATAGACATTCTTGATGAGACGCTCGATGGTAAAAACACATTTCATGCCACTCAGTTGGCATCCTGGCAACGTGGAGAGTCGAATGATATAACACTTCAAACCCTAGATACACCATCAGCTCATGTACTGAATGTTCCTAATATCCTACAGGAACTACATCCAGTGAGAATAAACACATCTTTGAGCGAGCCTGTTTTGACGACACCTGTTCACCATTCGTGGTTTGATACATCAACAGAAGATGAGGAGTGTGTCAAGAAAGCAAAAGCAACAGATCTAGCTTTCTAGTTTCACCATCAGGTGCAAACGCATACAGCTGGGTGGAAAATGTTCAATCAGTCAATTTCGTCAAATGACCCGGAGCAGACAACAGTTGGATATTTACCGATCATTCTAGCCCCAACCCATGAACTTGATACCTTGAACATGGTTGTGAAAAGATGTATGTCTATATCATCACATTTTGGACAAAAGTACACTGTCATTACAGTTGATCAGGCACTTTACTGTAGGCTCATCGAATTGAAGTGGGCAGTTCCCGAATACCAGCATAAACTTATCCCACGCCTTGGAGGACTTCACATATATCCATGAATTTTCTGAAAGTCATAGGTGACCATATGGATGGCTCTGGTGTAGCAGACGCTTGGGTAGAGAGTGGATTGCTAGCTCCGGGACCAGTGGAACTTGCACTAACAGGGAAGGCGTACAATGGCATGCGAGCTCATAAGCTGACGGTACAAGCATTGTGGCGTCTTTTAATACCCGATATGCTCTCCTATACAGAAAATGTCGATCAACAATGTCATGAACAGATATTTCAATTAGAGAACGATGAACAGCACACGATTCAGTTGATTGAAATTCTAACAACCAATCCATTTCAGAGAGTAATGAGAGACTACATCCAAACAGAATCCAGTAATGTCAACTTTGCCTTCTGGTGGACATACATGGAGTTAGTGTCAATCCTTCTGATGTTTACACGAGCATTACGTGATGGTTTATGTGACTTGTATCTAACATCATTCAGTATGATGTTGCCATACTTCATGAGATACGATCACCTGAATTATGCTAGATGTTTACCTAGCAGAAATGCACCAGCTCCCTGAATCAAAAGTGAATTCATGATGGGCAACTTTGTTGTAAAACGTTCCCCTACACATTTCAATCAAGTTGATCCAGATCAAGCTCAGGAAAGGTTAAACGGCACAGGCAAACGAAGTGATGGAATAGTAGGCATTACACAATCAACAACAGCTCTCTCCAGATGGACACTATCGTACAACTTGAGGTCCCAAATTGCATCAGACACATATGCAATGTATAACCTATTCTCAGGTAACATACATCTTCCCGAGAGTGGAAAATCAAGACAAAATCGTGACAGAGATGATGAACATTCTGTGTTTACGACATTCCAGAGATTCTCCCGACTCAAACAAAGAATCATTGCAGAACATGGCCACTGAAGATTTGGCAACCGCTGAAATTCAAAGTTCACTTATTGGAATAAAAAAGAATATGAACAGAAAGAAGTCACTACATTTGTAGAAGAGCGATTAGCTGTCAATAAGGGGACTTTAATTCCAGAAGTTGGGGTCCATGCTTCGCTACGAAAACAGAATGCTGCAACATTTGCGAACCTATATTCCTTCAGGAAACCTGGCAAAGATAAAGACAAACAGACGATATTGAAGGTAGACAGGAGTGTTCTTCACTGAATGATCACAGCATATGAAGCAGGCCGACAGGTTGACCTGGTTTGGCTACCATATTGTCAATGTATGTCGTATTGATAATGGCGCCAAGAGGTGCTTCTATGAGGGAAAGAGTTAATGCGATTGTTAATCTAGACAAACGCCTCCCATCATGATGCATGAATTGATGCCAGTACCTGTATCCTTAGCTGAAATGAATGGCTCTCTTCGTACTGGAAACAAGTGTATCTTGATAGACATGTGTCCTGAAACTATTGATTTACAAGGTCCAGTAGCTTGTCTAATCATCAGGGAAACCAGTCGATGCCAATACATTTGGAGATCTTGCAGACACATGTGTAAAGTGTGTCATACAAATGGGGGCCAGATATGAGCGTATTGATATAGTGTTTGACAGATACAGGGAATACTCCATCAAAGCCAGTACAAGAACTCGACGCTCCAAGACTGCTAAACCCATCAGACGTCTTATTGAAGCCCGGGGTGTCCCTCTTCCTAAGAATAGGAATTGTATGGCTCTATCTGAGAATAAAGCAGACTTGGCAAGGTTTTTGTCAGAAGAGCTTATATCACAGGCGCCACATGGCAAGGATATTGTTGCTTCTGGAGGGTTCTCTGATGAAATGGAAGCACACTCGTCATTAGGAACAACAGTAACTACGCTGAAGTCATCCCATGAAGAGGCTGATACGAGATTAATCTTGCATGCTGTGCAAACTCCATATACAACCATAGTGATTTTTTCAAGAGACACGGACGTTCTTCCTCTCCTAATTTCACACTTCCAGCAGATTCAGTGTCAACACTTATGGCTCATGACAGGTACAGCTAAGAAAAGAAGATACATTCCAATAAAAGATGTATGTGACAAGTTGTCTGAAGACGTTGTAACAGCATTGCTGCCATTTCACGCTTTGACTGGATGTGATACGACATCATACATCTCCAGCCATACCAAACAGTCAACATGGAACGTATTTATGCAGCATGGTGCAATGCTAAATGACTTAGGATTGGGGGAACTCAATGAACACACTATGGTGGCCGCAGAGGCATTTATGTGCAGGTTGTACAACATACAACAAACTGATTGCGTTAATGAAGCACGTGTTTTACAGTTCTCCAAAAATGGAAAACCAGAAGCAATGTGTCCAACACAAGATGCGCTACGCTTCCATCTAATGAGGGACATTACCAAAGCATGATATGGCGACAAGCTCAGTGCAGTGTGCCAGTTCTACCGGATCCCGTGATTATGGGATGGAAACAGACGGAATATGGTATTCAGCCCATTCTGATGTCATTAAGTCCCATTTCAGCCGGTTGCACAGAGATGCTATATTGTTCATGTAAGCAGCAGTGCAGAACCTTTCGTTGTAAATGCCGGAAAGCAAACATGAACTGTACTTCGATGTGTGTTTGTAAACAGAGTGAAGATCCATGTATGAACATTTTGTGATGGCCGACAACGCATCAAAAAATTGCATATAACAGCACATACAATGTACACATAGTATGCTTTAGAGTTGCCATACATTTAAATGTGTTGAATAATACATTTGAGTAACCTACTAGTAAAGGATAGCAAGAAATGTGAACTTTCTACCGAGAACGGTACATACAGATTTAACTATATATTTATCGCTAATATCAGTGTTAACCTTGACCTTAAAGCATATGAGGGGCAACATGTTTATGTCTATATGCTGTATAGTATTGATTACAGTAAATTAGATGTATTGCAAGTAATTATGCACCCAAATACAAATAGATATTAGGTTACAGTAATTATTTTTGTGGTTATTAAGCATTTTAATGGTCGCCATTTTGAATTGACCTTTTCAAGGTCAATGACACATATTTCAGCTTGGTAAACACCTGCATCGCATTCAGCATACCCAAATTATGTTATATATGACATCCAATTGCTTGTACTACAATTTTCCCCTAGCATGCACAATTTTGAAAAGTTGGTCTAGTCTATTAAGGTAACGTATGGATATATTGTACTGTATTTAACCCGCCAATACTACATTAAGGTAACGTATGGATATATTGTACTGTATTTAACCCGCCAATGCTACATTAAGGTAACATATGGATATATTGTACTGTATTTAACCCGCCAATACTACATTAAGGTAACGTATGGATATATTGTACTGTATTTAACCCGCCAATACTACATTAAAGTAACGTATGGATATAGTGTACTGTATTTAACCCACCAATACTACATTAAGGTAACGTATGGATATATTGTACTGTATTTAACCCGCCAATGCTACATTAAGGTAACGTATGGATATAGTGTACTGTATTTAACCCGCCAATACTACATTAAGGTAACGTATGGATATATTGTACTGTATTTAACCCGCAAATACTACATTAAGGTAACGTATGGATATATTGTACTGTATTTAACCCGCCAATACTACATTAAGGTAACGTATGGATGGATATATTGTACTGTATTTAACCCACCAATACTACATTAAGGTAACGTATGGATATAGTGTACTGTATTTAACCCGCCAATACTACATTAAGGTAACGTATGAATATATTGTACTGTATTTAACCCGCCAATACTACATTAAGGTAACGTATGAATATATTGTACTGTATTTAACCCACCAATACTACATTAAGGTAACGTATGGATATATTGTACTGTATTTAACCCGCCAATACTACATTAAGGTAACGTATGGATATATTGTACTGTATTTAACCCGCCAATACTACATTAAGGTAACGTATGGATATATTGTACTGTATTTAACTTGCCAATACTACATTAAGGTAACGTATGGATATATTGTACTGTATTTAACCTGCCAATACTACATTAAGGTAACGTATGGATATATTGTACTGTATTTAACCCGCCAATACTACATTAAGGTAACGTATGAATATATTGTACCGTATTTAACCCGCCAATACTACATTAAGGTAACGTATGGATATATTGTACTGTATTTAACCCGCCAATACTACATTAAGGTAACGTATGGATATATTGTACTGTATTTAACCCGCCAATACTACATTAAGGTAACGTATGAATATATTGTACTGTATTTAACAGGCAATACTACATTAAGGTAACGTATGGATATATTGTACCGTATTTAACCCGCCAATACTACATTAAGGTAACGTATGGATATATTGTACTGTATTTAACCCGCCAATACTACATTAAGGTAACGTATGGATATATTGTACTGTATTTAACCCGCCAATACTACATTAAGGTAACGTATGAATATATTGCACTGTATTTAACAGGCAATACTACATTAAGGTAACGTATGGATATATTGTACTGTATTTAACCCGCCAATACTACATTAAGGTAACGTATGAATATATTGTACTGTATTTAACCCGCCAATGCTACATTAAGGTAACGTATGGATATATTGTACTGTATTTAACCCGCCAATGCTACATTAAGGTAACGTATGGATATATTGCACTGTATTTAACCCGCCAATACTACATTAAGGTAACGTATGAATATATTGTACTGTATTTAACAGTTAAAACTTCAGATTTTATCCATACGGCACAAAGTACCTTGTACCTCTATCCTAGGGCGTGACTCATGGATGTATTCTTTCTCCAGTGCTATTTAATCTGTATATTAATGACCAATTTATATACGGTCAGTGGGTAAGGGTATTCTCTGTAATGATGAAATTGTCTCTATATTATTATATGCTGATGAGTTAGTATTACTGGCTGAAACAGAGTATGATTTACAATGTCTACTAAATGCATTAAATGATTGGTGTAACCGAAATGATATGACAGTTAATATTGATAAAGAGTAATGTTGTACATTTTAGAAGACCATCTGTGCCCAAGACAGATTTTGTGTTTAAATGTGGAGATAACACTTTAAAAATAGTTGATAAGTACACCTACCTTGGCATGTTATTGACTGAATACCTTGATTACGAGTTAACAGCGAAACATGTAGCAAGGAGTGCAAGCCGTGCCGCGACTAGGACTATTAATTGCAAAATGTAAATTGGAGGTGGTCTACCATAAAATGTTTTCACTAAGCTGTATAATTCTATGGTATGGCCTGTGGTTAGTTATAGTGCATGTATTTGGGGTGTGAAACAGTACTCTTGTATAAATGCTGTTCATAATAGAGCCATGCGTTTTTATTTAGGTGTGGGTAAATATACCCCAAACAATGCTTTAATAGGAGAGATGGGATGGGAGCCACAACAATATACTAGGTTATCTCATACAAATAACACAAGGTTAAACAAACGTATTGCATTGTGGGCCCTTTCTAAGGCCTCGGTCTCGTGTAAAAACAGATATTATGTTTTTCAAAAATATATTGCAGAATTAGATCTAGACGTGCCTGTAGATATATCGGATTCCATCCCTCGCTCCTTGATAGATAGTGTTAAAACTGCATCTATGGATACATTTATTGCGCATTGGTATGCTCAAATAACTGATGTAACAGGCCCATCTCGTGGAGGCAGAAATAAACTTAGAACTTACTGTATGTATAAAAACAGCTTTGAGACAGAACACTATTGTAAGATTATAATACCATTACGACATAGGGCGGCATTTTCCAAATTCCGTTGTGGTATTGCTCCATTAAGGATAGAGACGGGAAGATATGAAAACATTGCTTTTGAAGATCGAAAATGTAACTTCTGTGATACTATGAAAACAGAAAGTCACGTTTTATTTGAATGTCAGCTTTATGAGTATATTAGACAAGATTTGTTCTTAAAAGCAACCAGTATAGACAGTAATTTCTCTAACCTGTCTAGAAATAACCAGTTGATTCTCCAACAAATATATGATTAAGGCATGTGCCAAAACCTGTTTTAACATTTTGCAAAAAGGTTCATTTTACCTCTGTGAATAATACACTATAATTCTTATAAATATACCAGAAATGTATTTTAACGTAAACGTATGTTTATCTCTTCTGCAGTATACATACATTTATGTCAACTAAATAGTCGCTGCTAATCAGTTCCCTTTTGATCTGATCAAAATTGATAATGGATTTCTTACACCACTTTTTACTGTCGCACACTAGTGCCTATATTAAGCTTTCAGTATTTTATTCCTAGATATCACTTTTTAAAGATCTTTTTAGTTTGGATTAGCAGAGGCAATTTAGATTGACCATGTATATAGTGAACATTATTAATTGTTATTGTGCATTGAATATGCATTATGTGAAAATAACTGTGATAAGTCTCTTGTAATTCAAATATATGAATGGCTATATACTGTTTTATAGTATGTAATATGATTTTATGATACATTGTACATAGATGAGACTATAATAAAGAATAAAACTGGATATCCAATTAAAATCAAATCAAATCAAATTTATTCACTCAGTGCATCATACATGATACAAACATGAGGTATATATACAGTAATACGGTTTTAAACAGCGGTACATAGCAAATCTAATTTACAGAGAGCAAACAGAATATGTTTCGTAAAACGTAACCATCTATTGTTTACACTTTATTTAAATAATTTGACTAGATATATTTGTTTTGTCGTATTACAGATTGGTTTGATTTTTTTCCAGTGCGAACTGCAGATCATAATCAGCCTCTTTTTTTCTGGTAATTGAAATTACATCTCTTGTTAAAACACTGACCGTCTATCTTTTGTGAGATTATAGCGTTGGGCGTTCATTCAAATAATGGTTTTGGAGAAAAGATTAAAATTTAATTGCAACTCTATTTGAATTTTCTATGAAAGAGATATTGATATGATGTGTATATTTGAATTTTGAGGCTAATTGTACGTGCTGCATGCATTTCATGTTTTGTTGTAGTTTAAGTTAAGATAACACACAAGCTTGGACTTGCCGTTTCTGCGTGATATTATGAAGGTGTGTAGTTTTTATTTCATCAAATACAAGCAAACATAATAACATATGAAGTAAGTCAAAAATAACCCATGATCAACTATGGTATAATAGTACAGTGTATTTCGGCGGTGGTCTTAATAGTTGAACACGTACAACTTAATAATAATACTACTATGTACGCTGGAACTTTTAACCTGAAAAATATATTACATATTCCAAGAGTACGTAAATAGAGAAATATTTACGTATAACTAAGAATGTGAATACCGAACAAAGACAAATATACACCAGTAAATTTGTTGATACACTTGAAACAGCTAGTTTGTTAATAATATCCTATTTTATACCCTATGATACAGTCGTAGTACGTTGATCACATGCACAGTCCATGTCATCCACAACTATATAATACGCAACTATGGAGTTCCATAAATATGTATGTACACATAATTGATACATTTGATTCATACGATATAAACGGTAGCCTTTTATATGACTTATGTCATGTGACAGGAGAATGTTACAATGAAAACTATAAAATAAATATGTGTATTATAAAGTATTATCAAAAGCGACATTTCTCTTTAACTCAAAACCTTTAAATACCAAAATTGCTAAATTCCTTAAAGTATTTCTGTTTTCTGATTTTAACAGTTCAACTGTTTTAAACATGTTGCATCTATTACGGAAATATGGTTTAAAATAAGTTATTCGTAGATCATTGAGAAGACGACACTCCATTAGAAAATGATATTCATCACCAAGCTTATTACAAGTAGGGCATATACGTTCTTGACGAGGAATGCTTTGTGGCCTGTGCCACCTTCCTGTCTCGATTTCAAGACGATGAGACGAAACTCTTAATTTAGTTAGAGCAATTCTGTATTTTTTAATATTAATGATATCAAAATATGGTTTAAAATCCAACGACATGAAGTTTACATAAAAAGATGCTCTAGTCGATTCTCTAATACGAGATTCCCAGTTTTGCATGAAGGTATCCCTAAGTCTCTGTCTAACAATACCCAAACATGTCTTATTGTCACCTACTCCCTGTGTTTCCCATACCATATTAAAGCCTAAATTACATAAAATATCCCTGACCAATAATGCCCAATTTTTCTTCCTAGGCTGTGTATTTATATCTCTCAGTAATAGAGAATATATAATCTTGATGTATTTTCTGTCAGTGCAGTTAAGTACTTTTAACCAGTATTTAATAATGTTGTAATATCTTTGTGTGTAACTTCAGTTCGAATATTATGAAGGAAATGTGAAGGATGTTGTTATATGCTGTTCGTGATTGGATTATAAACATATAAGATGGAACCCTGGAAGCATTGAACTTTCTTTTCAATGTGCTCTTAAATGATTGGGGTGTGCTAGCATTACGCATAGATTGGGGTGTGCTAGCATTACGCATAGATGTAGCTATGTCATTCCATAATGCTATTGAGTCGGGCGGGTATGCCATATAGTGAGTGTGCTTCTATGCGCCTTGGCAAAGTAATAACAGTTGCGCCAGATCGTAAAGGATATTGAGTAAGATCTTCAACAATAGCAGGGAAAAGATCACGTAAATAACTAGGGAGAAGTGTGTTCTTCTCTTTGTAGACTAATATTAATTTTTGAATGTATCTGCGATCAATGGTCGGTTCTGGGTCCACTTTTATTTCTTGTTTATGTTAAACTACATAGCCGAATCTGTCATTAGTACTACTAGATTATTCGCTGGTGATAATTCATTTGCTGTATCTACCTCAGATTCTGCTGTCATGGAAACTATTTTAAATTCGTATTTAGAATTAATATCTAACATTCGGAATGCATCGCCCTATATCGACAATCAGGACAAACAGCTAAGACTGCTGTTTCAACATCCGCTGTTGCGTCACGCATGCGTATTAAGCATTACATACATGTATACCTTTGTTGGTAAACAATTGCTGTTATCTGTGCGAATATTTGTATTTTCTTAAACACATTGGAAATTACATTATTTAAACATATGGTACCTATTTACCCAAAAAACATCCTTATTTCAACATGCAGCGGCCGGGTACCAAACTGTCAGCCAGAAACAAACTGTGTTATTCAACTGCTTTCAACCAATGGAATAACTTATTTTATTTTCATTGATACCCTTCTATATGTTATTGGAAAGCGTAGCATAAATGTCCATATTTACAATATTATGAACTGAAAAATATAGGCCCATGTTTAAACTAGGGCTCAATTTATCACGGGGGAACCCCTCTGGAATATTATAAATGTACTGTCAGGAAACGGATAAAATAGTTCAGACCATACCATTTTACATGGATATAACATAATACAACTTGCTGAAATAGCAATCTGCGCATGAAAACTATGCATGCAAACTAACTGATTTATGACCAAATCGAACAAGTATTAGGAGTTGTTCATGAACTATTACGTCACGTTATTCCATTAGTATGACGTCATTAGTTCATATGAAAAGTCAAATTATGTAAAATACCGAATATATCTATGGATTTATTTCAGAACAAAGTTTAATCGATTCCATTTTAGCTATCTTTCCAATTATTTCATCATTTGCTTCTTGGAGCCAACATGTAGGCATAGCAACAAACCGAAATTAAGAGAAATACATAATTGCTGAAGGACCCTCGTTTGTTTGTCCTTGTCACGAGAAACAATCAATTATACGGTATCCTACACCAGGTAAAATCATTTTGATCCTACAATACTTTTGAAACGACTCGTTGTTGCCATGAATAAATAAAACTTCAACCATTCTGGATATTTATTAGAGTCCTGGGATCCAGCTGACTGCATTAAATATTCCTTTCATATATCCACATACATTATCAGTATTCATATCTCTACGAACTATGACCGTGGTGGAGTTGACAGAACTATGCCATTTAGATAAAAGCTGATTTGCTTCAATAACAGCTACCGTTTACACACGCTGCCTAGCAACCCGCTTAGTTACCGGGTGGACAATTGTAATATTTATTTGTGATGTATACCAACCCATGGAAACGGCCCGGGTTCGGTGTTATAAACGTGAAGACAAGGCGTGCGGAGAGACATAGCACCTGGAACTGGATCCTTGAATAGTATTTTCGTTCTTAGGGATCAGAAATTTCGGATAGCAAATCGGGAAAATGTCGTCTGCTGGAATTCTGACTCTGCTATTGTCACTTGTGGCTTTCGCTAAATTTGGAGGTAAACTGTTTTATAATATTATTTTCAACAAAAGTATATCTTTGTTAGCAGAATAAGACTATGCAACAGCAACGTAACTTCTTTTGTGCACTGTATTGTAGGCACGTGCCTACAACTTTCCCTCCAAAATTGAAAATATGAAAATGCGAATTATGCAATAAAAATGAAGGGTATGATAAATGGAGACAGTTTTTGAATCTTCTCATTTAACCTTTCCATAAATGTATAATATATATAGACAACCATCCACACTTATGTTTCACTGATACTTCCTACTTTCTTTTGCTAACCTTATTTCTTTTTCTCTTTTATTCAACATTCCTGAAACTTTCCTTTTAGTATACATAAGGTTATTACTTAAATGCTTTACATCATATATTATGATTGTGTATAATATTAATATATATAGTATGGATTGTGTTGAAAAAAAAAAAATGAATGGTATGGGGATGGAGGGGTATAATATGCAGCAAACTCCACGAATATGAAAATAAATCGGTATTTCATTGCTTTTGAATTGATAATGGAAGATTTTCAGAACAGCACATCTGTGTGTTCCTTATTTTATACAGCTCTTAAAAACTTCTTTCATCAATCTCAATTTTCTCGTCAAATCATGCCTTTTAATGCATTGGAATAAAGCTGCGGCAATACAGCCTTTCAAGATCTTTCCGGGCCCACTTATTCCACTTGTGCCTACGCATGCCCGGGACACCATATTCCACTTGTGCTTACGCATGCCCGGGACACCATATTCCACTTGTGCTTACGCATGCCCGGGACACCATATTCCACTTGTGCCTACGCATGCTCGGGACACCATATTCCACTTGTGCCTACGCATGCTCGGGACACCATATTCCACTTGTGCCTACGCATGCTCGGGACACCATATTCCACTTGTGCCTACGCATGCCCGGGACACCATATTCCACTTGTGCCTACGCATGCTCGGGACACCATATTCCACTTGTGCCTACGCATGCCCGTATTAGTTTCTTTGATAGAAGATAGCAAAGTAGAACATGATATGGAACATGTCTGCGGTACGGAGCAGGGCTGCGGTAAGGAGCGGGACAGTGCTGCGATACGGAGCAGGGCAGCTTCGGACAGGGCTGCGGTACAGAACAGGGCTGCGGTACGCAACAGGGCATCCATCGGGCAAGGTTGCGGTACGGAGCAGGGCAGGGATGCGATATATGCCCTGCTACATATTGACTCAAAATCAATTATTACGGAAATAAATATCAGTAGCCATCGCGCTTTCTGTAAAATTATATTTATTGTGGGCCCAAATATGATACTTAAAAATTAAAATTTGATAGTATAAATTAAAGATTCATACAAATTGATAAAAAAAAATTGCATAGCAATTATAACACATACATAACAAATAACGGATGCCTCCCGACAGTAATATATTTAATTCAATTCAATTCAATCAATCAATTTATTTCACATAAAACATTATTACAATGTTTAAAGTGTTATATACACATTTTCAGAGAAGACATGTTATTATATAGATACCATTTTCTGAAGGTCATATACAAATTCAGAAAAACGGTTGCATGTACCAAGTAGATTTTGACGAATATAGATAATACATAATAGACAATCATGTTCTTTGACCAAACTCAAACAGAAACCCTTATCTTATTTGCAAAGTAGAGATACTTTGACAAATTATTTATTACAATTTTAGAGGTAGAATTTAACAATGAGGCAAACTTATTTAGGCTTGGCCAATGACAGAAATATGGTTTAAAGTACCTTATCCTCAAATCCCTGTAGTTATGGCAGACCAGTAAAAAGTGGAATTCAGATTCAAGTTTTTTCATACTACATGATTTACAGAGTCGATGTTCCCGAGGTATATTGCTATATCGACCCGATTCTATAAATAAATGATGAGCAGACACCCGAAATCTAGACAGCGCAATAAGATATTTTCTCTCATATATACATTCAAGGTATATCTCGCGGTCAAAATTATGTTTAAAAATACAGTATGACTGTAGACGCGGGGAATTGTTTATGTCCGAATACCATGACTGATAATAGTTATCAAATATACGTTGCTTAATTAACATAAGAGTATGGTTATCAATAACCTGATCCCTCCATACATACGCAAACCCATGCTCATCAAGAATATTTTTAACATACATAGCCCAATTTTTATTTCGATATGTAACATTATTGTCCGCATCGTTTCTCATTGATGAGTACATTTTAAAAGTCAAAGATGATTCATCTTTACCTAACAATTTTTTCCAGTATTTCAGCATAGTAAATTTCCTAAATATGTAGCGGCACACGGCCAAGTTCCCCGTATAAGGCAGATAAGTTTGTGGACTGCCTGACACCTAACAGACGTCGCAAAATTTTTACATGGACCATTTCAATGTCGGTAGCGGCATGTACACCCCATATTTCTGAACAGAAATTTAGAACAGAACCAACTAATATATCAAATAACTGTACTTTTCTAAACAGTGGTAATTCAATCTGATGAAATACAGAAAACAAACTGTGTAATGAAAAGGAAGCGTGCTGAGCTATATGTTTTTGGGTACCTAGCCAGTTTCCGTTTTTATATAGGTTAATACCTAGGTATTTAAACGAACTTACGTTTTCTATTTTTGTACCGTAAATGTATATAGCAGCTGTAGTTGGCCGACCAATTTCAAAAATCATAACTTTGGTTTTGTTTATATTAATTTTCAGACCCCATGTTTTACAGTAAGTCTCTACATCCTTAAGCATTAATTGCAGGGATTCTGGTGAACGCGCAAATGAAATAATGTCGTCTGCATACAAGATAAGAAATAGTTTCAAGTCATCAATTGACACGATATCATTAATATCAGAGTGGATATTTTGTATGATGTCATTCACGAAAAACATGAATAATAATGGAGAGCTCGGGTCCCCCTGTTTCAAACCAATATCAGAATCGAAGAAGCTCGAAACGCTTGATTTGTATTTTACACACGACCTGACTCTATTATACATAGCACGCAGAGCCGTAACACACTTTCCACTGACGTTTTCACTTAATAATTTAGTGAACAGGTGATGACGTTGCACGGAATCAAAGCACTGCTGGTAGTCAATAAAGGCGCAGTGGAGCTTTTGTTTCTCACTAAGTGTTTTAGATACTATTGCATGTATAATAAAAATACAATCTGTAATCGACTTTCCTTTTTGAAAACCGAACTGGTTTTGTGAAAGTTTATCATATTTTTTTGACCATTTATTTAATCTATTTAACAATATCTGTGAATATACTTTTGCCAGGATATTAATCAAGGTTATGCCTCTATAGTTGCTTGCGACATTTACGTCCCCTTTCTTAAATATGGGTGCAATTATACCTTGACACCACGACTCTAGATATTCATTACTCAAAACTATCCTATTATACAAGACATTTAAAAATGGTGATATAATATCAAAGGCGGACTTGAAAGTTTCTGCCGGTAGGTTATCGAAACCCGGGCTCTTATTATTCACGTATTTCGTTCTCTGAGATTTCGCAATCTAATTCCTCGCAGTATTCAAGTAGAGGCATTTGACAGGGTTGTCCTATTTCCTCGTTATTATTGCCAGTACCATAGCCAGAGGCAAATTTAACCGAGGCAACATAGGGGGTCCAGGGGCATGTTCACCCGTAAAATTGTTGGGATATAAAAGCGGGTTCCTGCGTTTTCTGATTTAATGAGTTTAGACGTATAAGTATGTACTGACCGTTCAGCTCTCTAGCAGACGTATAAGTATGTACTGACCGTTCAGCTCTCTAGCAGACGTATAAGTATGTACTGACCGTTCAGCTCTCTAGCAGACGTATACTTATGTACTGACCTTTCAGCTCTCTAGCAGACGTATACTTATGTACTGACCTTTCAGCTCTCTAGCAGACGTATAATTATGTACTGACCGTTCAGCTCTCTAGCAGACGTATAATTATGTACTGACCGTTCAGCTCTCTAGCAGACGTATAAGTATGTACTGACCGTTCAGCTCTCTAGCAGACGTATAAGTATGTACTGACCTTTCAGCTCTCTAGCAGACGTATAATTATGTACTGACCTTTCAGCTCTCTAGCAGACGTATAATTATATACTGACCGTTCAGCTCTCTAGCAGTCAACATTTTATAAAGCAAAGGAATATTTTTTCATTTTATTTATTTGATTTTTCATTTATGTTTTATTTGCTTTGGAAATGTTAACCGAGGCGCCTTCCTCGGTGTGCCTTGGTGCGGCTACGGGCCTGATTGCAAATACGCTAGTCCATCGAATTCGGCAAAATAACGAGATTTTTGGGATTAATGCTAAAATATGCATTAATAGACATTCACTTTTGACAATTGTATGCTAAATAGAATACACACTGAAGTGTTTAGAATACATTTACTAGTGTTTTGTTGTATGGTAGTTACTTCACAACCGACCGCATAACGCACTTCATTAATCGGTTCTCACCAATTCAACCCGGGTTCGATCCTCGGACCGGGGTGTATGCGAGATGGTACGGTGATCGCCAGGTGGTCGGAAAGGTGGGTTTTCTCCGAATACTCCAGCCCCCCCCCCCCCCACACACACACACACGAATTACGCTTTCATCCGCGCCAACGAGTGTGATTAATATAAGTTGTAAAATAAATGTTTAAATTAAAATAAATTGTAATTGTCATGGACAGCAATTTGGACGACTATGATATAAATAGTATCTTAATATTCGTGTTCATTTAGTATATAATCTATAGAGGTGGTTTTATATCGTTGTGATTCGTGCAATAAATTCAATAACACATGACCACGTATGACCATGTATTTAATTCCTGTAGGCTTTCAAGCCCATGATGACATACATACATATTATATACAGTTAGCGAACAGTGCAAACACAATGCATACATGTTATACAAATAAGCTCCCACAATCATAGCCATTTATATCTATGTGTAAATACATGTACTATATATCTGATATGTGTCTTATAATTAAAGCAAAATAGTTCTTTATTTCTAACACGGAGAAGGTCAAAAGACGCAACAAAACACAAAACCAAACATACAAAATTGAAGTTGTTGCAAAGTTGTATAACATGGCCGATCAGTAAACACTTCATACCCATATTCATTGCTAAATGTTAAATAAATTTATTATTATTATAAATTTAATTTTACATGTGGTCATGTAAATCAGAACGCATCCGTTTATTTAATTTAGAGCGGCAATGGAGATTAATATTACATGACATATACATAGATTCATTAATTAAATTCCATTTCAGCTTTCCAATCACATGAGAACACACATACTGTAACATATAATATTGCTAACAGTGTACACACATAGTATGCATGTTAGCTCAAACATATAGAAAACATACGCATATCTAACTGTGCGTAATTGCTATTTGTGTTTTACATTTATTTATCGTCGCTACCGGTTGTCCATATGAGCGACGGCTCCTGAAGAGATTAGTCATTTTAGATTGTTGGAGGATAGTGCAATGATACAGACATAGACCCATTCCAGAGTCTCCTCTGGTTCTTTTACGTGCACAGTGTAAAGCACCGACACGAGACCTCGGTTTAACGTCCCATCTGAAAGACTATTCATTTTATTAGGGTCAGACGATCCTGCGATCCCTGGATTACCAGTCCAGCGTTTTACCACTGGGCTACAGATCCGTCTGCTATTTATATGTATAATATATATATATATATATATATAGGAGCGCCTGACGTGTTTTTATCATTTTAGTAGACGAGTTAAAATAATTATAATAGGAAATTACATTCTGTAGAACTCGTTTTTCACATAGTTAGTATCGCTTTAATTAGTTTGCCCTTCGGTACCGTGCTATTCTTCAATATATATATATATATCAGACGGATCTGTAGTCCAGTGGTAACCCAGGTTCGACCCCCCGTCTGACCCTAATATAATTAACAATATTAAGATGGGACTTTAATCCGATGTCTCGTGTCGGTGATGTACACCATGCACGTAAACGAACCAGATGAGATTCTGAAATGGGTCTCTGTCTGTATCATTGCACTATCCTCCAACATCTATAATGACTAATTTCTTCAGGTGGCGTCGCTCATATGGGCAACCGGTAGCGACGATAAATAAAAGTATTACGCACACAAGTCGTGATAGTGCCATGGTAGCGTGTTCGTTTCAGGTACAAAAACACGAAGTTCGAGCGCCGCGTCAGCCGTTACGATTGTGCCCTTATGCAAGGCATTTAAATGCCACGTTGCCTCTTCTCTCTCACTCGTGGCGATGGATTCCATCAGGAATGGGGTCTCGAGAGTGATTAATATAAGTTGTAAGAGCTTGTTTCGCAATCGAGCTCAAATAAATGTGTATACAACTATACATTCAAACCTGTGTTAGTGGGCACCTCTATTAAGCAGCCAACCTGTATTAAGCAGCCAGTTTCCAGATTCCAAATATGCTACTTCATTATACATTTGACCTCTATTAAGCAGCCACATGTGCTAAGCAGCCACTTTCCGTGACTCCCTTTGCTGGCTGCTTCAGACAGGTTTGACTGTAAATTAAAATATCTGATATTAGAATAGCCACTCATCACTGAACTTGTTTTAAAAATATTATATGTGTGGTCATTTATTATAGAATTTAGTTATTAACAAGTCTTTAAAAGTATAAAAACAAGTACTTTACTACGACATCACAACGAATACGTATTTAACAATTCAGTCAAAAATGTGCAACGTTCAATTATATAGCGGCCATTTGCACAACTTTTAACAAGTTTAAATGTTACTCAGCGCTAATCGGATTCGCGTGATACACGGACTTACATCACGGTGTGTAGCGTCAATCAATCGGATTCGCGTCATATACGGACTTACCTCACGGTGTGTAGCTTCAATCTATCGGATTCGCGTCATACACGAACTTACATCACGGTGTGTAGCGTCAATCAATCGGATTCGCGTCATATACGGACTTACCTCACGGTGTGTAGCTTCAATCTATCGGATTCGCGTCATACACGAACTTACATCACGGTGTGTAGCGTTAATCTATCGGATTCGCGTCATACACGGACTTACATCACGGTGTGTAGCGTCAATCAATCGGATTCGCGTGATACACGGACTTACATCACGGTGTAGCGTCAATCAATCGGATTCGCGTGATACACGGACTTACATCACGGTGTGTAGCGTCAATCAATCGGATTCGCGTGATACACGGACTCACATCACTTACATTAAGAATATATAGTGTTGATAGCTGCTGGTGCTGGTGCTGCTGCTGCTGCTGATGATGATGTGATGCCACTCATATATAATGCCGTTATTACACTACTCATATATAATGCCGTTATTACACCACTCATATATAATGTCGTTATTACACCACTCATATATAATGCCGTTATTACCACTCATATATAATGCCGTTATTACCACTCATATATAATGCCGTTATTACCACTCATATATAATGCCGTTATTACCACTCATATATAATGCCGTTATTACACCACTCATATATAATGTCGTTATTACACCACTCATATATAATGTCGTTATTACACCACTCATATATAATGTCGTTATTACACCACTCATATATAATGTCGTTATTACACCACTCATATATAATGCCGTTATTACCACTCATATATAATGCCGTTATTAAACCACTCATATATAATGCCGTTATTACACCACTCATATATAATGCCGTTATTACACCACTCATATATAATGCCGTTATTACACCACTCATATATAATGCCGTTATTACCACTCATATATAATGCCGTTATTACACCACTCATATATAATGTCGTTATTACACCACTCATATATAATGCCGTTATTACCACTCATATATAATGCCGTTATTACCACTCATATATAATGCCGTTATTACACCACTCATATATAATGTCGTTATTACACCACTCATATATAATGTCGTTATTACACCACTCATATATAATGTCGTTATTACACCACTCATATATAATGTCGTTATTACCACTCGGTGACTTTAATATACATGTACACCATGAGACAGCGCAATAGTGTGCATGATACTAAATACGGTATGCGGTATGTACAGTAGTTAGCACTAAAAACAAGTTAAATAAATCTCAATTTAAGCTTCAAATATGCTAAGACACTGGATTATGTTGTATGTGTGGAGTTGAAAGATAAATATTTATGAAACAGTTATTAATAACATAAAACTTAAAGTCGCAATATAGAAAATAACAACGTTATGCAAATACATGGTTATGATTTACATTTTATCAAAGATGCTAGCATTGATACGTGGACAACACCTGTCATAACAAGTACAAGTGGGACAGGAACTCTTACTCTGAGCGAGGACCAAGCATTGGCTACGTCGATCGTAACATACGTTGCAATACCTGATAGTGGGTCAGTTGGTGACTATGAGTTGGTAACTACGGGCACTCCATTCGCCGTATCTACTGGTGGTGAACTCACAATCACCTCAGCTCTAGACTTTGAGACAACCGCTAGCTACGTGATTGAAATCAGGTTAGTAGAGAAATCGGGAAGGGCCGTAACTAATATTGCTAGAACTTGTGTTGTGGCCCGACCAGTTTGCTTTTCTTGAAATGTGTGTGTTCTACGTTTATTTATCGTCGCTACCGGTTGCCCATATGAGCGACGCCTCCTGAAGAAATTAGTCATTATAGATTTAGGAGGATAGTGCAATGATACAGACAGAGACACATTTCAGAGTCTCATCTGGTTCTTTTACGTGCACAGTGTAAAGCACCGACACGAGACATCGGTTTAACGTCCCATCTGAAAGACTGTTAATTTTATTAGGGTCAGACGGGGGATCGAACCTGCCTTCTCTTGAAATTGACATGTCATGTATTATAATTATATATATGCAAACATAATCGAGCAATAAGCTATATGATTAAACCACAGGAACTTGAAATTGTATCCATAAGCCACCAAAGGTCTCTTACCTATATCCTAGGACACCCCCCTCTATTAAAAAAGATAGAGGGGGGTGTCCTAGGATATAGGTTAGAGACCTTTGGTGGCTTATGGATACAATTTCAAGTTCCTGTGATTAAACTAAGTAGATTATACAGTATCAGTATTTGATGTGATCAGTTTTTGATCACAGGGATTCGGCACGTTTGGGGGTACTAGTATATATATTTAAGTACAGGGATTCTACTCTGTGGGATGTCAGATTTCGCATCGATCACTAAAATGGCCCTATCTGAAACAAGTTTGTACAAATCTGTCCAAATATAACGCCTATCCCGAGTATATATATATATATAATCAAATGCAATCAAAAGATAGGAATAATTGAAAATTGCACATTGGAATTATATAGTAATGTTAAAGCTTAAAAGTAGAGAAATTATATATAATATGTTATGGTATATGATGATATATGGAATTGTCTAGTAGAATAGAAAAGGGAATGAAACAATTAATGACAAATCTATATAACAATGTGCAGATATGACTTGGTATCTTGAAAATACAGTAAAACCTGTGTTCGTGGTCACCTCCATTAAGCAGCCAACATGTATTAAGCAGCCAGTTTCCAGATTCCAAATTTTCTGTTTTATTATACATTTGACCTCTTAATTATTATTATTATCTTAAGCAACCGCCTGTGCTAAGCAGCCACTATATGTGATTCCCTTGAGTGGCTGCTTAAGACAGGTTTGACTGTAAGTATGAAATGTATGACCACATATACGCTTTCATCCGAGCCAAGTTGTTAAAACTTGCTTCGCAATCGTTGTAAAATAAATAAAGTATAAAAAAATAGTATGAAATCAGTTTACTAGTAAATATAGCAATGGTAATGCACAACATTTACTAAGGACTGTGAATATCATCTGAAGTAATACTATATAGTAGAAATATGTTATTAGTCTATATTGTTATTGTTCCACCTTAAGTAGAGAGTATGTGAGATGGTACGGTGGTCGCCAGATCGGACAGGTGGGTTTTCTCCGGGTACTCCGGTTTCCAAATACGAATGACAACATATACGTCTCCGTGGCCCAGTGGTTAAGGCGTCCGCCTACAGAGCGGGAGGTCGAAGGTTCGAATCTCGTCAGGGGTTCGTTCTGATATGGCCGGTTGGTGAGCCGCCAGCTAGTTAAATAATGGTTACCGATTGCCTACCAGCCTGGCGCCTGGCATACAAGCATAGGATTCGGGAAGTACTGATGTTCATAAAAAGAGGTGTCTCATAAGTCAGAAATGGCTGGCCCTTTAAATAGGGGTGAAACTCTAATAAACAAACACTTTCACTATACGCTTTCATCCGCGCCAACGAGAGTAATTAATCTAAGATGTTAGAACTTGCTTAACCCTTTCAACACCACATACCTCTAAATAGGCTTACCAAAAGTGTGGATCCAGATGAACCGGCTCGTAACGAGTTGTCCCATCAGGATCTGCACCTTTTGTCAGTAATATTACTATTTTTGGACAAAATTACCCATTATGATAATGAACTGGTCCAAATGTAATTTTCTTATTAATTTATTGGTCTACATATTATCATGGACCTGTCCATGTCAGTTACTTGGTGTTGAATGTCTTAACGAGAGTGATTAATATAAGTTGTTAGAACTTGCTTCGCAATCGTTGTAAAATAAATAAAGTTTAAACTTTAAGTAGAGAATTATGAACTGTTGGATTCGACTCCCAGCCTAGTAATAATCTGACATGTTACAATGCTGTATATTTGTAAATATGATTAGTAACTGTAACATACTACTCACACGGTCTCATCTTTCTTTATATTTAACACACAGTTAAATAAAGTCTTTATTATTATTATTATTATTATTATACCATTTTTTTATTTTTTTATTTTTATTTTTTTTCCCCCATTCTATATGCATGTACATAAAACATTTAATTTTCAATAAGAAATGAATATAGAATATTTCTTTCACTCTCATGCTCTCGCTCTCTCGCTCTCTCACCCAAACACTCGCACTTACATGTACACATTCAAACATACCATTTAACATAAACATATGTACTGTACATTATGTGTAAATATATACAGTAAAACCTGTGTTCGTGGTCACGTCCATTAAGCAGCCAACATGTATTAAGCAGCCAGGTTCCAGATTCCCAATTTTCTGTTTTATTATACATTTGACATATATTAAGCAGTCACTTGTGCTAAGCAGCCAATATATATGTGATTCCCTTGACTGGCTGCTTAAGGTTTGACTGTATATAGACGTTGTAAATTTGTAACTCACACGTACATGCTACAATTAAGAAATTAAGCATTTTATACAGCTACCTAACACACTGTGCCAAGTACACCACCAGATGTATAGCACCAGTTTATACAGCTACCTAACACGCTATGCCAAGTACACCACCATATGTATAGCACCAGTTTATACAGCTACCTAACACGCTATGCCAAGTACACCACCAGATGTATAGCACCAGTTTATACAGCTACCTAACACGCTATGTCAAGTACACCACCAGATGAATAGCACCAGTTTATACAGCTACCTAACACGCTATGCCAAGTACACCACCAGATGTATAGCACCAGTTTATACAGCTACCTAACACGCTATGCCAAGTACACCACCAGATGTATAGCACCAGTTTATACAGCTACCTAACACGCTATGCCAAGTACACCACCAAATGTATAGCACCAGTTTATACAGCTACCTAACACGCTATGCCAAGTACACCACCAGATGTATAGCACCATTTTATGCAGCTACCTAACACGCTGTGTCAAGTACACCACCAGATGTATAGCACCAGTTTATACAGCTACCTAACACGCTATGCCAAGTACATCACCAGATGTATAGCACCAGTTTATACAGCTACCTAACACGCTGTGTAAAATACACCACCAGATGTATAACACCATTTTATACAGCTACCTAACACGCTGTGTCAAGTACACCACCAGATGTATAACACCAGTTTATACAGCTGCCTAACACACTGTGCCAAGTACACCACCAGATGTATAGCACCAGTTTATACAGCTACCTAACACACTGTGCCAAGTTCACCACCATATGTATAACACCAGTGTATACAGCTGCCTAACACACTGTGCCAAGTACACCACCAGATGTATAACACCAGTTTATACAGCTACCTAACACACTGTGCCAAGTTCACCACCATATGTATAACACCAGTTTATACAGCTACCTAACACGCTGTGCCAAGTACACCACCAGATGTATAACACCAGTTTATACAGCTACCTAACACACTGTGCCAAGTACACCACCAGATGTATAGCACCAGTTTATACAGCTACCTAACACGCTGTACCAAGTACATCACCAATCACCAGATGTATAGCACCAGTTTATACAGCTACCAAACACGCTGTGCCAAGTACACCACCAGATGTATAGCACCAGTTTATACAGCTACCTAACACGCTGTGCCAAGTACACCACCAGATGTATAGCACCAGTTTATACAGCTACCTAACACGCTGTGCCAAGTACACCACCAGATGTATAACACCAGTTTATACAGCTACCTAACACGCTGTGCCAAGTACACCACCGGATGTATAGCACCAGTTTATACAGCTACCTAACACACTGTGCCAAGTACACCACCATATGTATAACACCAGTTTATACAGCTACCTAACACGCTGTGCCCAGTACACCACCAGATGTATAACACCAGTTTATACAGCTACCTAACACACTGTGCCAAGTACACCACCATATGTATAACACCAGTTTATACAGCTACCTAACACGCTGTGCCAAGTACATCACCAGATGTATAACACCGTTTGATAATTCCAATTTAATTTGCTCTACATAAAATTGAATTAAAATAGAGATTCTGAGATAATTCCTATCTAGTATCTCTCATAACACTCTCACATTGGAAACATTTTAATGAACATGTATATCTACTATCAGTTTAACACTCTTCGTATATTTTTGACTTTTTTCTTCTTCATTGCATGCAAAATGTATATGTATTATTATGATGATGAGCTATGTAGGTCTAATGCTTAAAGCGACACTACGTCAGTGAAAACGCAATTTTCTACAGAATATTTGCCTCAAAAACTGAGTATTTCAACTAATAAACAAACGTCATATACGCAGTTTGTTGACAACAAAATAATGTCGACATTCATGCGTAATACAACTCTTGCATAACACGATTTATGCTACATATGTACAGTTATATCTCACAGTTATGCCTATTTATTTGTAGACCAATCTTAATTAAATTATCTCTAAACGACATTATATCGCGTTTAGTATTGACTCCGATGTCAATTCAATAGCGCGAATGACCGCTATATGAAATCCTACTTTCAATTTTGAAAGTTTGTATACCATAAAAAACACTGTTTATTAATGCAAGGTTAGTGTTCGAGTGTAGTCAGAAGAATGTGTAGTAGTAATGCATTTATACGTGATAAAAATGCATTTTATTTGATTTCTGCGATGTAGTGTCGCTTTAAGTCTAGTAAACAATATGTTCTGTTCTGTTCTGTTATTCTTAGAGCGCAGGATGCCACTTCACCCACCGCCCTCTCAGGAACAGCCACTATTACCGTTACTATCACTGATGCTAATGACGCACCTGTGATGTCGGACGCTAGCGCAATGGTTGCTGATGGTGCCGTAGCAAGTTAGTATATATAACACAGTGTTCGATGTAACTAGCTATGTAACACATTACTCCTGAGTTCGGCGCATGTTAGTATATAAAACAGTTTTCGGTGCCATTAGCTATGGAACACATTACTCCTGAGTTCGGCGCATGTTAGTATAAAAACCGTTGTCGGTGCCATTAGCTATGGAACACATTACTCCTGAGTTCGGCGCATGTTAGTATATAAAACAGTTGTCGGTGCCATTAGCTACGGAACTATTTTGCTGATGATTCCGGTGCAGGTTAGTATATAAAACAGTTGTCGGTGCCATTAGCTATGGAACTATTTTGCTGATGATTCCGGCGCATGTTAGTATATAAAACAGTTGTCGGTGCCATTAGCTATGGAACAAATTACTCCTGAGTTTGGCGCATGTTAGTATATAAAACAGTTGTACAAACTACCATTCTACAGATTAGTGTAAGAGTCGGGCCTCCGTGCAGCTAGCTACAAACTACCATTCTACAGATTAGTGTAATAGTCGGGCCTCCGTGCAGCTAGCTACAAACTACCATGCTAAAGATTAGTGTAAGAGTCGGGCCTCCGTGCAGCTAGCTACAAACTACCATTCTACAGATTAGTGTAAGAGTCGGGCCTCCGTGCAGCTAGCTACAAACTACCATTCTACAGATTAGTGTAATAGTCGGGCTTCCGTGCAGCTAGCTACAAACTACCATGCTAAAGATTAGTGTAAGAGTCGGGCCTCCGTGCAGCTAGCTACAAACTACCATTCTACAGATTAGTGTAAGAGTCGGGCCTCCGTGCAGCTAGCTACAAACTACCATGCTACATATTAGTGTAATAGTCGGGCCTCCGTGCAGCTAGCTACAAACTACCATGCTACAGATTAATGTAAGAGTCGGGCCTCCGTGCAGCTAGCTACAAACTACCATGCTACAGATTAGTGTAAGAGTCGGGCCTCCGTGCAGCTAGCTACAAACTACCATGCTACAGATTAGTGTAAGAGTCGGGCCTCCGTGCAGCTAGCTACAAACTACCATTCTACAGATTAGTGTAAGAGTCGGGCCTCCGTGCAGCTAGCTACAAACTACCATTCTACAGATTAGTGTAATAGTCGGGCCTCCGTGCAGCTAGCTACAAACTACCATTCTACAGATTAGTGTAATAGTCGGGCCTCCGTGCAGCTAGCTACAAACTACCATTCTACAGATTAGTGTAAGAGTCGGGCCTCCGTGCAGCTAGCTACAAACTACCATTCTACAGATTAGTGTAAGAGTCGGGCCTCCGTGCAGCTAGCTACAAACTACCATTCTACATATTAGTGTAAGAGTCGGGCCTCCGTGCAGCTAGCTACAAACTACCATTCTACAGATTAGTGTAATAGTCGGGCCTCCGTGCAGCTAGATACAAACTACTATGCTACATATTAGTGTAAGAGTCGGGCCTCCGTGCAGCTAGCTACAAACTACCATGCTACAGATTAGTGTAAGAGTCGGGCCTCCGTGCAGCTAGCTACAAACTACCATGCTACAGATTAGTGTAATAGTCGGGCCTCCGTGCAGCTAGCTACAAACTACCATGCTACAGATTAGTGTAAGAGTCGGGCCTCCGTGCAGCTAGCTACAAACTACCATTCTACATATTAGTGTAAGAGTCGGGCCTCCGTGCAGCTAGCTACAAACTACCATGCTACAGATTAGTGTAATAGTCGGGCCTCCGTGCAGCTAGATACAAACTACTATGCTACATATTAGTGTAAGAGTCGGGCCTCCGTGCAGCTAGCTACAATCTACCATGCTACAGATTAGTGTAAGAGTCGGGCCTCCGTGCAGCTAGCTACAAACTACCATGCTACAGATTAGTGTAATAGTCGGGCCTCCGTGCAGCTAGCTACAAACTACCATGCTACAGATTAGTGTAAGAGTCGGGCCTCCGTGCAGCTAGCTACAAACTACCATTCTACATATTAGTGTAAGAGTCGGGCCTCCGTGCAGCTAGCTACAAACTACCATTCTACAGATTAGTGTAAGAGTCGGGCCTCCATGCAGCTAGCTACAAACTACCATTATACAGATTAGTGTAAGAGTCGGGCCTCCGTGCAGCTAGCTACAAACTACCATTCTACAGATTAGTGTAAGAGTCGGGCCTCCGTGCAGCTAGCTACAAACTACCATTCTACAGATTAGTGTAAGAGTCGGGCCTCCGTGCA
>CM026394.1:25081379-25107418 GCA_014843695.1 Archivesica marissinica
CGGGCCTCCGTGCAGCTAGCTACAAACTACCATTCTACAGATTAGTGTAAGAGTCGGGCCTCCGTGCAGCTAGCTACAAACTACCATTCTACAGATTAGTGTAAGAGTCGGGCCTCCGTGCAGCTAGCTACAAACTACCATTCTACAGATTAGTGTAAGAGTCGGGCCTCCGTGCAGCTAGCTACAAACTACCATTCTACAGATTAGTGTAAGAGTCGGGCACCTCCGTGCAGCTAGCTACAAACTACCATTCTACAGATTAGTGTAATAGTCGGGCCTCCGTGCAGCTAGCTACAAACTACCATTCTACAGATTAGTGTAAGAGTCGGGCCTCCGTGCAGCTAGCTACAAACTACCATTCTACAGATTAGTGTAAGAGTCGGGCCTCCGTGCAGCTAGCTACAAACTACCATTCTACAGATTAGTGTAATAGTCGGGCCTCCGTGCAGCTAGCTACAAACTACCATTCTACAGATTAGTGTAAGAGTCGGGCCTCCGTGCAGCTAGCTACAAACTACCATTCTACAGATTAGTGTAAGAGTCGGGCCTCCGTGCAGCTAGCTACAAACTACCATTCTACAGATTAGTGTAATAGTCGGGCCTCCGTGCAGCTAGCTACAAACTACCGCATTCTACAGATTGGTGTAAGAGTCGGGCCTCCGTGCAGCTAGCTACAAACTACCATGCTACAGATTAGTGTAATAGTCGGGCCTCCGTGCAGCTAGCTACAAACTACCATTCTACATATTAGTGTAAGAGTCGGGCCTCCGTGCAGCTAGATACAAACTACCATGCTACAGATTAGTGTAAGAGTCGGGCCTCCGTGCAGCTAGCTACAAACTACCATTCTACATATTAGTGTAAGAGTCGGGCCTCCGTGCAGCTAGCTACAAACTACCATGCTACAGATTAGTGTAATAGTCGGGCCTCCGTGCAGCTAGATACAAACTACCATGCTACAGATTAGTGTAAGAGTCGGGCCTCCGTGCAGCTAGCTACAAACTACCATGCTACAGATTAGTGTAAGAGTCGGGCCTCCGTGCAGCTAGCTACAAACTACCATGCTACAGATTAGTGTAATAGTCGGGCCTCCGTGCAGCTAGCTACAAACTACCATGCTACAGATTAGTGTAAGAGTCGGGCCTCCGTGCAGCTAGCTACAAACTACCATTCTACATATTAGTGTAAGAGTCGGGCCTCCGTGCAGCTAGCTACAAACTACCATGCTACAGATTAGTGTAAGAGTCGGGCCTCCGTGCAGCTAGCTACAAACTACCATTCTACAGATTAGTGTAAGAGTCGGGCCTCCGTGCAGCTAGCTACAAACTACCATTCTACAGATTAGTGTAAGAGTCGGGCCTCCGTGCAGCTAGCTACAAACTACCATGCTACAGATTAGTGTAATAGTCGGGCCTCCGTGCAGCTAGCTACAAACTACCATGCTACAGATTAGTGTAACAGATTAGTGTAAGAGTCGGGCCTCCGTGCAGCTAGCTACAAACTACCATTCTACAGATTAGTGTAAGAGTCGGGCCTCCGTGCAGCTAGCTACAAACTACCATTCTACAGATTAGTGTAAGAGTCGGGCCTCCGTGCAGCTAGCTACAAACTACCATTCTACAGATTAGTGTAAGAGTCGGGCCTCCGTGCAGCTAGCTACAAACTACCATTCTACAGATTAGTGTAAGAGTCGGGCCTCCGTGCAGCTAGCTACAAACTACCATTCTACAGATTAGTGTAAGAGTCGGGCCTCCGTGCAGCTAGCTACAAACTACCATTCTACAGATTAGTGTAAGAGTCGGGCCTCCGTGCAGCTAGCTACAAACTACCATTCTACAGATTAGTGTAAGAGTCGGGCCTCCGTGCAGCTAGCTACAAACTACCATTCTACAGATTAGTGTAATAGTCGGGCCTCCGTGCAGCTAGCTACAAACTACCATTCTACAGATTAGTGTAAGAGTCGGGCCTCCGTGCAGCTAGCTACAAACTACCATGCTACAGATTAGTGTAAGAGTCGGGCCTCCGTGCAGCTAGCTACAAACTACCATGCTACAGATTAGTGTAATAGTCGGGCCTCCGTGCAGCTAGCTACAAACTACCATGCTACAGATTAGTGTAAGAGTCGGGCCTCCGTGCAGCTAGCTACAAACTACCATTCTACATATTAGTGTAAGAGTCGGGCCTCCGTGCAGCTAGCTACAAACTACCATTCTACAGATTAGTGTAATAGTCGGGCCTCCGTGCAGCTAGCTACAAACTACCATTCTACAGATTAGTGTAAGAGTCGGGCCTCCGTGCAGCTAGCTACAAACTACCATGCTACAGATTAGTGTAAGAGTCGGGCCTCCGTGCAGCTAGCTACAAACTACCATGCTACAGATTAGTGTAATAGTCGGGCCTCCGTGCAGCTAGCTACAAACTACCATGCTACAGATTAGTGTAATAGTCGGGCCTCCGTGCAGCTAGCTACAAACTACCATTCTACAGATTAGTGTAAGAGTCGGGCCTCCGTGCAGCTAGCTACAAACTACCATTCTACAGATTAGTGTAAGAGTCGGGCCTCCGTGCAGCTAGCTACAAACTACCATTTACAGATTAGTGTAATAGTCGGGCCTCCGTGCAGCTAGCTACAAACTACCATTCTACAGATTAGTGTAAGAGTCGGGCCTCCGTGCAGCTAGCTACAAACTACCATTCTACAGATTAGTGTAAGAGTCGGGCCTCCGTGCAGCTAGCTACAAACTACCATTCTACAGATTAGTGTAAGAGTCGGGCCTCCGTGCAGCTAGCTACAAACTACCATTCTACAGATTAGTGTAATAGTCGGGCCTCCGTGCAGCTAGCTACAAACTACCATTCTACAGATTAGTGTAAGAGTCGGGCCTCCGTGCAGCTAGCTACAAACTACCATGCTACAGATTAGTGTAAGAGTCGGGCCTCCGTGCAGCTAGCTACAAACTACCATGCTACAGATTAGTGTAATAGTCGGGCCTCCGTGCAGCTAGCTACAAACTACCATTCTACAGATTAGTGTAAGAGTCGGGCCTCCGTGCAGCTAGCTACAAACTACCATTCTACAGATTAGTGTAAGAGTCGGGCCTCCGTGCAGCTAGCTACAAACTACCATTCTACAGATTAGTGTAAGAGTCGGGCCTCCGTGCAGCTAGCTACAAACTACCATGCTACAGATTAGTGTAAGAGTCGGGCCTCCGTGCAGCTAGCTACAAACTACCATGCTACAGATTAGTGTAAGAGTCGGGCCTCCGTGCAGCTAGCTACAAACTACCATGCTACAGATTAGTGTAATAGTCGGGCCTCCGTGCAGCTAGCTACAAACTACCATGCTACAGATTAGTGTAAGAGTCGGGCCTCCGTGCAGCTAGCTACAAACTACCATTCTACAGATTAGTGTAAGAGTCGGGCCTCCGTGCAGCTAGCTACAAACTACCATTCTACAGATTAGTGTAAGAGTCGGGCCTCCGTGCAGCTAGCTACAAACTACCATTCTACAGATTAGTGTAAGAGTCGGGCCTCCGTGCAGCTAGCTACAAACTACCATTCTACAGATTAGTGTAAGAGTCGGGCCTCCGTGCAGCTAGCTACAAACTACCATGCTACAGATTAGTGTAAGAGTCGGGCCTCCGTGCAGCTAGCTACAAACTACCCGCTACAGATTAGTGTAATAGTCGGGCCTCCGTGCAGCTAGCTACAAACTACCATGCTACAGATTAGTGTAAGAGTCGGGCCTCCGTGCAGCTAGCTACAAACTACCATTCTACATATTAGTGTAAGAGTCGGGCCTCCGTGCAGCTAGCTACAAACTACCATGCTACAGATTAGTGTAAGAGTCGGGCCTCCATGCAGCTAGCTACAAACTACCATTCTACAGATTAGTGTAAGAGTCGGGCCTCCGTGCAGCTAGCTACAAACTACCATTCTACAGATTAGTGTAAGAGTCGGGCCTTCCGTTAATTTGAGTCGGACGTACAACAATATACACTAGCTACAATAGCTATTTGCCGACAAAAACGAAGATACATAAGGTATGGGTAAAACAAACACCTGTGGGATAAAACATGGATTAAACAAACACATGTGGGATAAAAACATAACGTTACATTGGCATTATATAATATTTAATTATGCAGAAGTTCAATAATTTAAACCTAAACAATCTAAAAAATATCTTATAGTCTAATCTAATCTACTATTAGTAATCAGGCGCGTAGCTAGGCCTAAATATAGATTATGCACCATTCTAGGGAGTCTGGGGGCATGCCCCACCCGGAGAATTTGTTCCCGCTATATGGTCTCAGTGACTTTTGCATACTATTAACATCAGCTACAATCAATGATATGTTGGCATTTCGTTTATGTCTGCTTTCTTGTGAATGATCAATGTCAGTGTCCCCCCTTACCCCCTTACGATCCAGTTTGTATGGTGCGTACATGCGTAAGCCTAGCTACACGCCTGGTAATAGTGGTGAGAGTAAAGCATTAAGGCAGACCGAGATCTATACAATGATAAATAATTATTTGATTTAACCCATTCAATACCAAGTAACTCACATGGACTGGTCCATGATATTCATAAACCAATAAATGAATCAGAAAATCACATTTGGACAAGTTCATTTATCAAAATGGGTAATTTTGTCTAAAAATAGTCATATCACTGGCAAAAAGTGCAGATCCTGATGAGCCGGCTCATCTGGATCTACACTTTTTGTAAGCATATTTAGAGGTCTGTGGTGTTGAAAGGGTTAAAAGTCTAAAGGGTTAAATAAGAGTCATTATTGTGAAGAATGTGATATGTCTACGAGATGCCCTGGATGGTTTCATGTACAATGAAGGGAACAATAAATATTACACATATATAGGTAGAAAGTATATTAAATTCTGTACAACAGTAATACATATAACTAAGAGCAAGCACATGCTCTCTCTAAAAGATACGGGTGTATGTAACCAACTGGAAATAAAAATACAACTAACATAATAATAATAATAATAATAATAATAAGACTTTATTTAACAAGATAACTCATTTGAACAATTAAGCCATCTACAAATTAACACATGAAATAACGTAATGAAACATGTAACCAGTAACCAGTAAAACGTTCATAGGAAATAAGATATAAGCTGCAAGAACTAATACTTATATTCATGAATAATAAATTATCAGTTTATTAGGTTATTGGTCTGTTCTTTGCACCACCTGATATATAAAGCTTTGAAATGTGGAGCAGAATGTGCTGTTTTGATGAATGTGCTGTTTTGATGTGATAAGGGAGGGAACAAGTTTGACCCTGGATATAAGTTAGATAATGGCACAGATATAAGCAACAACAGACGGATCTGTAGTCCAGTGGTAACACGCTGGACTGGTAAACCAGGGATCGCAGGTTCGATCCCCCGTCTGACCATAATAAAATTAACAGTCTTTCAGATGGGACGTTAAACCGAGGTATCGTGTCGGTGCTTTACACCGTGCACGTAAAAGAACCAGAGGAGATTCTGGAATGGGTCTCTGTCTGTATCATTGCACTATCCTCCAAAATCTAAAATAACTAATCTCTTCAGGAGGCGTCGCTCATATGGGCAACCGGTAGCGACGATAAATAAACGTAAAACACACACACATATAAGCAACACATAAAAATAAGCATATAAATACAAAGGATACAAGCAAGATAAGATCAACAGGTACAGCTCATGAGCAGGAAAGACTATTGTGCTTCGTGTTAGTATAATATACAATAGTCACTGCCTCTAGTTATGACCCTTAAAAAGCGGCACGGAACCATGGGTGCCTAATCACAGATTGGTATAACAGCCGTTGTTCGGTGCCTTTAACGATGTACTATTATGCTATATATTAGTATAAGAGCCAATGTTCGGTACGGTTAGTATAAGAGACAACAGTCGGTGCCTGACTTGTATACCACTGTAACCTATCATATCTGATGGTCACGGGTTCGAGCCCCGCTCAGACCGTGTCTCATTTATATGAAAAAGTTGGCAGTTTCTTACGGAGGTTGGTGCACCAAGTACTGGTTAACCGCTGGAGCCTGCCCAGGAAAGGTGTTGTTAGGTAAACTGCCCGTCGCTCAAATGGGAAACCGGTAGCGACGTTAAATAAACTTAAATAAAAAAACTCTAGCTGTGTGACCAGAACGTCACATATTAGTATAGCAACCAGTATTCGGTGCACGCTAGCTATGGACTGGGTACTACTCTTCATGTTAGTGCAGGGGTCACTTTACATTGACGCTAGCGACCGAACTACTAATATTGCAGGCAGTTCCTACTGCTCATTACTATATTAAATTTCCATGTTTCTACATAATACATTGTAAACTGATACTATTGACACACGCCACTAGAATAAAAAAAAGGTCTTCCTAGACCGACAACATCTGTTTATGCGACCCCAGCCCTATGTTGATGCATTGGAATACACCTTCATTCCAGTAACAGTCTGGACTCCATCCGAACGACCCCGGTTTCTACGCTAGTGACGCTATTTTAACCTTTTGACACACACTCGTCTAACCTTGGGATAGGCTGGTGTTTATGGCAGCGTACGATGATGCTGGTTGAGCTCATTTAACCTCGCCGCCAGGGAACCTTGTGGACGAGCGTGGCAGCGTACTCAGGTCGATAGAAATGGTGCCATCTCTCCAGTCGCTCTTACTTCCACGTGAACTCACACTAGATACGGAATTAAATCAACAATAAAAGTTTTATTATTTAATACATGTATGTCTAAGAATAATTTGACTTTATTACAGCTACCGAAGTGGAAACAATGACAGCTACTGACCAAGACACCGCTGACACCATCGCATACAGCATTGCTTGTAAGTACACGAGGAATAGAGGGTAAAGTCATGTAAGGCTAAGTATTTACATGTTAAATCGCCCCTGTCATACGCCGATAATATACGGAGTTACCCGAAGTGAAAATCGAAATACATTGTATGAAAGAAAAACAGTTAACACCATTGCCATACTCTGGTATACTTATACATGTTTACGATGTAACAATGTTGAAACAGGTGCAACTGATGCCAATACATGCACAGGGATTCGGCACGTTTGGGGGTACTAGTATATATATTTAAGTACTTAAATATATATACTAGTACCCCCAAACGTGCCGAATCCCTGTGAATACATGTACATAGAAACATCCAAGGGCGTAGCTAAGCCCAATCTAATGTATACGCAAAGCATCGAGATGGGTCAATGTATGCATAGTATGGGGCTCGAACCAGGGACATCTCACTATGAATGCTCACATTTTACCTCAGTTGCGGCCAAGTTCTCTCTGTGAATTATACGCGAGCGAAATTGGAAATTACTCTTTGAATTAGTTGACAGTGTTATAAGATTGGGCGACCAATGTCTTCGTGGTCCTTCTGTAAGTGTCAAATAGCACAGACAAAGAAAATGGTGCAGCCTGATCAGGGCTCGAATTCGGGACGTCTAGCTTACATGGTGAGTGCTCTGCGCGTCCTCGTCGCTTAGTTTAGTTGATAATAGTAGATGCACACATGTCTTACCCATCTCCACATGCAAGCTGATTGGTCAATTCGATGTCACATGACCACCAGTTTACCTCGATAACAAACGAATAGAGACGAGTCTCGGGTCATTATTAGTCAAAACGACTAGATGTGTGTATATATATTTGAACTTGTGATTGTGCTCTTTTGTAAAGTTCCATGTCACTGCCTGTTTTTACTTAATTGCTACAAACATGTATACTGTTTTATGCAATAAACTTATTGTATTGTATTGCATTGTATATTCAATTCAATAAATGTATTGCATTAAATATGACAACATACTTATAGCAAAGAATACATATATAAACAAAGTACAATGGAAAGACATGGATACATTTTCAGAAGAGCATAGATGATTATGATGTTTAAAAAAAAAATTCAAAACATTTCTTACTAAATTTGCGTAATATATAAATTTGGACAGGTTTTGAACAATTTTCCTATTAGTTTGTGTAAGTAAGGTAATAAACCTTTGTTCGGTAGGCCAAGTATAATAGTAGCGTTTCAGATATTTTTTTCTTAAATTTCTAAATTTAGGACAAATAAGAAGAAAATGATACTCGCTTTCAATCATTCTATAATTACAATGTATACAGATACGTTCATTCCGTGGTACGTTTGTGTAACGACCTCGTTCTATTGCTAGGTCATGGGATGAGGTCCGGAACTTGGTTAAAGATATTCTAAATTTAGGTTCTAGTATAATGTCGAGATATTTTTTTTCTAACTGAAATTCATGTTTAAACAAGTTATACGTTTCAAGACGAGTAGAGTTATTGATTGATGAATACCACTGTTGATGATACATATCAAGTATTCGTTGTTTTATTATATTAAAATTGATAAGCATATTGAACTGATTTTGCCATATATATGTTAAACCATGTTCATCAAGGATGGTTTTAATTGTGTATGCCCAATTATTACCATTATATAAGAGTCCTGCATTTGTATCATTCTTGAGCATATTGTAAGTTTTAAACAATATTGTCTGATTGTCTAGAGTTAGAGTAAGTAATTTTATCCAGTATTTAATTAATAGTATTTTCCTATGAATATGTAATAACTACCCGATGCGATCTAAAAATAACGTTGTTGTTGTCCAGCTTATATGTGCAGCTTACAATTTACAGTGTTGATATGCCGGTATTACTGAGCTCACGGGTTATTAATTGTGTATTTTTTTTAATGTTAATTACATGATTATTATTTGAGCTTGCCTGTTGGTTTGTATATATATCTATCTAATACAATACGCATATACTATCACTTCGGTCAATACTTTATCCTGTGATATTGACAGAAAACGTTGTCATGTCAGCATATCCTTTGTCCTCTGTCAATATTACCCTACTGTGTGTACATAGAACAACGCATCGACCTCATTGAAAGTCCATAATTGATTATAACATCATCAATCCGAGACCCATTCTGTTGCTATGGATACCTCCCCTGAAGCTATGTCCACATACGGTGTTACTAACGTTCACGTGTTGGACTACATCAAGGCATGATCATGAGTACCGACGTGAGTTCAGTTGAGTGTACTCGTATATCTGAAAATCAACCAATCCAAACACCTGAGCTCGAGATTTGAGAACACATTTATAACCTCTAGGCATTTATAAAACCATTATTACAGACGGATCTGTAGTCCAGTGGTTAACCCGTTGGACTGGTAATCCAGGCATCGCAGGTTCGATCTCCCGTCTGACTAATAAAATTAACAGTCTTTCAGATGGGACTTTAAACCGAGGTATCGTGTCGGTGCTTTACACCGTGCACGTAAAAGAACCAGAGGAGACTCTGGAATGGGTTTCTGTTTGTATCATTGCACTATCCTCCAAAAATCTAAAATTACTAATCTCTTCAGGAGGCGTCGCTCATATGGGCAACCGGTAGCGACGATAAATAAACGTAAAACACAACCAGTACCGACGCAATGTACAAGAGGTAGCAAGTAAAATTAACCACAGGTCCAAGCAACGTAGCACAACTACATACAACAATTATATTAGCTTCAGTAACTATTTCACATACTTAAAACAGGTAAACATTTTGTCGTACTTATATTCCCTTAGCTGGAGACGGTGATGACGATTTCTCTATTGGAGCATCAACTGGAATTGTGAAGGTTAGCACAGGCACCACACTAACAGCTTCAACTACAGCTGGTTACGCTCTAGTAATTCACGCAACTGACGACGCCGGTTCTCCACTGGTTGGAACGGCTACATTATATGTTGTGGTTGCATCGTGCTCTGGCGCTGCCGCTGTGTTTGCTGGGACACTTTTGGTTCTATTAGGGGCGTTACTGGCCTTCCTAAAGTAGATCAAATGACAGACATTGGTGGTGATGGTAAATTGTCCGACATCTTTACAGTAGACCAAATGGCAGCCCTTGTTGTTGATAATAAACTTACTGACATTTCTACAGTAGATCAAATATCAGACATCCGCGTTGATAATAAACTGTCCGGCATCTCTGCAGTATATCAGGCCTCGTTGTTGATAATAAAGTTACTGGCATCTCTACAGTAGATCAAATGTCAGGCCTCGATGTTGATGATAATCTGTCTAGAATCACTATAGTGGACCGACTACTGGGTTGCTGTGAAATCGACCAAGTGTCGGTACCGCTTTAATCGAGAAACTCTGTACAAATGATAAATTGCAGGGCCTCAGCAAAGTCGAGCATATACTTCATCTCTCTATGATCAACTCTCGGGGTTCCCTATAGTAGATCAACTGCCGTGTATCGCAATTGTAAATCAACGTATTTCACAATAAATTAAATAATTTATTGGATATCGCTATTGTCGATGAACTTGTAGGTCACTCCAATGTCGATTATATATTGGGTTTCCCAACAGTAGATCAACTGCCGGGTCTCACAAAGTATATATTGTGCTTCGCTGCAGTAGATCAACTGCCGGGTCTCACAACGTATATATTGTGCTTCGCTGCAGTAGATCAACTGCCGGGTCTCATAAAGTATATATTGTGTTTCGCTGCAGTAGATCAACTGCCGGGTCTCACAAAGTATATATTGTGCTTCGCTGCAGTAAATCAACTGCCGGGTCTCACAAAGTATATATTGTGCTTCGCTGCAGTAGATCAACTGCCGGGTCTCACAAAGTATATATTGTGCTTCGCTGCAGTAGATCAACTGCCGGGTCTCACAAAATATATATTGTGTTTCGCTGCAGTAGATTGACTGTCGGATCTTATAATAGCCTGATCAACTCCCGGGACTCGATATACAGTCAAACCTGTATTAAGCAGCCAGCCAAGGGAATCACAGGAGTGGCTGCTAATCACCTGTGGCTGCTTAATAGAGGGCAAATATATAACAAAACAACATATTGGAAATCTGGAAATAGGCTCATTAGTGTAGGTCGGCTGCTGGAATTCGATACAGTAGTAAAATTGCTTGACCTCGATATGAAGTTCAACTGCCGGGCCTCGATATAGTAGTTCAACTTCCAGGCTTCGCTATATTAGTTCAACTGCTTGGCCTCAATATGTTAGTTCAAATGTCAGGTCTCGATAAAGTAGTTCAACTGCCGAACCTACATAATTGTATAGTCGGTCAACACTGGGTCTCGCAGCTGGTTATGCTGTAGGAGATCAACTACCGGACAATGCCATGGTCCCTCAACTACCGAGTCTTGAACATTACACTACAGAAACCGTATATGGCGTAGAGCATATCTTTCTCATGCAGTAGTTGACTTGTTTTGTATTACCCCTTTCCCCGTATGGAGATTTAGGCTAATATACTACTATATCTCCATACATACGGCGGCCATTTAGCAACCAATCAGTGGATACGAAGTTAGCATATCTACCCCAAGTCCATATAATTATATATTACTGGGACTACATGATATTTTTGTCCATTTACGAATGTTGGTTTGGCTACTGTGCGGGAAAGGAATAATTATAGTACAGACTTGTCTCAACAAATGCATTGGAGTTGAAGAGTGTTCCATTGTGTATGGTTTCATTGACGTTTTATATAAAGCACTGCATGTATCTCTCGGATAGAAACATTTCATTATAATGTTTCTCGTTCCATTTATCTGTTCGTTTTGGTTCCTAAATTATTGCTATGGTCAGACATACAGAGTGTTTCATAATATCTGGGCCCATGTTTTGTGGCGTCCATGGTCCAGTGATAGAGCGTCGGATTTGGAATCGATTGGTCCCTTGTGCGATACTCAGTACGGGCACGTATGTAGTTTCCTTGAGCAAGGCACCTCACACATTGTTTAGTACTGGCTAACCGCTTTGGTCGGCTAATCCTATCCAGGAAAACATGTCTATGTCCCCGCAAGGGGTTTGACATTAATGGAACATACAACGGAACATACATACATTACAGACGTCAGATACCCCGTACAGTTATACGGGTAAAGAGATACCATCCTTGCCTTGTATTGGTACATAGATTATCGTATCATAAGCACTGTCAGATATTATGAAACACACTGTATTACTATTAGAGAGTGCGAGTGCGTAGGCTTGCTCAATGCATAGCTTGTTTTTGTATATTAGTTGAGATTGACCCATTAATGAAATGGTACACATTGATAATATGGATCTCTCTTGGTACTATTGAATATTCTCCGGTATGGTGTGATATCGACATTTGTTTAGCCCTTTGCACGCTAACGGCAGATAAAATCACTTTTGCAAACAGCATAGAAATAGATCAGACGGCATAGAATGTGTCGTCTGATCAGACTATATGCTGTCTGCAAATGTGATTTTATATCTTCAGCAGGCAAAGTGTTAAACAAACATTATTCCTAAATGTGTACATCTGTATAAAGTTGTTCCATACGTTCTTGGAAAGCAAATGTCAAATAAATGTTGCTTCGTTGTAAATGATAATGCAAGTTGGCATGCAAGTAACAGTGTGCATTGTCAATGGGAAGCATAGAATGTGATTTGAAACCGGTGAATTCAATCTTAGTAAGCAAAATCAATTTATTGTTGACAGGTTTACGATATCGAAACAATGCCAGTAGTTACTAAAAATAGAACACAGAAAGAACTGCTGATGGATTTGGAAATTTCCTTCAATGACGTTGCTTGTCATTCCAAATCCAAATCCATTACAGTAGTAGGCAATATGCTAGGAAATGCTTATGTCGTTTATTGTTGTTTTCTGTTTCAATTTTACCATACACTGTGATAGTTTATATTTATCAAATTACATGTATATATAGAATAATATCCATTTAGGACTAGAACACTGAAATTCATAAATATGCTTAAACTGTAATCATGTTTAAACTGTATGTCGTTTCTTAACATACCGCTGGTCTTGACATACCGAGGCATCCACAATTTTTCAGAACGAGGTCAAATAACGCCACCTATCATTCTTTCCATTAGATCAGTGTTGACCCAGATAGGTAAACATGTGTTGATAAACAAGAAATCATAATCTGTCAACGTAAGTGGTGAGTAAACTTCTGATGAAAGATTCTTACCTGAATATCAAGATCTATGTAAAATTACCCCACCCCTTTATCTGAAAAAAAAAATGCTCCAAATGTCCATAATGTATATTTATGTTAATTCCAACTTTGTAAAATGGCGGTCTGCTATCTGGTATTTATGAATGAAAATGTTTAGGTTACTACGTACTCCCCGTATTACCAAATATGGACATAATAAAAAGGTCAGAGTCGCGCCTTTTCTACTGAATGATTATTTTTGAAAACAGACCCCCTCCCTCAAAGTTAGTATTTTTTTATTCAAAACAAGTTGATGTTTATATCTCTGGAATATTCTCCTGTGATGTACATCTATTGACATGTGATGATGTAGCCAGATCCCCGCATTTTATTATTCATAAAAGTAGGCCCATCGTGGGCCTAAAGCTATTTGTTGTTTTCGTGTGGGAGATTAAAACGATATTCATATTTTATGTTAACATGATACATTTACTGCTAGACTTACATATTATACAGATTAAAGTCTCTATCAAATACTCACATAATTGTATTATGACTACCTTTGTATAAACACCCAAATCAGGGCATCGGTCATTTGCCGCGGTATACTCGGAACTATTAAATTCAGGTATATAATAGTATATTTGTATTTTGATTATTAATAGCTAGTACCGCGATATACCCATACTTACATCCTATGTTCGAGTGATGTGTCTGGCATCTTACCCATTAATACAATGACATATAAATTGATATACAGAGCATTCTTTAAAATAATGTTAAAACATGTAATGCACCCTTTAATCATCAACATATCTATTTACTCCACATTTAACAGCCTCGGTATGAGATACAGCTGTGACGCAGCACAGTAGGAACCTACCTAGAACCACAGGAACTTGAAATGTTATCCATAAGCCACCAAATGACTCTTACCTAGGACACCCCCTCTATTAAAAAAGTACTTTTTTTAATAGAGGGGGGTGTCCTAGGTAAGAGACATTTGGTGACTTATGGATAAAATTTCAAGTTCCTGTGTTAGAACAAATATTCGGAACATGAGTTGAAATAGTTATTGATTAATTCTGGAACTTATACAATGTAATTCACTATCAGAATGGAACTTTGTAATACCACAGGAACTTGAAATGTTATCCATAAGCCACCACATGTCTCGTAGCCTACCTCTATCCTAGGACACCACCCTCTATTAAAAAAGAGGGGTGTCCTAGGATAGAGGTACGAGACCATTGGTGGCTTATGGTGGCTTATGGATAACATTTCAAGTTCCTGTGGTAATATCATAATACAGATACATTTTCTTACAGCGAACACGCTAAATATCATTCTAACATGACTCGACATTGTGTCGATATACGCAAAGAAGAAAGTTACCGTGCTTAAATCTGCAATAAATAGAGAATAAAAGGTTACTGTCATATATAAATGTTAAGTTATTAGGCGAGTTGTACAACAGATAGGCCTACAGGGCGAGGCTCTTCTGAGCCTTTCATTTTTTCGGAGACGAGCCTAATAAATTAAAATGTGTAAGATAGTAACCTAATATTCAGGCCTCGACACATTTTTAATTTCTTACTCGTCCTACTGGGCGAGTGATGCCACTGTTCCACTCGTCCAGATTGGACTATCAATCGTCCCATGTATTTTAGGGAAATTAAAAATCGTCAGAATTGCACTTTAATTTATTAATAAATGCAATTATGTGGCAGCATAAACACATAAAATATCCTCGGTGATTTCCCATTATCACGCCTGGTAATCATTCCGAAGAAAGTAAAACGGATATTATTTTATTTTGTTCCTTCGATTTATATTGGATATTTAGCTGAAATTTTCACTCGTCCGACTGGGCAAGCGACTTGGAATTTCTACTCGTCCAGATCGAAAAGTCACTCGTAAATACGAGCGGACGAGTGGATTTGTCGAGCCCTGATATTCTAAAAGTTTATTTATTTTACAACGATTGCGAAGCAAGTTCTAACAATTTATATTAATCACTCTCGTTGGCGCGGATGAAAGCGTATATGTGGTCATCCGTGTGGGAGGAAACCGGAGTACCCGGAGAACACCCACCTGTCCGATCTGGCGCACACTATAATATCTGGTCAGATAAAAAAGTGGTTTTAGAGAGGAAATATTACCGAATATTCATGAACTGAAGTTTATCATACTATTTGTGAGCATATGACGTCATACACGCAGTGTTATGACGTCATGGAAGGTTTATTAGGCATGCAGATTTTGACCATTTTACGCATGAAGATAGAATACAAAAATGAAATATACTATGTTAGTGTTCGTTCGCATATATATATACGTTTCATGTTTGGTTTGCACATTCCTATAATAAAGTGTTAAAAATAAAAACAAAGTTTGTGCATTATTGATTATTTCCATTTCTTGCTTTATGGATTATTTCCAATTTAAATCTCTCCAGTTTGAGGTTTTCGACAGGCACTTACCGTAGAATATGGATTGTTACAACTTGTAAATTCCATCTACATGTACTATGTAAGTCCCGCCTACTTCATAACGTCGGATGCGACTATGAACTGCATTGTAAGGTCGCTGACTTGTATACCACTGTAACCTATCATCTCTGATGGTTACGGGTTCGAGCCCCGCTCAGACCGTGTCTCATTTATTTGAAAAAGTTGGCAGTTTCTTATGGAAGTTGGTGCACCAAGTACAGGTTAACCGCTGTAGACTGCCCAGGAAAGGTGTTGTTAGGTAAACTGCCCGTCGCTCAAATGGGAAACCGGTAGCGACGTTAAATAAACCTAAATAATAATATGAACTGCAAAGGCGTAGTCCCGAAGAACCAGGGTGATCGATGATATACAAGAGCTTTAAAAAAAAACGTCATCAGCGTTTTCACGGCCTACAATTTTACATTTGCTCATCCAATTATATGTTCATCCATACATTTTGATTAATTATGTTCTATTCCAATCTTCTATGTACAGGAACTACATATATACTTACAGTCTACATCCGTTATGTCAAAGTCGGTTATGTCGAATTATCCGGTTATCTCGAAGTCAGATCAAAGTCACGTTTCAGACGCTATCATTTTACATATAACTGGCTCCTTTTATATCGAATTTCGTTACGTCAAACTTCGGTTATGTCGACGTATTTTGTTCGGTCCGGCGGAATTCGACATAACGAATGTAGACTGTATTTATGTTTACTCATTCCTTGTATTGGCTTAGATATTACATTTTAGTGTATCGTAAGCCGATGAGGCTGGCTCTTGTAGTGCATTAGCATTAATTGAACTTACAGTTTGTATTTTAAACATCTACTTACTACGCCCAACACTCAATACTGTGCATGCCTGGGAGGCGTTTGTCTAGATTAACAATCGCATTAACTCTTTCCCTCATAGAAGCACCTCTTGGCGCCATTATCAATACGACATACATTGACAATGTGGTAGCCAAACCAATGTTCAAAATAAAGGCCAGACTCTCATGTAGTCCCAGTACTATCTATGGAGGTGGGATAGATATGTATAAGTATGGCAACTACTTATCCACTGCATGGAGATATAATAGTATATCAACCTAAATCTCTATGAAGTAAAGGGTTAAGAGAGACAGAGAGTGTTAAAAATAACTACATACTAAGGTTAATAGCAGATATTATGGTTACTGTGGGGGATAGTTGAAGCCCCGCTGTAGCCCCGCTGTAGCCCCGCTGTAGCCTTTACGAGTGTACACTTATGCAAGGCATTTAAATTCCACAATGCCTTTTCTCTCCCTCGTTGTGGTGGATTCCATCAGATATGAGGTCGAGAGAGAGAGAGAGAGAGAGAGAGAGAGAGAGAGAGAGAGAGAGAGAGAGAGATTAATATAAGTTGTAAAAACTTGTTTCGCAATCGAACTAAAATAAATTTGTATAAAAAAATATGTCTACATGAGTGGTACAGCGGCCAACCGCTCAGCAAAGCTGGGGTTGGACTGTACATAGTAAGAGGCCATTTCAACGACGTATTGTTCGATGGCAAGAGTATAGCGTGTTTGTTTAATATAGTGTCACCCCTATTGAAAGGGCCAGCCATATCTGACTTATGAGACACCTCTTATGTACATCAGTACTTCCCGAATCATATCCTTGAAGGCCAGGCGCCTGGCTGATAAGCAATAGGTAACCAGTATTCAACTAGGTGGCGGCTCACAAACAGGCTATATCAGAATGAACCACCGACGAGGTTCGAACCTTCGAGTATATGTGGTAATGGGTTCGGGGTGGTAGAATTAAGTACATGTAGCTTAGGTCCATAGTAGGTGATTGGTTGTTATGATCGTCACAGGCGCGTAGCTACCTGTACGCAACGTACGCAATTGTTCATAATGTTGCAAAAATAAAAACTTAAAGTATGCACTAAAAGGGGATGGGTTAATCTAACCCTGACCCTGTCTACTGAAGATACCGTGTAGAGACAACATATATCTCAGTCTGCTGCTGAAATGGTTCTAGAATGCACCACAGACGTTCTAGAAAAACAAAATGTTCAAGGGGCTTGACCTCGAACACCGGTAACCTACTTGCGTACACGGGCCTAGCTACGCACTTGGTCGACGCAAAGTTATTTCTGATTTTGAATAGGTATATGAATGATGCTTGTATACGTAGCTATTCAAGAGTTTGCCAGTTCAGGGAGTTAATCACGTTTGCTATACTCATTGCATAGCTATAGTCATTGCATATATAGTGTGCGAATGGTGTGTGTTTTACGTTTATTTATCGTCACTACCGGTGGCCCATATGAGCGACGCCTCCTGAAGAGATTAGTCATTTTAGATGTTTGGAGGATAGTGCAATGAATTATGATACAGACAGAGACCCATTCCAGAGTCTCCTCTGGTTCTTTTAAGTGCACGGTGTACAGCACCGACACGAGACCTCGGTTTAACGACCCATCTGAAAGACTGTTAATTTCATTAGGGTCTGACGGGGGATCGAACCCGCGATCCCTGGATTACCAGTCCAGCGTGTTACCACTGGACTACAGATCCGGTCTTTGCACATTTTTTGCTTTATAGGTAAGAGGCTTTTGCCAGACAGGGTGCCAAATGGTTGAGCTCTACTGGATGTTGGTACGGACATATGAGATATAAGTATTCTCCTTCGCCTTTCTGTTTACTGGTCGTCACGTTCCTATAAAATTAATCTGAGAGTTGGTAGCTTTAAAATAAAGGGGATGTTGTTTATATGGGGCAGTGCCGTAGCCAGACCCTGAAAATAACCGAGGCGACCCCCCGAATTATTTTGTGGATGCTTGTCTGTGCATTCCAAAGGCAGTTTTATCCGAGTTTTCAAATACCTGTCGTTACTTGTCAAATTCTAACCGAGGCGAGGGCCTCATGCATTTTCCTCAGTGTGGCTACGGGCATATGGGATACCAGTTTAAATAGTTACTATGTGTAACACGCAGACGTATTTAGCGGCTTCTGTATCTTGTGTACCATGTTGTGGAGCGTGTACAGGAAAATGAGTGGTTTTCTTTTGCTAATAATTCTCAGCACCACACTCCATGGGACAGTCCCGTTCCCAATGCTCTATATCAAAATATGAACATAGATGTTATATGTCTCTCCGCAGAGTAAGAAGAATATTTACTTCATGAAAATTCTACCACAATGTCGATAATGATACTATGTACAACACAAATATTGAATTTTTTCATTTATTCTTACCAAAATAAATCATTTTGTTTAATTAGATGCATTTATAAATGTGACGTTCTGGTGCGGGCCGTTTTCTAATGTTGTTAAAACTTGTGGCCCAAACCATTTGTATTATCATGCTATATTTTTGTAACACTGTGTTGTATATTATATCATGATGAATTCAATAAAATATGATTAACTAAACACAAATATTATAACTCTGTCCGGAGCAATAAGTAGTAACTCTATAAGGAGATGGGCCCGGATACCGGGCGATAACCTGACCAGTTTCAAGATGGCTGAAAGTAGCACAAATGTTTAGATTGTTCAGGTTTTTGCTTATTTTATCATTATGGCAGATAACAGTTCAATTCTCGATCCAGGAACATTAGCAGACGTTAAACATCTTGTGTGGGGCAACGATTTGAAAGATGAAGTATTTCTAAGATGGATGCAAGGTAACTATTACTTAAGTGAGACTAATCCGGATATGCAGTTAGATCGGATTTTTCTATAAAGTGGCAGCTAACGGGTCAGGGAACTTACCTAGCTAGGTACCTAACGGCTGCGACTTTGTAACTTGGATATTCACTTACACTATTAGAGGTCGTCTTGCTAATTCAGCTTTCTGAGAGTCTATTGTGGTTTTTCTTGGTAGAGCATGCCCCTACAAAAGCACACGTAGTCAGCTGCCTTGGAGCAATGATGCAGGGCTCACGCTAGAGGGCGACGTGAGCAAAGTGGTTGCCTTTTTCACTTCGCCTAAAATAGACATCAGGGCGACATCCACTTCACCTTATTTCTGGAAGGCATACTTGCTAATTAATGATAATCCGTATCGTAGTATCCCGGTGTTACTGGTTTCCGACGATGTAGTACATAACAGACTCCTATAGGTTTAGAATTGTCATACACTGCAAACAATTTTATGTCACCAAATAAACAATATTTTACCTTTCATTTACAAAAATCTCGAAGAAAACCGATTGTTTACTTTTTGACAAAATAGCGGTACCTCATTCTCAGTAATCCGGAATGACGTCACATGTTTTCGCCTAACTGTGGAAATTGCCTACAGCGCGAGCATTAGTATGTAAGCAACAGTTTTTTTAACAAAACAATATAAATAAGGAAAACTTACTTTAATAATAGGCTTAATTTATTTTACCATTCATTCACAAGTTGCGCCAAATATTTTCGCCAACCCTGCATTACGAATACATGTATTCATGTGTTTGCACTAATAACGATTACATGCAAATACACGAAAATGCTGTATTCATGAATACTGATTACGAATACCCCATCACTGCACTGCACTACTTCTCCCCTCTTTGTTTATAATTTTTAGACAAAATATTGTCTGGACAGTAAGATACACTGGCCTTTGTAAAGCACTACTATTCAAGATTGTATTTAATGGTCATAATGTGTATTTTAATTTTTAACTCTATTACATATTATGTTGAAATTTATTAAATAATACAATTAGATGACACAATCGCAGGTTCGATCCCCCGTCTGACCATAATAAAATTAACAGTTTTTCAGGTAGGACTTTAAACCAAGGTCTCGTGTCGGTGCTTTACACCGTGCACGTAAAAGAACCAGAGGAGATTCTGGAATGGGTCTCTGTCATTGCACTATCCTCCAAAAATCTAAAATGACTAATCTCATCAGGAAGCGTCACTCATATGGGCAACCGGTAGTTCAAATTCCTTGAACCTGGGTTTGAGATCTGAGAAAAAGTTGATAACCTCTGACCCAGGCTCTATGCTGTTTGCAAAAGCAATGTTTATCTGCCGCTAGCGTACAAAGGGTTAAATAAAGTGTATTATTATTCAGGGTTTGTGTACAGTGATCATGAAGCCACAGCTTTGGTGCAGTATGAAGGTGGACCCTGTGCAGTAATAGCTCCTGTTCAAGGGTTTATCATAAAAAATGCTCTTTTCAACGAAAGTCCGAAAGAAGATCTGTCTCAAGTCACAGGTATGTTGTAGTTAAACAAAGTAATGCCATACATGTATGTCCAGGGCTCATCCAGAATCATCCTAGGGTGTGACATGGGTGAAATATTCTACATTGGGTCCCTGACTTCGTCGCTCCTGGGGATCCACTGCTGCCTTCGCCGCTCCTGGGAACCCACTGCTGCCTTCGCCGCCCCTGGGGATCCACTGCTGCCTTCACCGCCCCTGGCGGTCCACTGCTGCCTAAATTGTTTTACAATTTTCATACAAAATCTTAACCATTGTCGTGATAGCACAGTGGATGTGCGTTCGCTTCAGGTGCGAAAAGGTATGGAATTCGAACCCCGCTGGAGCCGTTACGATTGTGCCATTAGGCAAGGCATTTAAATTCCACATTGCCTCTTCTCTCTCCTTCATGGCGATGGATTCCATCAGGAATGAGGTCTCGAGAGTGATTAATATAAGTTGAAAGAATTTGTTTCGCAATCGAGCTAAACAAAGAACAAAAACGGTTGTTAATTACTTATTCTATTCAAATGATGTATTTAATTGTTATACTGTGTGTTTTATCCCTGTATTGTTGAAAGTTTTTTTAATAATACCATTACTTGTTTACATTTCTCGTAATATTTATGACCTGGGATGAACCCTATTGGCACTGTTGTATTCTTTGTGTTTATTTTTAGCCTGGTGTACATATAAGCTCAATGTGAGCTATTATTAGAGTCCAGTCGTCCAGTATTTCCTAGTTACAAATTTTATTTAGCTTGATTGCGAAACAAGTTTTTACAACATTAAATTAATCCCTCTCGATGCCTCATTCCCGATTGATTAATCCAGGGATCGCAGGTTTGATCGTCTGACCCTAATAAAATTAAGTCTTTCAGATGGAACTTTAAACCGAGGTCTCGTGTCGGTGCTTTACACCGTGCACGTAACAGAACCAGAGGAGATTCTGGAATGGGTCTCTGTCTGTATCATTGCACCCTCCTCCAAAAAACTAAAATGACTAATCTCTTCAGGAGGCGTCGCTCATATGGGCAACCAGTAGCGACGAGCCGGCGATGAATAAACGTGAACACGTACAAATACATTTCTGAAAACAAAAACAGGTGCGAAATATGATTGCAATTTTGTTGATTGCTTTGCATACTATATATCTTACATACTTGTGGAAGTCGTAATAGCGCAGTGGTAACGCATTCGCTTCAGGTGCGAAAGGTCCGGTGTTCAAGCCTCAGCTGGAGCAGTTATGATTGTGCCCTTAGGCAAGGCATTTAAATTCCACATGGCCTCTTCTCTCTCCTTCGTGACTATGGATTACATCAGGAATGAGGTCTCGAGAGTGATTTATATCAAGCCAAAATAAATTTGTATAAACTATACTATATATTGTTTTCAGCGGAAGAAGGTAAAGAAATGCTAGTTGCGGCTTTGTGTGATATTTTTGTTCACATTTCATCTGGAACTTACACTGTTCTAAGCCTACAGCAAGAGTCACATGATAGTAACAACCAATCAGAATACAGCATTCAGAGTGAGTCTGGAGAGAGCTCATGTAAGAAAACAAGATTGGACCAAGAAATATTCCATTCTAAGTTGAGGTATTGTATAATATTCCATTCTAAGTTGAGGTATTGTATAATATATTCCATTCTAAGTTGAGGTATTGTATAATATTCCATTCTAAGTTGATGTATTGTATAATATTCCATTCTAAGTTGAGGTATTGTATAATATTCCATTCTAAGTTGAGGTATTGTATAATATTCCATTCTAAGTTGAGGTATTGTATAATATTCCATTCTAAGTTGAGGTATTGTATAATATATTCCATTCTAAGTTGAGGTATTGTATAATATTCCATTCTAAGTTGAGGTATTGTATAATATATTCCATTCTAAGTTGAGGTATTGTATAATATATTCCATTCTAAGTTGTGGTATTGTATAATATTCCATTCTAAGTTGAGTTATTGTATAATATTCCATTCTAAGTTGAGGTAGTGTAAATATATCCATTCTATTGAGTATTGTATAATATTCCATTCTAAGTTGAGGTATTGTATAATATTCCATTCTAAGTTGAGGTATTGTATAATATTCCATTCTAAGTTGAGGTATTGTATAATATATTCCATTCTAAGTTGAGGTATGGTATATATATTCCATTCTAAGTTGATGTATTGTTATGTTCCATTCTAAGTTGAGGTATTGTATATATATTCCATTCTAAGTTGAGGTATTGTATAATATATTCCATTCTAAGTTGAGGTTTGTATAATATATTCCATTCTAAGTTGAGGTATTGTATATATAATCCATTCTAAGTTGATGTATTGTATATATTCCATTCTAAGTTGAGGTATTGTATAATATATTCCATTCTAAGTTGAGGTATTGTATAATATTCCATTCTAAGTTGAGGTATTGTATAATATAATCCATTCTAAGTTGAGGTATTGTATAATATTCCATTCTAAGTTGAGGTATTGTATAATATTCCATTCTAAGTTGAGTTATTGTATAATATTCCATTCTAAGTTGAGGTATTGTATAATATATTCCATTCTAAGTTGAGGTATTGTATAAATATTCCATTCTAAGTTGAGGTATTGTATAATATTCCATTCTAAGTTGAGGTATTGTATAATATTCCATTCTAAGTTGAGGTATTGTATAATATTCCATTCTAAGTTGAGGTATTGTATAATCCACAAATTGTATAATATTCCATTCTAAGTTGAGGTATTGTATAATATAATCCATTCTAAGTTGAGGTATTGTATAATATAATCCATTCTAAGTTGAGTTATTGTATAATATTCCATTCTAAGTTGAGTTATTGTATAATATTCCATTCTAAGTTGAGGTATTGTATAATATATTCCATTCTAAGTTGAGGTATTGTATAATATATTCCATTCTAAGTTGAGGTATTGTATAATGTTCCATTCTAAGTTGAGGTATTGTATAATATATTCCATTCTAAGTTGAGGTATTGTATAATATATTCCATTCTAAGTTGAGGTATTGTATAATATATTCCATTCTAAGTTGTGGTATTGTATAATATTCCATTCTAAGTTGAGGTATTGTATAATATATTCCATTCTAAGTTGAGGTATTGTATAATATATTCCATTCTAAGTTGAGGTATTGTATAATATATTCCATTCTAAGTTGAGGTATTGTATAATATATTCCATTCTAAGTTGAGGTATTGTATAATATATTCCATTCTAAGTTGAGGTATTGTATGATATAATCCATTCTAAGTTGATGTATTGTATAATATTCCATTCTAAGTTGAGGTATTGTATGATATAATCCATTCTAAGTTGATGTATTGTATAATATTCCATTCTAAGTTGAGGTATTGTATAATATTCCATTCTAAGTTGATGTATTGTATAATATATTCCATTCTAAGTTGAGTTATTGTATAATATTCCATTCTAAGTTGAGGTATTGTATAATATTCCATTCTAAGTTGATGTATTGTATAATATTCCATTCTAAGTTGAGGTATTGTATAATATATTCCATTCTATGTTGAGGTTTTGTATAATATTCCATTCTAAGTTGATGTATAATATTCCAACAACATAGATCCTGATCAGATGTGTCGCTACACCACGATGGATCTATGTTGTTTGGATATTCTGTCCAATTATTTCGGCAGGTTACGTACGAGTTAAAGCAGAACTGATTGTTTACAAGTTACGGGTTAAAGCAGAACTGATTGTTTACAAGTTACGGGTTAAAGCAGAACTGATTGTTTACAAGTTACGGGTTAAAGCAGAACTGATTGTTTACAAGTTACGGGTTAAAGCAGAACTGATTGTTTACAAGTTACGGGTTAAAGCAGAACTGATTGTTTACAAGTTACGGGTTAAAGCAGAACTGATTGTTTACAAGTTACGGGTTAAAGCAGAACTGATTGTTTACAAGTTACGGGTTAAAGCAGAACTGATTGTTTACATGTTACGGGTTAAAGCAGAACTGATTGTTTACAAGTTTTCAGATGCACAAAGTGTTTAGATGAGGATACAATGAGAAACAGCATGAAGACCAATATCTCAGAGTTCATGGGGCCATCAGGAGTCCTCTTATATCTATACTCAGTTGTTATAACTAAAGTAAGTGGTCTAGATACTTAAACATGTAAATGTAGCTACATCGGTGTTCTCTGATATCTATGCTCGGTTATTAATGAGGTCATTGTCTGTTCTCTGATATCTATACTCGGTTATTAATGAGGCCATTGGCTGTTCTCTGATATCTATGCTCAGTTATTGATGAGGCCATTGGCTGTTCTCTGATATCTATGCTCAGTTATTGATGAGGCCATTGCCTGTTCTCTGATATGTATGCTCAGTTATTAATGAGGCCATTGCCTGTTCTCTGATATCTATGCTCGGTTATTGATGAGGCCATCGGCTGTTCTCTGATATCTATGCTCGGTTATTGATGAGGCCATCGGCTGTTCTCTGATATCTATACTCGGTTATTGATGAGGCCATCGGCTGTTCTCTGATATCTATGCTCGGTTATTGATGAGGCCATCGGCTGTTCTCTGATATCTATGCTCGGTTATTGATGAGGCCATCGGCTGTTCTCTGATATCTATACTCGGTTATTGATGAGGCCATCGGCTGTTCTCTGATATATATACTTGGTTATTGATGAGGCCATCGGCTGTTCTCTGATATCTATGCTCGGTTATTGATGAGGCCATTGCCTGTTCTCTGATATATATGCTCAGTTATTGATGCGGCCATTGGCTGTTCTCTGATATCTATACTCTGTTATTAACGAGGCCATTGGCTGTTCTCTGATAACTATACTCGGTTATTGATGAGGCCATCGGCTGTTCTCTGATATCTATACTCGGTTATTAATGAGGTCATTGCCTGTTCTCTGATATCTATGCTTGGTTATTGATGAGGTCATTGGCTGTTCTCTGATATCTATGCTTGGTTATTGATGAGGCCATCGGCTGTTCTCTGATTTCTATTCTCGGTTATTAATGAGGTCATTGCCTGTTCTCTGATATCTATGCTCGATTATTGATGAGGCCATCAACTGGTCTCTGATATCTATGCTCGGTTATTGATGCGGCCATCGGATGTTCTCTTATATATATACTCGGTTATTGATGGGGCCATCGGCTGTTCTCTGATATCTATTCTCGGTTATTGATGAGGACATCGGCTGGTCTCTGATATGTATGCTTGATTATTGATGAGGTCATTGCCTGTTCTCTGATATCTATGCTCGGTTATTGATGAGGCCATCGGCTGTTCTCTGATATGTATGCTCG
>CM026394.1:25108418-25127639 GCA_014843695.1 Archivesica marissinica
TATTGATGAAACCATCGGCTGTTCTCTGATATCTATGCTCGGTTATTGATGAGGCCATTGTCTGTTCTCTGATATCTATACTCAGTTATTGATGAGGCCATCGGCTGTTCTCTGATATCTATACTCGGTTATTAATGAGGCCATCGGCTGTTCTCTGATATCTATACTCGGTTATTGATGAGGTCATTGCCTGTTCTCTGATATCTATACTTGGTTATTGATGAGGCCATCGGCTGTTCTCTGATATCTATACTCGGTTATTAATGAGGTCATTGCCTGTTCTCTGATATCTATACTCGGTTATTGATGAGGTCATTGCCTGTTCTCTGATATCTATACTTGGTTATTGACGAAGCCATCGGCTGTTCTCTGATATCTATGCTCGGTTATTGATGCGGCCATCGGCTGTTCTCTGATATCTATACTCGGTTATTGACGCAGCCATCGGCTGTTCTCTGATATCTATGCTCGGTTATTGATGAGGCCATCGGCTGTTCTCTGATATCTATGCTCGGTTATTGATGCGGCCATCGGCTGTTCTCTGATATCTATACTCGGTTATTGATGCAGCCATCGGCTGTTCTCTGATATCTATGCTCGGTTATTGATGCGGCCATCGGCTGTTCTCTGATTTCTATCTCGGTTATTAATGAGGCCATTGCCTGTTCTCTGATATCTATACTCAGTTATTGATGCGGCCAATGGCTGTTCTCTGATATCTATGCTCGGTTATTGATGAGGCCATTGCCTGTTCTCTGATATCTATGCTCGGTTATTGATGCGGCCATCGGCTGTTCTCTGATATCTATGCTCGGTTATTGATGAGGCCATTGCCTGTTCTCTGATATCTATGCTCGGTTATTGATGAGGCCATCGGCTGTTCTCTGATATCTATACTCAGTTATTGATGAGGCCATGCCTGTTCTCTGATATGTATGCTCGGTTATTGATGAGGCCATTGCCTGTTCTCTGATATCTATGCTCGGTTATTGATGAGGCCATGCTGTTCTCTGATATCTATGCTCGGTTATTGATGAGGCCATTGCCTGTTCTCTGATATCTATGCTCAGTTATTAATGAGGCCATTGGCTGTCTGATATGTATGCTCAGTTATTAATGAGGCCATTGCCTGTTCTCTGATATCTATACTCGGTTATTGATGAGGCCATCGGCTGTTCTCTGATATCTATACTCGGTTATTGATGAGGCCATCGGCTGTTCTCTGATATCTATGCTCGTTATTGATGAGGCCATTGCCTGTTCTCTGATATCTATGCTCGGTTATTGATGAGGCCCAGCTGTTCTCTGATATATGCTCGGTTATTGATGAGGCCATCGGCTGTTCTCTGATATCTATGCTCGGTTATTGATGAGGCCATCGGCTGTTCTCTGATATCTATACTCGGTTATTGATGAGGCCATCGGCTGTTCTCTGATATATATACTCGGTTATTGATGAGGCCATCGGCTGTTCTCTGATATCTATGCTCGGTTATTGATGAGGCCATCGGCTGTTCTCTGATATCTATACTCGGTTATTGATGAGGCCATCGGCTGTTCTCTGATATATATACTCGGTTATTGATGAGGCCATCGGCTGTTCTCTGATATCTATGCTCGGTTATTGATGAGGCCATCGGCTGTTCTCTGATATTATGCTCGTTATTGATGAGGCCATCCTGTTCTCTGATATCTATGCTCGGTTATACTTATTGATGAGGCCATTGCTGTTCTCTGATATCTATGCTCGGTTATTATGAGGCCATTGCTGTTCTCTGATATCTATACTCGGTTATTAATGAGGCATTGGCTGTTCTCTGATATCTATGCTCGGTTATTGATGAGGCCATCGGCTGTTCTCTGATATCTATGCTCGGTTATTGATGAGGCCATTGCCTGTTCTCTGATATATATGCTCGGTTATTGATGAGGCCATCGGCTGTTCTCTGATATCTATGCTCGGTTATTGATGAGGCCATCGGCTGTTCTCTGATATCTATACTCGGTTATTGATGAGGCCATCGGCTGTTCTCTGATATCTATACTCGGTTATTGATGAGGCCATCGGCTGTTCTCTGATATCTATACTCGGTTATTGATGAGGCCATCGGCTGTTCTCTGATATCTATACTCGGTTATTGATGAGGCCATCGGCTGTTCTCTGATATCTATACTCGGTTATTGATGAGGCCATCGGCTGTTCTCTGATATCTATGCTCGGTTATTGATGAGGCCATTGGCTGTTCTCTGATATCTATACTCAGTTATTGATGAGGCCATTGGCTGTTCTCTGATATCTATACTCGGTTATTAATGAGGCCATTGGCTGTTCTCTGATATCTATACTCGGTTATTAATGAGGCCATTGGCTGTTCTCTGATATCTATACTCGGTTATTAATGAGGCCATTGGCTGTTCTCTGATATCTATGCTTGGTTATTGATGAGGCCATTGGCTGTTCTCTGATATCTATGCTCAGTTATTAATGAGGCCATTGCCTGTTCTCTGATATGTATGCTCAGTTATTAATGAGGCCATCGGCTGTTCTCTGATATCTATGCTCAGTTATTGATGAGGCCATTGCCTGTTCTCTGATATCTATGCTCGGTTATTGATGAGGCCATCGGCTGTTCTCTGATATCTATACTCGGTTATTGATGAGGCCATCGGCTGTTCTCTGATATCTATACTCGGTTATTGATGAGGCCATCGGCTGTTCTCTGATATCTATACTCAGTTATTGATGAGGCCATCGGCTGTTCTCTGATATCTATACTCGGTTATTGATGAGGCCATCGGCTGTTCTCTGATATCTATGCTCGGTTATTGATGAGGCCATCGGCTGTTCTCTGATATCTATACTCGGTTATTGATGAGGCCATCGGCTGTTCTCTGATATCTATACTCGGTTATTGATGAGGCCATCGGCTGTTCTCTGATATCTATACTCGGTTATTGATGAGGCCATCGGCTGTTCTCTGATATATATACTCGGTTATTGATGAGGCCATCGGCTGTTCTCTGATATCTATACTCGGTTATTGATGAGGCCATCGGCTGTTCTCTGATATCTATACTCGGTTATTGATGAGGCCATCGGCTGTTCTCTGATATCTATACTCGGTTATTGATGAGGCCATCGGCTGTTCTCTGATATCTATACTCGGTTATTGATGAGGCCATCGGCTGTTCTCTGATATCTATGCTCGGTTATTGATGAGGCCATTGGCTGTTCTCTGATATCTATGCTCAGTTATTGATGAGGCCATCGGCTGTTCTCTGATATCTATACTCGGTTATTAATGAGGCCATCGGCTGTTCTCTGATATCTATACTCGGTTATTGATGAGGCCATTGCCTGTTCTCTGATATCTATACTTGATTATTGATGAGGCCATCGGCTGTTCTCTGATATCTATACTCGGTTATTAACGAGGTCATTGCCTGTTCTCTGATATCTATACTCGGTTATTGATGAGGTCATTGCCTGTTCTCTGATATCTATACTCGGTTATTGACGCAGCCATCGGCTGTTCTCTGATATCTATGCTCGGTTATTGATGCGGCCATCAGCTGTTCTCTGATATCTATACTCGGTTATTGACGCAGCCATCGGCTGTTCTCTGATATCTATGCTCGGTTATTGACGCAGCCATCGGCTGTTCTCTGATATCTATGCTCGGTTATTGATGCGGCCATCGGCTGTTCTCTGATATCTATACTCGGTTATTGATGCAGCCATCGGCTGTTCTCTGATATCTATGCTCGGTTAGTGATGCGGCCATCGGCTGTTCTCTGATTTCTATTCTCGGTTATTAATGAGGCCATTGCCTGTTCTCTGATATCTATATTCAGTTATTGATGCGGCCAATGGCTGTTTTCTGATATCTATGCTCGGTTATTGATGAGGCCATTGCCTGTTCTCTGATATCTATGCTCGGTTATTGATGCGGCCAATGGCTGTTTTCTGATATCTATGCTCGGTTATTGATGAGGCCATTGCCTGTTCTCTGATATGTATGCTCGGTTATTAATGAGGCCATCGGCTGTTCTCTGATATGTATACTCAGTTATTAATGAGGCCATTGCCTGTTCTCTGATATGTATGCTCGGTTATTAATTAGGCCATTGCCTGTTCTCTGATATCTATGCTTGGTTATTGATGAGGCCATTGGCTGTTCTCTGATTTCTATGCTCAGTTATTAATGAGACCATTGCCTGTTCTCTGATATGTATGCTCAGTTATTAATGAGGCCATTGGCTGTTCTCTGATATGTATGCTCAGTTATTAATGAGGCCATTGCCTGTTCTCTGATATCTATACTCAGTTATTGGTGAGGCCATCGGGTGTTCTCTGATTTCTATACTCGGTTATTAATGAGGTCATTGCCTGTTCTCTGATATATATGCTCGATTATTGATGAGGCCATCGGCTGTTCTCTGATATCTATGCTCGATTATTGATGAGGCCATCAACTATTCTCTGATATGTATGCTCGGTTATTGATGAGGACATCGGCTGTTCTCTGATATCTATACTCGGTTATTGATGAGGCCATCGGCTGTTCTCTGATATATATACTTGGTTATTGATGAGGCCATCGGCTGTTCTCTGATATCTATGCTCGGTTATTGATGAGGCCATCGGCTGTTCTCTGATATCTATGCTCGGTTATTGATGAGGCCATCGGCTGTTCTCTGATATCTATACTCGGTTATTGATGAGGCCATCGGCTGTTCTCTGATATCTATGCTCGGTTATTGATGAGGCCATCGGCTGTTCTCTGATATCTATACTCGGTTATTGATGAGGCCATTGGCTGTTCTCTGATATCTATACTCAGTTATTGATGAGGCCATGGCTGTTCTCTGATATCTATGCTCGTTATTGATGAGGCCATTGCTGTTCTCTGATATCTATACTCGGTTATTGATGAGGCCATCGGCTGTTCTCTGATATCTATACTCGGTTATTGATGAGGCCATCGGCTGTTCTCTGATATGTATGCTCGGTTATTGATGAGGCCATCGGCTGTTCTCTGATATCTATACTCGGTTATTGATGAGGCCATGCCTGTTCTCTGATATCTATACTCGGTTATTGATGAGGCCATCGGCTGTTCTCTGATATCTATACTCGGTTATTGATGAGGCCATCGGCTGTTCTCTGATATCTATACTCGGTTATTATGAGGCCATCGGCTGTTCTCTGATATCTATGCTCGGTTATTGATGAGGCCATTGGCTGTTCTCTGATATCTATACTCGGTTATTGATGAGGCCATCGGCTGTTCTCTGATATCTATGCTCGGTTATTGATGAGGCCATTGCCTGTTCTCTGATATCTATGCTCGGTTATTGATGAGGCCATTGGCTGTTCTCTGATATCTATGCTCGGTTATTGATGAGGCCATCGGCTGTTCTCTGATATCTATACTCGGTTATTGATGAGGCCATTGCCTGTTCTCTGATATCTATGCTCGGTTATTGATGAGGCCATCGGCTGTTCTCTGATATCTATACTCGGTTATTGATGAGGCCATTGGCTGTTCTCTGATATATATACTCGGTTATTGATGAGGCCATCGGCTGTTCTCTGATATATATACTCTGTTATTGATGAGGCCATCGGCTGTTCTCTGATATCTATGCTCGGTTATTGATGAGGCCATTGCCTGTTCTCTGATATCTATACTCGGTTATTGATGAGGCCATCGGCTGTTCTCTGATATATATGCTCAGTTATTAATGAGGCCATTGCCTGTTCTCTGATATCTATGCTCGGTTATTGATGAGGCCATTGCTGTTCTCTGATATATGCTCGTTATTGATGAGGCCATTGGCTGTTCTCTGATATCTATACTCGGTTATTAATGAGGCCATCGGCTGTTCTCTGATATCTATACTCGGTTATTGATGAGGCCATTGCCTGTTCTCTGATATCTATACTTGGTTATTGATGAGGCCATCGGCTGTTCTCTGATATCTATACTCGGTTATTAACGAGGTCATTGCCTGTTCTCTGATATCTATACTCGGTTATTGATGAGGTCATTGCCTGTTCTCTGATATCTATACTCGGTTATTGACGCAGCCATCGGCTGTTCTCTGATATCTATGCTCGGTTATTGATGCGGCCATCAGCTGTTCTCTGATATCTATACTCGGTTATTGACGCAGCCATCGGCTGTTCTCTGATATCTATGCTCGGTTATTGACGCAGCCATCGGCTGTTCTCTGATATCTATGCTCGGTTATTGATGCGGCCATCGGCTGTTCTCTGATATCTATACTCGGTTATTGATGCAGCCATCGGCTGTTCTCTGATATCTATGCTCGGTTAGTGATGCGGCCATCGGCTGTTCTCTGATTTCTATTCTCGGTTATTAATGAGGCCATTGCCTGTTCTCTGATATCTATATTCAGTTATTGATGCGGCCAATGGCTGTTTTCTGATATCTATGCTCGGTTATTGATGAGGCCATTGCCTGTTCTCTGATATCTATGCTCGGTTATTGATGCGGCCAATGGCTGTTTTCTGATATCTATGCTCGGTTATTGATGAGGCCATTGCCTGTTCTCTGATATGTATGCTCGGTTATTAATGAGGCCATCGGCTGTTCTCTGATATGTATACTCAGTTATTAATGAGGCCATTGCCTGTTCTCTGATATGTATGCTCGGTTATTAATTAGGCCATTGCCTGTTCTCTGATATCTATGCTTGGTTATTGATGAGGCCATTGGCTGTTCTCTGATTTCTATGCTCAGTTATTAATGAGACCATTGCCTGTTCTCTGATATGTATGCTCAGTTATTAATGAGGCCATTGGCTGTTCTCTGATATGTATGCTCAGTTATTAATGAGGCCATTGCCTGTTCTCTGATATCTATACTCAGTTATTGGTGAGGCCATCGGGTGTTCTCTGATTTCTATACTCGGTTATTAATGAGGTCATTGCCTGTTCTCTGATATATATGCTCGATTATTGATGAGGCCATCGGCTGTTCTCTGATATCTATGCTCGATTATTGATGAGGCCATCAACTATTCTCTGATATGTATGCTCGGTTATTGATGAGGACATCGGCTGTTCTCTGATATCTATGCTCGGTTATTGATGAGGCCATCGGCTGTTCTCTGATATCTATACTCGGTTATTGATGAGGCCATCGGCTGTTCTCTGATATATATACTTGGTTATTGATGAGGCCATCGGCTGTTCTCTGATATCTATGCTCGGTTATTGATGAGGCCATCGGCTGTTCTCTGATATCTATACTCGGTTATTGATGAGGCCATCGGCTGTTCTCTGATATATATACTTTGTTATTGATGAGGCCATCGGCTGTTCTCTGATATCTATGCTCGGTTATTGATGAGGACATCGGCTGGTCTCTGATATGTATGCTCGATTATTGATGAGGTCATTTCCTGTTCTCTGATATCTATGCTCGGTTATTGATGAGGGCATCGGCTGTTCTCTGATATGTATGCTAGATTATTGATAAGGCCATTGACTGTTCTCTGATATCTATACTCGGTTATTGATGAGGCCATCAGCTGTTCTCTGATATATATACTTGGTTATTGATGAGGCCATCGGCTGTTCTCTGATATCTATACTTGGTTATTGATGAGGCCATCAGCTGTTCTCTGATATCTATACTCGGTTATTGATGAGGCCATCGGCTGTTCTCTGATATATATACTTGGTTATTGATGAGGCCATCGGCTGTTCTCTGATATCTATACTCGGTTATTGATGAGGCCATCGGCTGTTCTCTGATATATATACTTGGTTATTGATGAGGCCATCGGCTGTTCTCTGATATCTATGCTCGGTTATTGATGAGGCCATCGGCTGTTCTCTGATATCTATACTCGGTTATTGATGAGGCCATCGGCTGTTCTCTGATATATATACTCGGTTATTGATGAGGCCATCGGCTGTTCTCTGATATCTATGCTCGGTTATTGATGAGGCCATCGGCTGTTCTCTGATATCTATACTCGGTTATTGATGAGGCCATTGCCTGTTCTCTGATATATATGCTCAGTTATTGATGCGGCCATTGGCTGTTCTCTGATATCTATACTCTGTTATTAACGAGGCCATTGGCTGTTCTCTGATAACTATACTCGGTTATTGATGAGGCCATCGGCTGTTCTCTGATATATATACTCGGTTATTGATGAGGCCATCGGCTGTTCTCTGATATCTATACTCGGTTATTGATGAAACCATCGGCTGTTCTCTGATATCTATGCTCGGTTATTGATGAGGTCATTGTCTGTTCTCTAATATCTATACTCAGTTATTGATGAGGTCATCGGCTGTTCTCTGATATCTATACTCGGTTATTAATGAGGCCATCGGCTGTTCTCTGATATGTATGCTCGATTATTGATGAGGCCATCGGCTGTTCTCTGATATCTATACTCAGTTATTAATGAGGCCATTGCCTGTTCTCTGATATGTATGCTCAGTTATTAATGAGGCCATTGCCTGTTCTCTGATATCTATGCTCGGTTATTGATGAGGTCATTGTCTGTTCTCTGATATCTATGCTCGGTTATTGATGAGGCCATTGCTGTTCTCTGATATCTATGCTCGGTTATTGATGAGGCCATTGCCTGTTCTCTGATATCTATACTCGGTTATTGATGCAGCCATCGGCTGTTCTCTGATATATATACTCGGTTATTGATGAGGCCATCGGCTGTTCTCTGATATCTATGCTCGGTTATTGATGAGGCCATTGCCTGTTCTCTGATATCTATACTCGGTTATTGATGAGGCCATCGACTGTTCTCTGATATATATGCTCAGTTATTAATGAGCTCTGTAATGATGAGGCCATTGGCTGTTCTCTGATATTTATACATGGTTATTAATGAGGTCATTGCCTGTTCTCTGATATCTATGCTTGGTTATTGATGAGGCCATTGGCTGTTCTCTGATTTCTATGCTCAGTTATTGATGAGGCCATTGCCTGTTCTCTGATATTATCTGTTCTCTGATAATCTTATTATGAGGCCATTGCCTGTTCTCTGATATCTATACTCGTTATTATGAGGTCATTGCCTGTTCTCTGATATCTATGCTTGGTTATTGATGAGGCCATTGGCTGTTCTCTGATATCTATACTCGGTTATTGATGAGGCCATCGGCTGTTCTCTGATATCTATACTCGGTTATTGATGAGGCCATTGCCTGTTCTCTGATATCTATGCTCGGTTATTGATGAGCCATCGCTGTTCTCTGATATCTATCTCTTATTGATGAGCCATGCTGTTCTCTGATATCTATACTCGGTTATTGATGAGGCCATTGCTGTTCTCTGATATGTATGCTCGGTTATTGATGAGGCCATCGGCTGTTCTCTGATATCTATGCTCAGTTATTGATGAGGCCATTGCCTGTTCTCTGATATCTATGCTCAGTTATTGATGAGGCCATTGCCTGTTCTCTGATATCTATACTCGGTTATTGATGAGGCCATCGGCTGTTCTCTGATATCTATACTCGGTTATTGATGAGGCCATCGGCTGTTCTCTGATATCTATCTCGTTATTGATGAGGCCATCGGCTGTTCTCTGATATCTATACTCGGTTATTGATGAGGCCATCGGCTGTTCTCTGATATCTATGCTCGGTTATTGATGAGGCCATCGGCTGTTCTCTGATATCTATACTCGGTTATTGATGAGGCCATTGGCTGTTCTCTGATATATATACTCGGTTATTAATGAGGCCATCGGCTGTTCTCTGATATCTATACTCGGTTATTGATGAGGCCATTGGCTGTTCTCTGATATATATACTCGGTTATTGATGAGGCCATTGGCTGTTCTCTGATATCTATGCTCGATTATTGATGAGGCCATCGGCTGTTCTCTGATATCTATACTCGGTTATTGATGAGGCCATCGGCTGTTCTCTGATATTTATACTCGGTTATTGATGAGGCCATTGCCTGTTCTCTGATATCTATACTCGGTTATTGATGAGGCCATCGGCTGTTCTCTGATATCTATACTCAGTTATTGATGAGGCCATCGGCTGTTCTCTGATATCTATACTCGGTTATTGATGAGGCCATCGGCTGTTCTCTGATATCTATACTCGGTTATTGATGAGGCCATCGGCTGTTCTCTGATATCTATACTCGGTTATTGATGAGGCCATTGCCTGTTCTCTGATATCTATGCTCAGTTATTGATGCAGCCATTGGCTGTTCTCTGATATCTATATTCAGTTATTGATGCGGCCAATGGCTGTTTTCTGATATGTATGCTCGATTATTGATGAAGCCATTGCCTGTTCTCTGATATCTATGCTCGGTTATTGATGAGGCCATCGGCTGTTCTCTGATATGTATGCTCGATTATTGATGAGGCCATCGGCTGTTCTCTGATATATATACTTGGTTATTGATGAGGCCATCGGCTGTTCTCTGATATCTATGCTCGGTTATTGATGAGGCCATCGGCTGTTCTCTGATATCTATACTCGGTTATTGATGAGGCCATTGCCTGTTCTCTGATATATATGCTCAGTTATTGATGCGGCCATTGGCTGTTCTCTGATATCTATACTCTGTTATTAATGAGGCCATTGGCTGTTCTCTGATAACTATACTCGGTTATTGATGAGGCCATCGGCTGTTCTCTGATATCTATACTCGGTTATTGATGAGGCCATCGGCTGTTCTCTGATATCTATACTCAGTTATTGATGAGGTCATTGCCTGTTCTCTGATATCTATACTTGATTATTGATGAGGCCATCGGCTGTTCTCTGATATCTATACTCGGTTATTAACGAGGTCATTGCCTGTTCTCTGATATCTATACTCGGTTATTGATGAGGTCATTGCCTGTTCTCTGATATCTATACTCGGTTATTGACGCAGCCATCGGCTGTTCTCTGATATCTATGCTCGGTTATTGATGCGGCCATCAGCTGTTCTCTGATATCTATACTCGGTTATTGACGCAGCCATCGGCTGTTCTCTGATATCTATGCTCGGTTATTGACGCAGCCATCGGCTGTTCTCTGATATCTATGCTCGGTTATTGATGCGGCCATCGGCTGTTCTCTGATATCTATACTCGGTTATTGATGCAGCCATCGGCTGTTCTCTGATATCTATGCTCGGTTAGTGATGCGGCCATCGGCTGTTCTCTGATTTCTATTCTCGGTTATTAATGAGGCCATTGCCTGTTCTCTGATATCTATATTCAGTTATTGATGCGGCCAATGGCTGTTTTCTGATATCTATGCTCGGTTATTGATGAGGCCATTGCCTGTTCTCTGATATCTATGCTCGGTTATTGATGCGGCCAATGGCTGTTTTCTGATATCTATGCTCGGTTATTGATGAGGCCATTGCCTGTTCTCTGATATGTATGCTCGGTTATTAATGAGGCCATCGGCTGTTCTCTGATATGTATACTCAGTTATTAATGAGGCCATTGCCTGTTCTCTGATATGTATGCTCGGTTATTAATTAGGCCATTGCCTGTTCTCTGATATCTATGCTTGGTTATTGATGAGGCCATTGGCTGTTCTCTGATTTCTATGCTCAGTTATTAATGAGACCATTGCCTGTTCTCTGATATGTATGCTCAGTTATTAATGAGGCCATTGGCTGTTCTCTGATATGTATGCTCAGTTATTAATGAGGCCATTGCCTGTTCTCTGATATCTATACTCAGTTATTGGTGAGGCCATCGGGTGTTCTCTGATTTCTATACTCGGTTATTAATGAGGTCATTGCCTGTTCTCTGATATATATGCTCGATTATTGATGAGGCCATCGGCTGTTCTCTGATATCTATGCTCGATTATTGATGAGGCCATCAACTATTCTCTGATATGTATGCTCGGTTATTGATGAGGACATCGGCTGTTCTCTGATATCTATGCTCGGTTATTGATGAGGCCATCGGCTGTTCTCTGATATCTATACTCGGTTATTGATGAGGCCATCGGCTGTTCTCTGATATATATACTTGGTTATTGATGAGGCCATCGGCTGTTCTCTGATATCTATGCTCGGTTATTGATGAGGCCATCGGCTGTTCTCTGATATCTATACTCGGTTATTGATGAGGCCATCGGCTGTTCTCTGATATATATACTTGGTTATTGATGAGGCCATCGGCTGTTCTCTGATATCTATGCTCGGTTATTGATGAGGCCATCGGCTGTTCTCTGATATCTATACTCGGTTATTGATGAGGCCATTGCCTGTTCTCTGATATATATGCTCAGTTATTGATGCGGCCATTGGCTGTTCTCTGATATCTATACTCTGTTATTAAAGAGGCCATTGGCTGTTCTCTGATAACTATACTCGGTTATTGATGAGGCCATCGGCTGTTCTCTGATATATATACTCGGTTATTGATGAGGCCATCGGCTGTTCTCTGATATCTATACTCAGTTATTGATGATGTCATTGCCTGTTCTCTGATATCTATACTTGATTATTGATGAGGTCATTGCCTGTTCTCTGATATCTATACTCGGTTATTGACGCAGCCATCGGCTGTTCTCTGATATCTATGCTCGGTTATTGATGAGGCCATCAGCTGTTCTCTGATATCTATACTCGGTTATTGACGCAGCCATCGGCTGTTCTCTGATATCTATGCTCGGTTATTGACGCAGCCATCGGCTGTTCTCTGATATCTATGCTCGGTTATTGATGCGGCCATCGGCTGTTCTCTGATATCTATACTCGGTTATTGATGCAGCCATCGGCTGTTCTCTGATATCTATGCTCGGTTAGTGATGCGGCCATCGGCTGTTCTCTGATTTCTATTCTCGGTTATTAATGAGGCCATTGCCTGTTCTCTGATATCTATATTCAGTTATTGATGCGGCCAATGGCTGTTTTCTGATATCTATGCTCGGTTATTGATGAGGCCATTGCCTGTTCTCTGATATCTATGCTCGGTTATTGATGCGGCCAATGGCTGTTTTCTGATATCTATGCTCGGTTATTGATGAGGCCATTGCCTGTTCTCTGATATGTATGCTCGGTTATTAATGAGGCCATCGGCTGTTCTCTGATATGTATACTCAGTTATTAATGAGGCCATTGGCTGTTCTCTGATATGTATGCTCAGTTATTAATGAGGCCATTGCCTGTTCTCTGATATCTATACTCAGTTATTGGTGAGGCCATCGGGTGTTCTCTGATTTCTATGCTCGGTTATTAATGAGGTCATTGCCTGTTCTCTGATATATATGCTCGATTATTGATGAGGCCATCGGCTGTTCTCTGATATCTATGCTCGATTATTGATGAGGCCATCAACTATTCTCTGATATGTATGCTCGGTTATTGATGAGGACATCGGCTGTTCTCTGATATCTATGCTCGGTTATTGATGAGGCCATCGGCTGTTCTCTGATATCTATACTCGGTTATTGATGAGGCCATCGGCTGTTCTCTGATATATATACTTGGTTATTGATGAGGCCATCGGCTGTTCTCTGATATCTATGCTCGGTTATTGATGAGGCCATCGGCTGTTCTCTGATATCTATACTCGGTTATTGATGAGGCCATCAGCTGTTCTCTGATATATATACTCGGTTATTGATGAGGCCATCGGCTGTTCTCTGATATCTATGCTCGGTTATTGATGAGGCCATCGGCTGTTCTCTGATATCTATGCTCGGTTATTGATGAGGCCATCGGCTGTTCTCTGATATTTATACTCGGTTATTGATGAGGCCATTGCCTGTTCTCTGATATATATGCTCAGTTATTGATGCGGCCATTGGCTGTTCTCTAATATCTATACTCTGTTATTAACGAGGCCATTGGCTGTTCTCTGATATCTATGCTCGGTTATTGATGAGGCCATCGGCTGTTCTCTGATATCTATGCTCGGTTATTGATGAGGTCATTGTCTGTTCTCTGATATCTATACTCAGTTATTGATGAGGTCATCGGCTGTTTTCTGATATCTATACTCGGTTATTAATGAAGCCATCGGCTGTTCTCTGATATCTATGCTCAGTTATTGATGAGGTCATTGCCTGTTCTCTGATATCTATACTTGATTATTGATGCGGCCATCGGCTGTTCTCTGATATCTATATTCAGTTATTGATGAGGCCATCGGCTGTTCTCTGATATCTATACTCGGTTATTGATGCAGCCATCGGCTGTTCTCTGATATCTATGCTCGGTTATTGATGCGGCCATCAGCTGTTCTCTGATTTCTATTCTCGGTTATTAATGAGGCCATTGCCTGTTCTCTGATATCTATATTCAGTTATTGATGCGGCCAATGGCTGTTCTCTGATATCTATGCTCGGTTATTGATGAGGCCATTGCCTGTTCTCTGATATCTATGCTTGGTTATTGATGCGGCCAATGGCTGTTTTCTGATATCTATGCTCGGTTATTGATGAGGCCATTGCCTGTTCTCTGATATGTATGCTCGGTTATTAATGAGGCCATCGGCTGTTCTCTGATATGTATACTCAGTTATTAATGAGGCCATTGCCTGTTCTCTGATATGTATGCTCGGTTATTAATTAGGCCATTGCCTGTTCTCTGATATCTATGCTTGGTTATTGATGAGGCCATTGGCTGTTCTCTGATTTCTATGCTCAGTTATTAATGAGAACATTGCCTGTTCTCTGATATGTATGCTCAGTTATTAATGAGGCCATCGGCTGTTCTCTGATATGTATGCTAAGTTATTAATGAGGCCATTGCCTGTTCTCTGATATCTATACTCGGTTATTAATGAGGTCATTGCCTGTTCTCTGATATCTATGCTCGATTATTGATGAGGCCATCAACTGGTCTCTGATATATATATACTCGGTTATTGATGTGGCCATCGGGTGTTCTCTGATATATATACTCTGTTATTGATGAGGACATCGGTTGTTCTCTGATATCTATACTCTGTTATTGATGCGGCCATCGGCTGTTCTCTGATATCTATGCTCGGTTATTGATGAGGCCATCGGCTGTTCTTTGATATGTATGCTCATTATTGATGAAGCCATTGCCTGTTCTCTGATATCTATACTCAGTTATTAATGAGGCCATTGCCTGTTCTCTGATATGTATGCTCAGTTATTAATGAGGCCATCGGCTGTTCTCTGATATCTATGCTCAGTTATTAATGAGATCATTGCCTGTTCTCTGATATGTATGCTCAGTTATTAATGAGGCCATTGCCTGTTCTCTGATATCTATACTCTGTTAATGATGAGGCCATCGGCTGTTCTCTGATATTTATGCCTGGTTATTAATGAGGCCATTGGCTGTTCTCTGATTTCTATGCTCAGTTATTAATGAGGCCATTGGCTGTTCTCTGATTTCTATGCTCAGTTATTAATGAGACCATTGCCTGTTCTCTGATATGTATGCTCAGTTATTAATGAGGCCATTGGCTGTTCTCTGATATGTATGCTCAGTTATTAATGAGGCCATTGCCTGTTCTCTGATATCTATACTCAGTTATTGGTGAGGCCATCGGGTGTTCTCTGATTTCTATGCTCGGTTATTAATGAGGTCATTGCCTGTTCTCTGATATATATGCTCGATTATTGATGAGGCCATCGGCTGTTCTCTGATATCTATGCTCGATTATTGATGAGGCCATCAACTATTCTCTGATATGTATGCTCGGTTATTGATGAGGACATCGGCTGTTCTCTGATATCTATGCTCGGTTATTGATGAGGCCATCGGCTGTTCTCTGATATATATACTTGGTTATTGATGAGGCCATCGGCTGTTCTCTGATATCTATGCTCGGTTATTGATGAGGCCATCGGCTGTTCTCTGATATCTATACTCGGTTATTGATGAGGCCATCAGCTGTTCTCTGATATATATACTCGGTTATTGATGAGGCCATCGGCTGTTCTCTGATATCTATGCTCGGTTATTGATGAGGCCATCGGCTGTTCTCTGATATCTATGCTCGGTTATTGATGAGGCCATCGGCTGTTCTCTGATATTTATACTCGGTTATTGATGAGGCCATTGCCTGTTCTCTGATATATATATGCTCAGTTATTGATGCGGCCATTGGCTGTTCTCTAATATCTATACTCTGTTATTAACGAGGCCATTGGCTGTTCTCTGATATCTATGCTCGGTTATTGATGAGGCCATCGGCTGTTCTCTGATATATATACTCGGTTATCGATGAGGCCATCGGCTGTTCTCTGATATCTATACTCGGTTATTGATGAAGCCATCGGCTGTTCTCTGATATCTATGCTCAGTTATTGATGAGGTCATTGTCTGTTCTCTGATATCTATACTCAGTTATTGATGAGGTCATCGGCTGTTTTCTGATATCTATACTCGGTTATTAATGAAGCCATCGGCTGTTCTCTGATATCTATGCTCAGTTATTGATGAGGTCATTGCCTGTTCTCTGATATCTATACTTGATTATTGATGCGGCCATCGGCTGTTCTCTGATATCTATATTCAGTTATTGATGAGGCCATCGGCTGTTCTCTGATATCTATACTCGGTTATTGATGCAGCCATCGGCTGTTCTCTGATATCTATGCTCGGTTATTGATGCGGCCATCAGCTGTTCTCTGATTTCTATTCTCGGTTATTAATGAGGCCATTGCCTGTTCTCTGATATCTATATTCAGTTATTGATGCGGCCAATGGCTGTTCTCTGATATCTATGCTCGGTTATTGATGAGGCCATTGCCTGTTCTCTGATATCTATGCTCGGTTATTGATGCGGCCAATGGCTGTTTTCTGATATCTATGCTCGGTTATTGATGAGGCCATTGCCTGTTCTCTGATATGTATGCTCGGTTATTAATGAGGCCATCGGCTGTTCTCTGATATGTATACTCAGTTATTAATGAGGCCATTGCCTGTTCTCTGATATGTATGCTCGGTTATTAATTAGGCCATTGCCTGTTCTCTGATATCTATGCTTGGTTATTGATGAGGCCATTGGCTGTTCTCTGATTTCTATGCTCAGTTATTAATGAGAACATTGCCTGTTCTCTGATATGTATGCTCAGTTATTAATGAGGCCATCGGCTGTTCTCTGATATGTATGCTCAGTTATTAATGAGGCCATTGGCTGTTCTCTGATATCTATACTCAGTTATTAATGAGGCCATTGCCTGTTCTCTGATATCTATACTCGGTTATTAATGAGGCCATTGCCTGTTCTCTGATATCTATACTCGATTATTGATGAGGCCATCAACTGTTCTCTGAATATATATACTCGGTTATTGATGAGGCCATCGGGTGTTCTCTGATATATATACTCTGTTATTGATGCGGCCATCGGCTGTTCTCTGATATCTATGCTCGGTTATTGATGAGGCCATCAGCTGTTCTTTGATATGTATGCTCATTATTGATGAAGCCATTGCCTGTTCTCTGATATCTATACTCAGTTATTAATGAGGCCATTGCCTGTTCTCTGATATGTATGCTCAGTTATTAATGAGGCCATCGGCTGTTCTCTGATATCTATGCTCAGTTATTAATGAGATCATTGCCTGTTCTCTGATATGTATGCTCAGTTATTAATGAGGCCATTGCCTGTTCTCTGATATCTATACTCTGTTAATGATGAGGCCATCGGCTGTTCTCTGATATTTATGCCTGGTTATTAATGAGGCCATTGGCTGTTCTCTGATTTCTATGCTCAGTTATTAATGAGGCCATCGGCTGTTCTCTGATATGTATGCTCAGTTATTAATGAGGCCATTGCCTGTTCTCTGATATGTATGCTCAGTTATTAATGAGGCCATCAGCTGTTCTCTGATATGTATGCTCAGTTATTAATGAGGCCATTGCCTGTTCTCTGATATGTATGTTCAGTTATTAATGAGGCCATCGGCTGTTCTCTGATATGTATGCTCAGTTATTAATGAGACCATTGCCTGTTCTCTGATATGTATGCTCAGTTATTAATAAGGCCATCGGCTGTTCTCTGATATGTATGCTCAGTTATTAATGAGGCCATTGCCTGTTCTCTGATATGTATGCTCGATTATTGATAAGGCCATTGCCTGTTCTCTGATATATATGCTCAGTTATTGATGAGGTCATTGCCTGTTCTCTGATATATATATATACTCGGTTATTGATGAGGCCATCGGCTGTTCTCTGATATCTATACTCGGTTATTGATGAGGTCATTGCCTGTTCTCTGATATATATATATACTCGGTTATTGATGAGGCCATCAGCTGTTCTCTGATATCTATACTCGGTTATTGATGAAGCCATCGGCTGTTCTCTGATATCTATACTCGGTTATTGATGCAGCCATCGGCTGTTCTCTGATATCTATACTCTGTTATTGATGAGGACATCGGGTGTTCTCTGATATATATGCTCAGTTATTGATGAGGCCATCGGCTGTTCTCTGATATCTATACTCGGTTATTGATGAGGCCATCGGCTGTTCTCTGATATCTATACTCTGTTATTGATGCAGCCATCGGCTGTTCTCTGATATATATATACTCGGTTATTGATGAGGCCATCGGGTGTTCTATGATATATATATACTCGGTTATTGATGAGGCCATCGGCTGTTCTCTGATATATATATATTCGGTTATTGATGAGGCCATCGGGTGTTCTCTGATATCTATACTCGGTTATTGATGAAGCCATCGGGTGTTCTCTGATATATATGCTCAGTTATTAATGAGGCCATCGGCTGTTCTCTGATATATATATGCTCAGTTATTAACGAGGCCATCGGCTGTTCTCTGATATCTATACTCGGTTATTGATGAGGCCATTGCCTGTTCTCTGATTTCTATACTCGTTTATTATAACTAAAGCAACATGCAGGGCGCATCCTAGGCCAGAATATTTGGGAGAAGTGAGAAAGCGCATAATTGCGTCCTTAAATTGTATTATTTAATCAATTTCAATCCTGGCATGTACTCTAACCAATAGGAAAGGGTATTTCAGAATTTCTGTGTAAATGTTTATCTGTTTTTTTTATGTAAGTTTATTTAACGTTGCTACCAGTTGCCCGTTTGAGCGACAGACAGTTTACCTAACAACACCTTTCCTGGGCAGGCTCCAGCAGTTAACCAGTACTTGGTGCACCAACCTCCGTAAGAAACTGCCAACTTTTTCATGAGATACAGTTTGAGATGGGCCAATCCCGTGACCATCAGTGATGATAGGTTACAGGGGTATA
>CM026394.1:25128639-25173242 GCA_014843695.1 Archivesica marissinica
TATTGATGAGGTCATTGTCTGTTCTCTGATATCTATGCTCGGTTATTGATGAGGTCATTGTCTGTTCTCTGATATCTATGCTCGGTTATTGATGAGGCCATTGCCTGTTCTCTGATATCTATGCTCGTTTATTGTTGAGGTCATCGGCTGTTCTCTGATATCTATGCTCGGTTATTGATGCAGCCATTGGCTGTTCTCTGATATATATACTCGGTTATTGATGCAGCCATCGGCTGTTCTCTGATATATATACTCTGTTATTGGTGAGGCCATCGGCTGTTCTCTGATATCTATGCTCGGTTATTGATGAGGCCATTGCCTGTTCTCTGATATCTATACTCGGTTATTGATGAGGCCATCGACTGTTCTCTGATATATATGCTCAGTTATTAATGAGGCCATTGCCTGTTCTCTGATATCTATACACGGTTATTAATGGGCCGCCTGTTCTCTGATATCTATGCTCGATTATTGATGAGGCCATTGGCTGTTCTCTGATATCTATGCTCGTTATTGTGAGGCCATCGCTGTTCTCTGATATATATACTCGGTTATTAATGAGGCCATCGCTGTTCTCTGATATATATCTCGGTTATTGATGAGGCCATCGCTGTTCTCTGATATCTATACTCGTTATTGATGAGGTCATTGCCTGTTCTCTGATATCTATACTTGGTTATTGATGAGGCCATTGCTGTTCTCTGATATCTATGCTCGGTTATTAATGAGGTCATTGTCTGTTCTCTGATATCTATACTCGGTTATTAATGAGGGCATTGGCTGTTCTCTGATATCTATGCTCAGTTATTGATGAGGCCATTGCCTGATCTCTGATATCTATGCTCAGTTATTGATGAGGCCATTGCCTGTTCTCTGATATATATGCTCAGTTATTTATGAGGCCATTGCCTGTTCTCTGATATCTATGCTCAGTTATTGATGAGGCCATCGGCTGTTCTCTGATATCTATTCTCAGTTATTGATGAGGCCATCGGCTGTTCTCTGATATCTATGCTCGGTTATTGATGAGGCCATCGGCTGTTCTCTGATATCTATACTCGGTTATTGATGAGGCCATCGGCTGTTCTCTGATATCTATGCTCAGTTATTGATGAGGCCATCGGCTGTTCTCTGATATCTATACTCGGTTATTGATGAGGCCATCGGCTGTTCTCTGATATCTATGCTCGGTTATTAATGAGGGCATTGTCTGTTCTCTGATATCTATACTCAGTTATTGATGCAGCCATTGCCTGTTCTCTAATATCTATACTCGGTTATTAATGAGGTCATTGTCTGTTCTCTGATATCTATACTCGGTTATTAATGAGGGCATTGTCTGTTCTCTGATATCTATACTCTGTTATTAATGAGGTCATTGCCTGTTCTCTGATATCTATGCTTGGTTATTGATGAGGCCATTGGCTGTTCTCTGATTTCTATGCTCAGTTATTAATGAGACCATTGCCTGTTCTCTGATATGTATGCTCAGTTATTAATGAGGCCATCGACTGTTCTCTGATATCTATGCTCAGTTATTGATGAGGCCATTGCCTGTTCTCTGATATCTATGCTCAGTTATTGATGAGGCCATCGGCTGTTCTCTGATATCTATACTCGGTTATTGATGAGGCCATCGGCTGTTCTCTGATATCTATACTCGGTTATTGAAGAGGACATCGGGTGTTCTCTGATATCTATTCTCAGTTATTGATGAGGACATCGGCTGTTCTCTGATATCTATACTCGGTTATTGATGAGGCCATCGGCTGTTCTCTGATATCTCTGCTCAGTTATTGATGAGGTCATCGGCTGTTCTCTGATATCTATACTCGGTTATTGATGAGGCCATTGGCTGTTCTCTGATATATATACTCGGTTATTAATGAGGCCATCGGCTGTTCTCTGATATCTATACTCGGTTATTGATGAGGTCATTGGCTGTTCTCTGATATATATACTCGGTTATTGATGAGGCCATTGGCTGCTCTCTGATATCTATGCTCGATTATTGATGAGGCCATCGGCTGTTCTCTGATATCTATACTCGGTTATTGGTGAGGCCATCGGCTGTTCTCTGATATTTATACTCGGTTATTGATGAGGCCATTGCCTGTTCTCTGATATCTATGCTCGTTATTGATGAGCCATCGCTGTTCTCTGATATCTATACTCTGTTATTGATGAGGCCATCGGCTGTTCTCTGATATCTATACTCGGTTATTGATGAGGCCATGGCTGTTCTCTGATATCTATGCTCGGTTATTGATGAGGCCATCGGCTGTTCTCTGATATCTATGCTCGGTTATTGATGAGGCCATTGCTGTTCTCTGATATCTATACTCGGTTATTGATGAGGCCATCGGCTGTTCTCTGATATCTATACTCGGTTATTGATGAGGCCATCGCTGTTCTCTGATATCTATACTCGTTATTGATGAGGCCATTGCTGTTCTCTGATATCTACTCGTTATTATGAGGCATGCTGTTCTCTGATATCTATACTCGGTTATTGATGAGGCCATCGCTGTTCTCTGATATCTATACTCGGTTATTGATGAGGCCATTGCCTGTTCTCTGATATCTATGCTCAGTTATTGATGCAGCCATCGGCTGTTCTCTGATATCTATACTCGTTATTGATGCAGCCATTGGCTGTTCTCTGATATATATGCTCAGTTATTGATGCGGCCAATGGCTGTTTTCTGATATGTATGCTCGATTATTGATGAAGCCATTGCCTGTTCTCTGATATCTATGCTCGGTTATTGATGAGGCCATCGGCTGTTCTCTGATATGTATGCTCGATTATTGATGAGGCCATCGGCTGTTCTCTGATATCTATGCTCGGTTATTGATGAGGCCATCGGCTGTTCTCTGATATCTATACTCGGTTATTGATGAGGCCATCGGCTGTTCTCTGATATCTATACTCGGTTATTGATGAGGCCATCCTGTTCTCTGATATCTATGCTCGGTTATTGATGAGGCCATCGGCTGTTCTCTGATATCTATGCTCGGTTATTGATGAGGCCATTGCCTGTTCTCTGATATCTATACAACCATAGTTATTATGAGGCCATGGCTGTTCTCTGATATCTATGCTCGGTTATTGATGAGGCCATCGGCTGTTCTCTGATATCTATACTCGGTTATTGATGCCATCGCTGTTCTCTGATATCTATACTCGGTTATTGATGAGGCCATCGGCTGTTCTCTGATATCTATACTCGTTATTGATGAGGCCATTGGCTGTTCTCTGATATCTATGCTCGTTATTGATGAGGCCATTGGCTGTTCTCTGATATCTATGCTCAGTTATTAATGAGGCCATTGCCTGTTCTCTGATATGTATGCTCAGTTATTAATGAGGCCATCGGCTGTTCTCTGATATCTATGCTCAGTTATTAATGAGGCCATTGCCTGTTCTCTGATATGTATGCTCAGTTATTAATGAGGCCATTGCCTGTTCTCTGATATCTATACTCGGTTATTGATGAGGCCATCGGCTGTTCTCTGATATCTATACTCGGTTATTGAAGAGGACATCGGGTGTTCTCTGATATCTATTCTCAGTTATTGATGAGGACATCGGCTGTTCTCTGATATCTATACTCGGTTATTGATGAGGCCATCGGCTGTTCTCTGATATCTATGCTCAGTTATTGATGAGGTCATCGGCTGTTCTCTGATATCTATACTCGGTTATTGATGAGGCCATTGGCTGTTCTCTGATATATATACTCGGTTATTAATGAGGCCATCGGCTGTTCTCTGATATCTATACTCGGTTATTGATGAGGTCATTGGCTGTTCTCTGATATATATACTCGGTTATTGATGAGGCCATTGGCTGTTCTCTGATATCTATGCTCGATTATTGATGAGGCCATCGGCTGTTCTCTGATATCTATACTCGGTTATTGGTGAGGCCATCGGCTGTTCTCTGATATTTATACTCGGTTATTGATGAGGCCATTGCCTGTTCTCTGATATCTATACTCGGTTATTGATGAGGCCATCGGCTGTTCTCTGATATCTATACTCAGTTATTGATGAGGCCATCGGCTGTTCTCTGATATCTATACTCGGTTATTGATGAGGCCATCGGCTGTTCTCTGATATCTATACTCGGTTATTGATGAGGCCATCGGCTGTTCTCTGATATCTATACTCAGTTATTGATGAGGCCATTGCCTGTTCTCTGATATCTATGCTCAGTTATTGATGCAGCCATTGGCTGTTCTCTGATATCTATATTCAGTTATTGATGCGGCCAATGGCTGTTTTCTGATATGTATGCTCGATTATTGATGAAGCCATTGCCTGTTCTCTGATATCTATGCTCGGTTATTGATGAGGCCATCAGCTGTTCTCTGATATGTATGCTCGATTATTGATGAGGCCATCGGCTGTTCTCTGATATATATACTTGGTTATTGATGAGGCCATCGGCTGTTCTCTGATATCTATGCTCGGTTATTGATGAGGCCATCGGCTGTTCTCTGATATCTATACTCGGTTATTGATGAGGCCATTGCCTGTTCTCTGATATATATGCTCAGTTATTGATGCGGCCATTGGCTGTTCTCTGATATCTATACTCTGTTATTAAAGAGGCCATTGGCTGTTCTCTGATAACTATACTCGGTTATTGATGAGGCCATCGGCTGTTCTCTGATATCTATACTCGGTTATTGATGAGGCCATCGGCTGTTCTCTGATATCTATACTCAGTTATTGATGAGGTCATTGCCTGTTCTCTGATATCTATACTTGATTATTGATGAGGCCATCGGCTGTTCTCTGATATCTATACTCGGTTATTAACGAGGTCATTGCCTGTTCTCTGATATCTATACTCGGTTATTGATGAGGTCATTGCCTGTTCTCTGATATCTATACTCGGTTATTGACGCAGCCATCGGCTGTTCTCTGATATCTATGCTCGGTTATTGATGCGGCCATCAGCTGTTCTCTGATATCTATACTCGGTTATTGACGCAGCCATCGGCTGTTCTCTGATATCTATGCTCGGTTATTGACGCAGCCATCGGCTGTTCTCTGATATCTATGCTCGGTTATTGATGCGGCCATCGGCTGTTCTCTGATATCTATACTCGGTTATTGATGCAGCCATCGGCTGTTCTCTGATATCTATGCTCGGTTAGTGATGCGGCCATCGGCTGTTCTCTGATTTCTATTCTCGGTTATTAATGAGGCCATTGCCTGTTCTCTGATATCTATATTCAGTTATTGATGCGGCCAATGGCTGTTTTCTGATATCTATGCTCGGTTATTGATGAGGCCATTGCCTGTTCTCTGATATCTATGCTCGGTTATTGATGCGGCCAATGGCTGTTTTCTGATATCTATGCTCGGTTATTGATGAGGCCATTGCCTGTTCTCTGATATGTATGCTCGGTTATTAATGAGGCCATTGCCTGTTCTCTGATATGTATGCTCGGTTATTAATTAGGCCATTGCCTGTTCTCTGATATCTATGCTTGGTTATTGATGAGGCCATTGGCTGTTCTCTGATTTCTATGCTCAGTTATTAATGAGACCATTGCCTGTTCTCTGATATGTATGCTCAGTTATTAATGAGGCCATTGGCTGTTCTCTGATATGTATGCTCAGTTATTAATGAGGCCATTGCCTGTTCTCTGATATCTATACTCAGTTATTGGTGAGGCCATCGGGTGTTCTCTGATTTCTATACTCGGTTATTAATGAGGTCATTGCCTGTTCTCTGATATATATGCTCGGTTATTGATGAGGCCATCGGCTGTTCTCTGATATCTATGCTCGATTATTGATGAGGCCATCGGCTGTTCTCTGATATCTATACTCGGTTATTGATGAGGCCATCGGCTGTTCTCTGATATATATACTTGGTTATTGATGAGGCCATCGGCTGTTCTCTGATATCTATGCTCGGTTATTGATGAGGCCATCGGCTGTTCTCTGATATCTATACTCGGTTATTGATGAGGCCATCGGCTGTTCTCTGATATATATACTCGGTTATTGATGAGGCCATCGGCTGTTCTCTGATATCTATGCTCGGTTATTGATGAGGCCATCGGCTGTTCTCTGATATGTATGCTCGGTTATTGATGAGGCCATTGCCTGTTCTCTGATATCTATGCTCGGTTATTGATGAGGCCATTGGCTGTTCTCTGATATCTATGCTCAGTTATTAATGAGGCCATTGGCTGTTCTCTGATATGTATGCTCAGTTATTAATGAGGCCATTGCCTGTTCTCTGATATCTATACTCAGTTATTGATGAGGCCATCGGCTGTTCTCTGATATCTATACTCGGTTATTGATGAGGTCATTGCCTGTTCTCTGATATCTATGCTCGGTTATTGATGAGGCCATCGGCTGTTCTCTGATATCTATGCTCGATTATTGATGAGGCCATCAACTGTTCTCTGATATCTATACTCGGTTATTGATGAGGCCATCGGCTGTTCTCTGATATCTATACTCGGTTATTGATGAGGCCATCGGCTGTTCTCTGATATCTATACTCGGTTATTGATGAGGCCATCGGCTGTTCTCTGATATATATACTTGGTTATTGACGCAGCCATCGGCTGTTCTCTGATATCTATGCTCGGTTATTGACGCAGCCATCGGCTGTTCTCTGATATCTATGCTCGGTTATTGATGCGGCCATCGGCTGTTCTCTGATATCTATACTCGGTTATTGATGCAGCCATCGGCTGTTCTCTGATATCTATGCTCGGTTAGTGATGCGGCCATCGGCTGTTCTCTGATTTCTATTCTCGGTTATTAATGAGGCCATTGCCTGTTCTCTGATATCTATATTCAGTTATTGATGCGGCCAATGGCTGTTTTCTGATATCTATGCTCGGTTATTGATGAGGCCATTGCCTGTTCTCTGATATCTATGCTCGGTTATTGATGCGGCCAATGGCTGTTTTCTGATATCTATGCTCGGTTATTGATGAGGCCATTGCCTGTTCTCTGATATGTATGCTCGGTTATTAATGAGGCCATCGGCTGTTCTCTGATATGTATGCTCGGTTATTAATGAGGCCATTGGCTGTTCTCTGATATCTATGCTCGGTTATTGATGAGGCCATTGGCTGTTCTCTGATATCTATGCTCAGTTATTAATGAGGCCATTGCCTGTTCTCTGATATGTATGCTCAGTTATTAATGAGGCCATTGGCTGTTCTCTGATATGTATGCTCAGTTATTAATGAGGCCATTGCCTGTTCTCTGATATCTATACTCAGTTATTGGTGAGGCCATCGGGTGTTCTCTGATTTCTATACTCGGTTATTAATGAGGTCATTGCCTGTTCTCTGATATATATGCTCGATTATTGATGAGGCCATCGGCTGTTCTCTGATATCTATGCTCGATTATTGATGAGGCCATCAACTATTCTCTGATATGTATGCTCGGTTATTGATGAGGACATCGGCTGTTCTCTGATATCTATGCTCGGTTATTGATGAGGCCATCGGCTGTTCTCTGATATCTATGCTCGGTTATTGATGAGGCCATTGGCTGTTCTCTGATATATATACTCGGTTATTGATGAGGCCATCGGCTGTTCTCTGATATCTATACTCGGTTATTGATGAGGCCATCGGCTGTTCTCTGATATCTATGCTCGGTTATTGATGAGGCCATTGCCTGTTCTCTGATATCTATACTCGGTTATTGATGAGGCCATCGGCTGTTCTCTGATATCTATGCTCAGTTATTAATGAGGCCATTGCCTGTTCTCTGATAATGATGAGGCCATTGGCTGTTCTCTGATATTTATACTTGGTTATTGATGAGGTCATTGCCTGTTCTCTGATATCTATGCTTGGTTATTGATGAGGCCATTGGCTGTTCTCTGATATCTATGCTCAGTTATTGATGAGGCCATTGCCTGTTCTCTGATATCTATACTCGGTTATTGATGAGGTCATCGGCTGTTCTCTGATATCTATGCTTGGTTATTGATGAGGCCATCGGCTGTTCTCTGATATCTATACTCGGTTATTGATGAGGCCATCGGCTGTTCTCTGATATCTATACTTGGTTATTGATGAGGCCATCGGCTGTTCTCTGATATCTATACTCGGTTATTGATGAGGCCATCGGCTGTTCTCTGATATATATACTTGGTTATTGATGAGGCCATCGGCTGTTCTCTGATATCTATGCTCGGTTATTGATGAGGCCATCGGCTGTTCTCTGATATCTATACTCGGTTATTGATGAGGCCATCGGCTGTTCTCTGATATCTATACTCGGTTATTGATGAGGCCATTGCCTGTTCTCTGATATATATGCTCAGTTATTGATGCGGCCATTGGCTGTTCTCTGATATCTATACTCTGTTATTAACGAGGCCATTGGCTGTTCTCTGATATCTATGCTCGGTTATTGATGAGGCCATCGGCTGTTCTCTGATATATATACTCGGTTATTGATGAGGCCATCGGCTGTTCTCTGATATCTATACTCGGTTATTGATGAGGCCATCGGCTGTTCTCTGATATCTATGCTCGGTTATTGATGAGGTCATTGTCTGTTCTCTGATATCTATACTCAGTTATTGATGAGGCCATCGGCTGTTCTCTGATATCTATACTCGGTTATTAATGAAGCCATCGGCTGTTCTCTGATATCTATGCTCAGTTATTGATGAGGTCATTGCCTGTTCTCTGATATCTATACTTGATTATTGATGCGGCCATCGGCTGTTCTCTGATATCTATATTCAGTTATTGATGAGGCCATCGGCTGTTCTCTGATATCTATACTCGGTTATTGATGCAGCCATCGGCTGTTCTCTGATATCTATGCTCGGTTATTGATGCGGCCATCAGCTGTTCTCTGATTTCTATTCTCGGTTATTAATGAGGCCATTGCCTGTTCTCTGATATCTATATTCAGTTATTGATGCGGCCAATGGCTGTTCTCTGATATCTATGCTCGGTTATTGATGAGGCCATTGCCTGTTCTCTGATATCTATGCTCGGTTATTGATGCGGCCAATGGCTGTTTTCTGATATCTATGCTCGGTTATTGATGAGGCCATTGCCTGTTCTCTGATATGTATGCTCGGTTATTAATGAGGCCATCGGCTGTTCTCTGATATGTATACTCAGTTATTAATGAGGTCATTGCCTGTTCTCTGATATGTATGCTCGGTTATTAATTAGGCCATTGCCTGTTCTCTGATATCTATGCTTGGTTATTGATGAGGCCATTGGCTGTTCTCTGATTTCTATGCTCAGTTATTAATGAGACCATTGCCTGTTCTCTGATATGTATGCTCAGTTATTAATGAGGCCATCGGCTGTTCTCTGATATGTATGCTCAGTTATTAATGAGGCCATTGCCTGTTCTCTGATATCTATACTCAGTTATTGATGAGGCCATCGGGTGTTCTCTGATATCTATGCTCGGTTATTGATGAGGTCATCGGCTGTTCTCTGATATATATACTCGTTTATTGATGAGGCCATCGGCTGTTCTCTGATATCTATACTTGATTATTGATGAGGCCATCGGCTGTTCTCTGATATCTATGCTTGATTATTGATGAGGCCATTGGCTGTTCTCTGATATCTATACTCGGTTATTGATGAGGCCATCGGCTGTTCTCTGATATCTATACTCGGTTATTGATGAAGCCATCGGCTGTTCTCTGATATCTATGCTCGGTTATTGATGAGGCCATCAGCTGTTCTCTGATATCTATACTCGGTTATTGACGCAGCCATCGGCTGTTCTCTGATATCTATTCTCAGTTATTGACGCAGCCATCGGCTGTTCTCTGATATCTATGCTCGGTTATTGATGAGGCCATCGGCTGTTCTCTGATATCTATACTCGGTTATTGACGCAGCCATCGGCTGTTCTCTGATATCTATACTCGGTTATTGACGCAGCCATCGGCTGTTCTCTGATATCTATGCTCGGTTATTGATGCGGCCATCAGCTGTTCTCTGATATCTATACTCGGTTATTGACGCAGCCATCGGCTGTTCTCTGATATCTATGCTCGGTTATTGATGCAGCCATCGGCTGTTCTCTGATATCTATGCTCGGTTATTGATGCGGCCATCGGCTGTTCTCTGATATCTATACTCGGTTATTGACGCAGCCATCGGCTGTTCACTGATATCTATGCTCGATTATTGACGCAGCCATCGGCTGTTCTCTGATATCTATATTCAGTTATTGATGAGGCCATCGGCTGTTCTCTGATATCTATACTCGGTTATTGATGCAGCCATCGGCTGTTCTCTGATATCTATGCTCGGTTATTGATGCGGCCATCAGCTGTTCTCTGATTTCTATTCTCGGTTATTAATGAGGCCATTGCCTGTTCTCTGATATCTATATTCAGTTATTGATGCGGCCATTGCCTGTTCTCTGATATGTATGCTCGGTTATTAATGAGGCCATCGGCTGTTCTCTGATATGTATACTCAGTTATTAATGAGGCCATTGCCTGTTCTCTGATATGTATGCTCGGTTATTAATTAGGCCATTGCTTGTTCTCTGATATCTATGCTTGGTTATTGATGAGGCCATTGGCTGTTCTCTGATTTCTATGCTCAGTTATTAATGAGAACATTGCCTGTTCTCTGATATGTATGCTCAGTTATTAATGAGGCCATCGGCTGTTCTCTGATATGTATGCTCAGTTATTAATGAGGCCATTGCCTGTTCTCTGATATCTATACTCGGTTATTGGTGAGGCCATTGCCTGTTCTCTGATATCTATACTCGGTTATTAATGAGGTCATTGCCTGTTCTCTGATATCTATGCTCGATTATTGATGAGGCCATCAACTGGTCTCTGATATATATATACTCGGTTATTGATGTGGCCATCGGGTGTTCTCTGATATATATACTCTGTTATTGATGAGGACATCGGGTGTTCTCTGATATCTATACTCTGTTATTGATGCGGCCATCGGCTGTTCTCTGATATCTATGCTCGGTTATTGATGAGGCCATCGGCTGTTCTTTGATATGTATGCTCGATTATTGATGAAGCCATTGCCTGTTCTCTGATATCTATACTCAGTTATTAATGAGGCCATTGCCTGTTCTCTGATATGTATGCTCAGTTATTAATGAGGCCATCGGCTGTTCTCTGATATCTATGCTCAGTTATTAATGAGATCATTGCCTGTTCTCTGATATGTATGCTCAGTTATTAATGAGGCCATTGCCTGTTCTCTGATATCTATACTCTGTTAATGATGAGGCCATCGGCTGTTCTCTGATATTTATACCTGGTTATTAATGAGGCCATTGGCTGTTCTCTGATTTCTATGCTCAGTTATTAATGAGGCCATCGGCTGTTCTCTGATATGTATGCTCAGTTATTAATGAGGCCATTGCCTGTTCTCTGATATGTATGCTCAGTTATTAATGAGGCCATCAGCTGTTCTCTGATATGTATGCTCAGTTATTAATGAGGCCATTGCCTGTTCTCTGATATGTATGTTCAGTTATTAATGAGGCCATCGGCTGTTCTCTGATATGTATGCTCAGTTATTAATGAGACCATTGCCTGTTCTCTGATATGTATGCTCAGTTATTAATAAGGCCATCGGCTGTTCTCTGATATGTATGCTCAGTTATTAATGAGGCCATTGCCTGTTCTCTGATATGTATGCTCGATTATTGATAAGGCCATTGCCTGTTCTCTGATATATATGCTCAGTTATTGATGAGGTCATTGCCTGTTCTCTGATATATATATATACTCGGTTATTGATGAGGCCATCGGCTGTTCTCTGATATCTATACTCGGTTATTGATGAGGTCATTGCCTGTTCTCTGATATATATATATACTCGGTTATTGATGAGGCCATCAGCTGTTCTCTGATATCTATACTCGGTTATTGATGAAGCCATCGGCTGTTCTCTGATATCTATACTCGGTTATTGATGCAGCCATCGGCTGTTCTCTGATATCTATACTCTGTTATTGATGAGGACATCGGGTGTTCTCTGATATATATGCTCAGTTATTGATGAGGCCATCGGCTGTTCTCTGATATCTATACTCGGTTATTGATGAGGCCATCGGCTGTTCTCTGATATCTATACTCTGTTATTGATGCAGCCATCGGCTGTTCTCTGATATATATATACTCGGTTATTGATGAGGCCATCGGGTGTTCTATGATATATATATACTCGGTTATTGATGAGGCCATCGGCTGTTCTCTGATATATATATATTCGGTTATTGATGAGGCCATCGGGTGTTCTCTGATATCTATACTCGGTTATTGATGAAGCCATCGGGTGTTCTCTGATATATATGCTCAGTTATTAATGAGGCCATCGGCTGTTCTCTGATATATATATGCTCAGTTATTAACGAGGCCATCGGCTGTTCTCTGATATCTATACTCGGTTATTGATGAGGCCATTGCCTGTTCTCTGATTTCTATACTCGTTTATTATAACTAAAGCAACATGCAGGGCGCATCCTAGGCCAGAATATTTGGGAGAAGTGAGAAAGCGCATAATTGCGTCCTTAAATTGTATTATTTAATCAATTTCAATCCTGGCATGTACTCTAACCAATAGGAAAGGGTATTTCAGAATTTCTGTGTAAATGTTTATCTGTTTTTTTTATGTAAGTTTATTTAACGTTGCTACCAGTTGCCCGTTTGAGCGACAGACAGTTTACCTAACAACACCTTTCCTGGGCAGGCTCCAGCAGTTAACCAGTACTTGGTGCACCAACCTCCGTAAGAAACTGCCAACTTTTTCATGAGATACAGTTTGAGATGGGCCAATCCCGTGACCATCAGTGATGATAGGTTACAGGGGTATACAAGTCAGCGACCATAACCACTTGATCACGGAGGCGGTCGTGTAAATATTTCACATACATATTTCAATTTATTGCATAGAAAACATAGAGGATAATTATGTTGCATTTAAATTGACTTCAAATATAATTTCTGTATACCGGTATTTGTAATGCAGTTTTAAGGTAATGTTTATTGCAGGGCGTAGAACAAATACAGAATGAGGTAGAGGACCCAGGGGAACCACTTATAGACGGTGTCCATGGTCATGGCAGGTAAGCCAGGGAGGAGGGCCACCATGTATCATAATCTTAATTTGTTGATATTTCTTAAATAACACTATTCAAGGACGCAATCACCTGCTTCCTCACTTACTTCTCCCAAACATTTTTACCTAGAATGAGCCCTGTAACCATATATGTTTAGCACCGGGGGGGGGGCTAATTTTATTAGCATGTTATATTCTTGGAGAATACCATAGAAGATAGTGGGAATTATTATATTATTATCACGAACAGGAAGTAGGGATGGCAACGAATGGTGATTGTGATATTCGAATATTCGGATGATCTTCCGAACGAATATTTGCAAATTTCTCCAACTTTCGATTTCCACTACAGTTAGTACCTGTAAAACAAATGCTTCTCAGTGTGTGTCCCGTCAAATAGACTGCATTAATCAATTTGTGACCCCTGTAAGGTGTGAACAACATGTCATCACCCTCCTTTGTTATTTGGAGCCAAATCGCGATGACATTTCGCACCTTCAGGCACGCATTGGGTCATTCTTTGTTTTTGAAACTTAATTGATTGAAATTTAAACAAACATATATATCCTTCTAAGATTTAACTGCAATTGATTAAAATTTGATTTGAATTTTTTTTTTAATATTCGAATATGGTTTTAATATTCGAATATTCGGACGTTCGAACGAATATTCGAATATTCGAACATTCATTGCCATCCCTAACAGGAAGTGATGATTGTGGAATTATATATACAAGTGCACAATTTAAAGATGGCCACTATTTTATTAAATATTTTAAATTCTTATAACTTTTATTTGGCGAGTGAATTTCATTTTGTTTTCAACAATATTCTGGTAATACCAAGTAGATTGTATTTATATGTCAGTATATCCTGTTGTAGTTTTTACCGTAGAGTTTTCTTTATATCTTCAGTCAGAGTCTAATCAACTTATTGATAACAAGTGAAGCCGTAACTAATGTGTGGGATGACGATAAAGATGTCTCGGGATTAAGTAAGTAGTTTCGAATTCGAAGAGAGATATAGTTGAAATAAGTGCAATCCGGGATAGCAGACCTCTGCCACGTTTCCATATCTGCATTTGTGCCCTATCTCACAATAGTGAACAATGCTACATGTATTTAAAAATCCTGGACCCAGATCACCTCCAAAATCTAAATGGTTCGTCCTTCCTGGACCCAGATCACCTCCAAAATCTAAATGGTTTGTCCTTCCTGGATCCATGTCTGGAGGTTATAAAACTTTTCTCCAATCTCAAAACTCAGTCTCAATCGTCTGATTGGTTCAGCTGACAGTAACACTCAGAATCAACCTATCAGATCACTTGAGCTTGAGTTTGAGATCTGAGAAAAGTTTTATAACCTCGGAGGCAGATCACCTTCAAAATCTAAATGGTTCGTCCTTCCTGGACCCAGATCACCTCCAAATTATAAATGGTTCGTCCTTCCTGGACCCAGATCACCTCCAGAATCTAAATGGTTTGTCCTTCCTGGACCCAGATCACCTCCAAAATCTAAATGGTTCGTCCTTCCTGGACCCAGATCACCTCCAAAATCTAAATGGTTTGTCCTTCCTGGACCCAGATTACCTTCAAAATCTAAATGGTTTGTCCTTGACCCAAGGTCCCAGATCACCTCCAAAATCTAAATGGTTTGTCGTTCCTGTACCCAGATCACCTCCAAAATCTAAATGGTTCGTCCTTGACCCAAGGTCCATCCTTCCACCAAATCTCTTGAAAATCTGTCCGTAACTTTTTGAGTAATCCTGCAAACAGTTAGCCAAACAAATAAATGGAGACTAAAATGTATGTTCATTGGTGGATTGAATATATTTAACACAGTTGGGAAGTTTGTTCAATACTGAGATAGTGACTGCAGGGGATATGTTAATTCAAAAATGCACCAAATTACAAAGTTCTGTATACAAAGGAAGATATAATTCTGGTTGTGAACCTCGCCATGGCAACGTTGCTTAGCAACAACATATTTAACCACTTCCGTTGACTACACCACCACACTCCCATGACAGGTTTTGCAAATACTTCTGATTAAGTTTAAACTTTTATTTATTTTACAATGATTGCGAAATAAGCTGTAACAACTTATATTAATCACTCTCATTGGCCCGGATGAAAGTGTAAATGTGGTCATTTGTGTGGGAAGAAACCGGAGTGCCCAGAGGAAAACCCACCTGTCCGATTTGTCGATCACCGTACTGCTCACATACTTCCCGGTCTGAGGCTCAGTCCCGGGTAGCTATGGTGAGAAGCGAGCGCGCTAACCACTTCGCTAATCGGACAGCCTACTTCTGATTAAGTGATCTCCCTTACATAACAGGTTAAATTTGATGAATAACACTGACTATTAGTATGGGTATACTTTTGCACTGTAATACTTTAGCTAATGCTCCATTTATCTAGACACACAGACTGAACACACCAACACATATATCTGATTTACATGCAACTGTTGAAATCTTTGCGCATCCGTGGTATATTGCCAACTTTATTTTTTACTGTAATGATACTGCAGTAACATACTGCTCAGTATCTTAAGATCTGAGATTATGTTGTTGGCCCATTATTTGGTTTAACCGTTACAGGGTTTCTAGGTGTCGGGTTTCAAGGTGTCGGGCCACTGTGCGTGAGCAACATCGTTGTGCATCAATATATACTCATTTTCCCATCAATTAGTCTATCAGAAATTATTTATGTATAGGATATAAGTCGAAAACCATCCAATATTTAAAATATTGGGCGCATAGCGCCGAAGACGGTACCAATATGTTTCATATTTGATCCGTTTGAAACTTATATCTTATTTAAATCACACACTTATATAACAGGATTCTACTAATTAAACATTTTTATTTCGTACATTTACGCATAGGATTTAATACAGTACTCCTACTTTAAAGCGACATTACATCGCAAAAAACAAATAAAATGCATGTTTTCACGGCAATACTAAACGCGCGATACTTTCGTTTAGAGATTATTTAACTAAGAATAGTCTACAAATAAATATGCATAGGCACAAATGTGAGATATAACGGTAAATCTGTACGATAAATCGTGTTATTCAGGATACATGAATCGACCCTATTTACATTATTTTGTTATGTCAACAAACCGCGTATACAATGCTTGTTTAATTGTTGAAATAGGCAAATATTGGGGGGAAAATGATACCATATAATAGGAAATTACATTCTTACAAAAATAATCTCTAACAACAACAAAAAAACCAACCTGGTTATTGCTAACAAAAATAATCTCTAACCTGGTTATTGCTAACAAAAATAATCTCTAACCTGGTTATTGCTAACAAAAATAATCTCTAACCTGGTTATTGCTAACAAAAATAATCTCTAACCTGGTTATTGCTAACAAAAATAATCTCTAACATGGTTATTGCTAACAAAAATAATCTCTAACCTGGTTATTGCTAACAAAAATAATCTCTAACCTGGTTATTGCTAACAAAAATAATCTCTAACATGGTTATTGCTAACAAAAATAATCTCTAACCTGGTTATTGCTAACAAAAATAATCTCTAACATGGTTAGTGCTAACAAAAATAATCTCTAACATGGTTAGTGCTAACAAAAAACAGGTATTGTTTACATATATTCTTGTATGAGGTTTCAAGAGCGATTAAACTAATGTTCTAAGAACATGGTTCGCAATCGAGGTAAAATAAAGTTTTATAGAATGAAACATGTGATATATTTGTACACATGTGTATTCCCTGCTTTGTGTATGTTACAGAGTTACACGGGGTATCAAGAAGAGCACATGTAGGATTTTTATCATTTATGGAACATCTACGATATTGTGAAGTAAGTACAGGGATAGGCCGGGATCTAGCTACCCACCAGTACAACATGTTGTAAGTTAAATCTGATATTATAACCTTACAATGATAATTAAAAAACGTTGGCCTCTACTAGAGGGGAATGAAATTATGTGTGTTTTACGTTTATTTATCGTCGCTACCGGTTGCCCATATGAGCGACGCCTCCTGAAGCGATCAGTCATTATAGATATTTGGAGGACAGTGCAATGATGCAGACAGAGACCCATTCCAGAGTCTCCTGGTTCTTTTACGTGCATGGTGTAAAGTACCGATACAAGACCTTGGTTTAAAGTCCCAGTTAAAAGACTGTTCATTTTATTATGGTCAGACGGGTGGATCGAACCTGCGATCCCTGGATTACCAGTCCAACTTGTTAACCATTGGACTACAGATCCAACTGTAATGAAATTATTTTTCACTTTCCCTAGATACCAGACTAATGTCCTTAGTTCCCAGAGCTACGTGAACTTGTTAAATGGTTTCTAATATGTACTGTTGTTTATTTTCTACTCATTACAGGTTGGATGGAATTTAAAGAATCCGGATTATCCGATCTGGCTAGTAGGCAGCGAAACTCATTTAACAGTTTTGTTTTCTAAGGTGAGTAGGTGATTGGTTGCTTGTTAGATATACACGATGGTACTGATGCATTATAGTAGCAATTATTGTGGGAGTCGTGTTAGCGCACTCACTTCAGGTGCGAAAGGCCCGGAGTTCGAATCCTGCTGGAGCCGTGACGATTGTGCCCTTGGGCAAGGCATTTAAATTCCACATTGCCTCTTCTCTCTCCCTCGTGGCCATGGATTCCATCAGGAATAAGGTCTCGAGAGTGATTAATATAAGTTGTAAGAACTTGTTTCGCAATCAAGCTAAAGTAAATTTGTATAAACTAATCAGTTTTCGGGCCTCGTATTTTCAGTAGTTTGCATGGAATTCGTGATATACAATATTGAAAATGTAACCGGGCTGCACCCAATGTACTTAAAAATGCCTCCAAAATGCAATATGTATATAATTTGCATAAACTAATTATTTAATGTTTCGTGCATTGGTAACAAGACTACAGTATATGAACAAGCTATTATTTAATGTTTCGTGCATTTGTAACAAGACTACGGTATATGAACAAGCTATTATTTATTGTTTGGTAAGTTACCATTGGTAACAAGACTACGGTATATTAACAAGCTATTATTTAATGTTTGGTAAGTTACCATTGGTAACAAGACTACGGTATATGAACAAGCTATTATTTAATGTTTAGTAAGTTACCATTGGTAACAAGACTACGGTATATGAACAAGCTATTATTTAATGTTTGGTAAGTTACCATTGGTAACAAGACTACGGTATATGAACAAGCTATTATTTAATGTTTGGTAAGTTACCATTGGTAACAAGACTACGGTATATTAACAAGCTATTATTTAATGTTTGTTCATTGGCTAGTTGTTATGGCTGCTGGGTTCAGATGACCTGCCCCTCACTGTAGATTTGAATCCCACTATGTCAAGTTTGTTTATGTCAGGAAGTTATTCGGCTGACTTGAAGAAAGTCCGGTGGTTCTGCCTAGTTGCCTGACACACATGGGGTCACTACGTGCAAGTAGATATGCTACTGGATAGCGTACATATTAATAATTTATTCAGTATATCTACGCGCACGTAGCTCGTAGTCTACGGAAAAGGTCATTATTTATTAAGAGAAGGTTGTGTGTTTGAAACCCGCTTGAACCACGCTGGCGATGTTCTACTGACACTTCATTTCATATTGTTTAAAAGTTTAAACGTTATTTATTTTACAACGATTTAAGTTTTAGTTTTAACAACTTATATTAATCACTCTGTTGGCGCAGATGAAAGCGTAAATGTGGTCATTCATGTGGGAGGAAACCGGAGTATCCGGAGAAAACCCACCTGTCCGATTTGTCGACCATCCATATTGTTTCTTCGCACTCCCTCATGCCGATGGATTCCTACATGAAATAGGTCTCGAGAGTTGTTACACTATATGTCATTAGAATTAGAACTTCTTTCACAATCGAGCTAAAAGAAATTTATAATCATGAAAACATGCACTGTAAATTCCCGCTTTGACCTGACAATGAACAGACGGCTATGTTTCTTCACTTAAATATGACCTTGTAAGTTAATCTAAATATAATGAATACAGTAACACTAGTACCACAGTATTTTCTTTTCTTTTTCAGAATAAAAATTTAGTAATTACTGAAACATTAGAATCAAATGCTAGGAGAATATTTCAAACGTTTGACCCGGAAGGTAGGTAGCACCAGTAAGCTGTAATGTGTGTTTGTATTTTATTCATTTCAAAATCCCAATTATACGATTACCCAGACTGACGTGCGTACCAAGCACTTCTGTTAGACTGTGCCACACACCAAGACATTATGTTAGACTGTGCCACACACCAAGACATTCTATTAGACTGTGCCACACACCAAGCACTTCTATTAGACTGTGTCACACACCAAGACATTCTATTAGACTGTGTCACACACCAATACATTCTATTAGACTGTGTCACACACCAAGACATTCTATTAGACTGTGCCACACACCAAGACATTCTATTAGACTGTGTCACACACCAAGCACTTCTATTAGACTGTGTCACACACCAAGACATTCTATTAGACTGTGTCACACACCAATACATTCTATTAGACTGTGTCACACACCAAGACATTCTATTAGACTGTGTCACACACCAAGACATTCTATTAGACTGTGCCACACACCAAGACATTCTATTAGACTGTGCCACACACCAAGACATTCTATTAGACTGTGCCGCACATCAATACATTCTATTCGACTGTGCCACACACCAAGACATTCTATTAGACTGTGCCGCACATCAATACATTCTATTAGACTGTGCCACACACCAAGACATTCTATTAGACTGTGCCACACACCAAGACATTCTATTAGACTGTGTCGCACACCAAGACATTCTATTAGACTGTGCCACACACCAAGACATTCTATTAGACTGTGCCACACACCAAGACATTCTATTAGACTGTACCACACACCAAGACATTCTATTAGACTGTGTCACACACCAAGACATTCTATTAGACTGTGCCACACACCAAGACATTCTATTAGACTGTGTCACACACCAAGACATTCTGTTAGACTGTGTCACACACCAAGACATTCTATTAGACTGTGCCACACACCAAGACATTCTATTAGACTGTGCCACACACCAATACATTCTAAGGTCTGGATGATCACAAATTGTGATTATTGTATATATATTTCCAAATTTCAACAGTATGTTATTTAGGTTTTAAGTAAACTTTTGCAGATTAGATCGCCAAAGAAAAGGTTTTTACGACATTTCTAATTTTAGTTCACCTGAGATACGCTCATGTGAGGTATTGTTACTGCAATGTGTCTGTCCGTCCGTGAACATTTTCAACGTCTTCTCCTCAGTAACCATTGGCTCTTAAGGACTTGTTCAAATGGTGACCCTGGGATCTAAAATGGGCGTGGCCCGGGAGGTGAAGTAGGTGCCAAATATTATTTTTGAGCGAATATGTTCATGTTATATATCAAATTGAAGCTATCGACAGACGATCTCTCTGATACAATTGTTATCAAAATCAGATGATTTTGTCATCCAAGATGGCAGCCAAAAGGTCAAAAGATCGTTCTTTTATTATAGATTTCAAAATTCCTTCTTCACCCAAACCACTTGGCCAATGGTAGCCAAATTTCACAATTATAGTCCATGTGTGTAGCTTTTTCAGATTTGTTTAAAACCGAGGTTGTCACGAATAAAAACAACACAAATGCTTCAAACATCTTCTCACAAACAACCGATCGGATTTAGACATCACTTCGTAGGATTGATCGATGTACAATGCTCTTTCAAAGTTGTTCAAATGGTGACCCTGGCGTAAAAAATGAGTCAGGTGAGCGATACAGGGCCATCATGGCACCGTGCTCTTGTTAAATTACCTCCCTTTATGAATATGTATTTACAAAATCATGACTAACTTGTTACACGGTTCTTGACATGTTTCTTGGTGGTTGTATATTTTGCTTATGCTTCCAGGTAATGGATTTATTGCAACTATCGTGCTAGGTGACGTACTAGCAGCTTTAGATCTCGTCTCGGAAACAGAATAGTAAGTAGCTTATGGAGCCTCCGTCATGTATTGGATACAGTGTCCGCCTCGTAGTCGAGAGGTTGTGTGTTCGAATCCCGTCGGAAAAACTGTGGTGGTGTCCTTCGGCAAGACTCTAGTCCACATTACCTCTTCTCTCTCCCTCATGGCGATGAATTACATCCGGAATGATCAGGAATGAGGTCTCGAGGGTGATTAAACTAATGTTGTAAGAAGTTGTTTCGCAATCGAGCTAAAATAAATTCTAGGGATCTGATTGACTACTGTAGATCATTGTTTATACAGTTAAACCTGTGTTAGTGGTCACCTCCATTAAGCAGCCAACCTGTATTAAGCAGCCAGTTTCCAGATTCCCAATATGTTGTTTTATTATACATTTGACCTCTATTAAACAGCCACCTGTGCTAAGCAGCCACTCTCTGTGATTCCCTTGGCTAAAGACAGGTTTGACTGTATGTGCCAGTTTTATTTTCATGACTATCCACGGAAAAGAAAACTCAAGGTTTTGCTAATGTATCATTGATTGTCGATTTTGGATTTCCACCCATGCGAATTTGGGTCTCCACCCATGTGAATTTGTGTTTCCACCCATGTGAATTTGGGTTTCCACCCATTTGGATTTCCACCCATGTGAATTTGGATTTCCACCCATGTGAATTTGGGTTTCCACCCATGTGAATTTGGGTTTTCACCCATGTGAATTTGGGTTTCCACCCATGTGAATTTGGGTATCCACCCATGTGAATTTGGATTTCCACCCATGTGAATTTGGATTTCCACCCATGTGAATTTGGATTTCCACCCATGTGAATTTGGGTTTCCACCCATGTGAATTTGTGTTTCCACCCATGTGAATTTGGATTTCCACCCATGTGAATTTGGATTTCCACCCATGTGAATTTGGATTTCCACCCATGTGAATTTGGGTTTCCACCCATGTGAATTTGGGTTTCCACCCATGTGAATTTGGATGTCCACCCATGTGAATTTGGGTTTCCACCCATGTGAATTTGGGTTTCCACCCATGTGAATTTGGGTATCCACCCATGTGAATTTGGATTTCCACCCATGTGAATTTGGGTTTCCACCCATGTGAATTTGGGTTTCCACCCATGTGAATTTGGGTTTCCACCCATGTGAATTTGGGTTTCACCCATGTGAATTTGGATTTCCACCCATGTGAATTTGGATTTCCACCCATGTGAATTTGGGTTTCCACCCATGCGAATTTGGGTTTCCACCCATGTGAATTTGGATTTCCACCCATGCGAATTTGGATTTCCACCCATGCGAATTTGGGTTTCCACCCATGTGAATTTGGATTTCCACCCATGTGAATTTGGATTTCCACCCATGTGAATTTGGGTTTCCACCCATGTGAATTTGGGTTTCCACCCATGTGAATTTGGGTATCCACCCATGTGAATTTGGATTTCCACCCATGTGAATTTGCGTTTCCACCCACGTGAATTTGGATTTCCACCCATGTGAATTTAAGATTTTGCAAATGAAAGCTACTTGGGAAAATCGGCAAAACAATGTTGGTACGAATATTAAGTTATCAAACTACTATATGGCTGTCCGATTAGTGCCGTGGTTAGCGCGCTCGCTTCTCACCAATGCAACCAGGGTTCGATCCTCGGACCGGGAAGTATGTGAGATGGTACTGTGGTCGCCAGAGCGGACAGGTGGGTTTTCTCCGAGTACTCCGGTTTCCTTCCACACAAATGACCACATTTACGATTTCATCCGCGCCAATGAGAGTGATTAATATGAGTTGTTAAAAACTTGCTTCGCATATAAGAGTGACACGTTCATAAACAATACGCTTGCTTTTTTACAGTGTGGACATTATGGCAGGAAAACTGGATGCAGAGAACCTAGGTATCATCACACAGAGCTGTTTCTTTGAAGAGTTCTTTGCAGGGGAGACAACTCCAGAAGTACCAAAGACGTTTAAGCTCTACCATTATAACGGATTAGCAAGATCTTGTCGCAATAATAAGGTAGGTACTGCAGGTTGTTTGTGCAATAATAAGGTAGGTACTGCAGGTTGAATACTAAGCAGGATGTTTGTGCGATAATAAGGTAGGTACTGCAGGTTGAATACTAAGCAGGATGTTTGTGCGATAATAAGGTAGGTACTGCAGGTTGAATACTAGGCAGGATGTTTGTGCGATAATAAGGTAGGTACTGCAGGTTGAATACTAGGCATGATGTTTGTGCGATAATAAGGTAGGTACTGCAGGTTGAATACTAAGCAGGATGTTTGTGCGATAATAAGGTAGGTACTGCAGGTTGAATACTAAGCAGGATGTTTGTGCGATAATAAGGTAGGTACTGCAGGTTGAATACTAAGCAGGATGTTTGTGCGATAATAAGGTAGGTACTGCAGGTTGAATACTAAGCAGGATGTTTGTGCGATAATAAGGTAGGTACTGCAGGTTGAATACTAAGCAGGATGTTTGTGCGATAATAAGGTAGGTACTGCAGGTTGAATACTAAGCAGGATGTTTGTGCGATAATAAGGTAGGTACTGCAGGTTGAATACTAAGCAGGATGTTTGTGCGATAATAAGGTAGGTACTGCAGGTTGTTTGTGCGATAATAAGGTAGGTACTGTAGGTTGAATACTAAGCAGGATGTTTGTGCGATAATAAGGTAGGTACTGCAGGTTGTTTGTGCGATAATAAGGTAGGTACTGCAGGTTGAATACTAAGCAGGATGTTTGTGCGATAATAAGGTAGGTACTGCAGGTTGAATACTAAGCAGGATGTTTGTGCGATAATAAGGTAGGTACTGCAGGTTGAATACTAAGCAGGATGTTTGTGCGATAATAAGGTAGGTACTGCAGGTTGAATACTAAGCAGGATGTTTGTGCGATAATAAGGTAGGTACTGCAGGTTGAATACTAAGCAGGATGTTTGTGCGATAATAAGGTAGGTACTGCAGGTTGAATACTAAGCAGGATGTTTGTGCGATAATAAGGTAGGTACTGCAGGTTGAATACTAAGCAGGATGTTTGTGCGATAATAAGGTAGGTACTGCAGGTTGAATACTAAGCAGGATGTTTGTGCGATAATAAGGTAGGTACTGCAGGTTGAATACTAAGCAGGATGTTTGTGCGATAATAAGGTAGGTACTGCAGGTTGAATACTAAGCAGGATGTTTGTGCTATCCAATTACACGTGTGAATGATATTTATGTAGGTCTTAAATTTTAAGTATAATGTATATGCATTACAGAACATTGGTTGTTCCATGGCCGAATAGTACAGTCGTTGACTTAAAATCACTTGCCCGTTACCACTGTAGGTTCGAATCCCACTGGGGGTATCAAATTCTTTCAAGTGAGGAAGCTATCCAGCTGGCGTGTGTGCGGAAGGTTGATGGTTATACCCGGGTACCCGCCTGTGCTTTAAATACATGAATACCATGTGAATTAAATACTGCTCGGAGGGGGAACCTGGGGTCTGCCTCCACCAGATAGTCGCTATATGACATAAGCTGTTCAGGGATCATTCTAGAGAGCGCTGTGGGCGAAATAGTCGCCCTAGGGACCCTGACTTCGCCCTCTGGGGGCCCCACTTCTCCCTAAATAAATTATTTTTTTTAAATTATATATTTTTTTGGGTTTTTACGATTTTCAAACAAAACTTTGTCTAGTAAGATACACTGGCCCATTATAAAGCACTCCTTCTATTCAAATGTTGTATTTAATGGTTGTACTGTGCATTTTAACCCTATTTTGCAGAAGTATATTAAACAAACGATGTAGTTTTATTTAAAGTCGCCACCGCATAAATGCATTTGGGCGACTGTACTCTCCAAGCTGGTTATATTCTAAGGCGATTCTTCTATGATGATTATCCAATGACGATTATATCCGTGTTCTACGATGATTATGTGTTCTGCGATGATTGTTCCTATTCTTCTACGATGATTATTCCTATTCTTCTACGTTGATTATTTCTGTTTTCGCTGACGATTCCTCTTCTGTGAAGCTTAATTAAGACGTCCTCAGGTGGCTACTTCTTTCCGTGCCAGGGTGACAAGGCCTGGTCTGTACGTGGTCCTTTGTAGGGCCACCCTCCTCACTGTTGGTCACCCCGCAGCAGCATTTATACAGATCTGACAGTTAGACATCTGGTCGTCGATTGTCGCAAATCGGAGGAGCGTGGATCCATGACCGTTGCCGCTCCCTCAGGTCCGCCATCTCTTCTAAAGGCTGTTAGAGAGCAATCGAAAAGTGCCAGTGGACATGCCAAACACCATCCAGAAGAGACGATGGATCTGTCCTGATGTGCCATAGCCGTGGAACCACAAGTTAGAGAGATTTCCTATTCGCAAGATCGACGACCAGAAGATCCCAGAATCCTACGCTGCTGCTGCGGAATGTGCCCCGGTCATGACGTGCACGTCGTGAGGAGATCGACCGGGAGTATATTAAAGAACACCATTTAACCCTTTCAACTCCAAGTAACTGACATGGACTGGTCCATGCTATTCTTAGACCAATAAATTAATAAGAAAATTACCTTTGGACCAGTTCATTTATCAAAATGGGTAATTTTATCTAAAAATAGTAATAATTATTACTGGCAAAAAAGTGCAGATCCTGATGAGACGGCTCGTCACGAGCCGGCTCATCTGGATCTACACTTTTCATAAGCCTATTTAGAGGCCTGTGGGGTTGAAAGGGTTAAGGAAGCGATCATGCGCTTTCTCACTTCTCCGAAATATTCTAACCTAGAATGAACCCTGCTGTTGTGCACCATTATAACCCAAAAAACAGATATAAATGATAAATTAGACATCAATAAAAATGCGTAATTACTGAAAGTGTAGAAGTATCTGCCCGTAGACAGATGTTCCAGACACATTGGCAGTAGGTAAATACATTTGGATTTGAAAACGTTTGACAGGTAAACAAATGACACTTTAAAAGACTTGTATAATAGTAATAAGAAATACTTCAGTCTTTCAGATGGGACGTTAAACCGAGGTCTCGTGTCAGTGCTTTACACCGTGCCCGTAAAAGAACCAGAGGAGACTCTGGAATGGGTCTCTCTCTGTATCATGCACTATCCTCCAAAATCTAAAATAACTAATCTCTTCAGGAGGCGTCGCTCATATGGCCAACCGGTAGCGACGATAAATAAACGTAAAAACACACACAATAAGAAGTACTATTGTAAATGCTAGCAATTAATTATCATCGGTTGTGCCAAATTGAAAATTAAGATATTACATAGTTACATTTATGTATTAATAACACATATCAAAATGCGTGTATTACTCATGTACTGCAAAATGTTTTAGGATCAATAAGCTATGTATATGTATGTCGCAAACTGTAATTGATTGATAGCATACGGTTTACATTAAATTTATTCAATCTATGTTCATCCTCTATACCGTAAATAGAAATCATCATTATTTTAATACTATATGTACTATACTATACAGTCATGCAGGGTTCATTCTAGGTCAGAATTTTTTGGAGAAGTGAGAAAGCGCGTGATTGCTTCCTTAAATGGTGTTCTTTAATATACTAATGCAAAATAGGGTTAAAATACACAGTACAACCATTAAATACAACATTTGAATAGAAGGAGTGCTTTATAATGGGCCAGTGTATCTTACTAGACAAAATTTTCAAACATTTTTTAGGGAGAAGTGGGGCCCCCAGAGGGCGAAGTCAGGGTCCCTAGGGCGACAATTTCGCCCACATCGCCCTCTAGAATGATCCCTGTCATGATCATGTTTTGCATATTCTAAAATCCATCATGACATTGTCATTATTTTTCCATGTATGTCCATAATCATTACATCATTTGTCCATCCTCATCATGATTGCATATATCATAATATTTTACTACATGTATATATATTGTAAATATTTTTAAATGTTACAGACGAGAAACTGTAGAGTTTAAGTCATAATAAAGCATTCTTCTTGTTCTTCGTAAATCTATTTAACAGTGTGAATATATGCATGTTAATTATACATCAAACCTGTGTTAAGCAGCCAGCCAAGGGAATCACAGAAAGTGGCTGCTTAACACAGGTGGCTGCTTAATAGAGGTCAAATGTATAATAAAACGTATTGGGAATCAGGAAACTGGCTGCTTAATACAGGTTGGCTGCTTAATAGAGGTGACCACTAACACAAGGTTGACTGTAGTTTGATCTATACCAAACCTCCTTAAAAGCTGGCTGAATAGGCCTACTTTGCAGACGACTGACCAGTACATTTGTAAATAGTGTCTAAACGATCAATAGTAAAGACAGTATGAATGCACTACCCGTGCTGCTTTCCACGTGTATACACTATGATATTAGCTAATACACGTGCGCATGCACAAGACAATAAAGAGACCATTACGAAACAACATTAAACAAAAGTTCGCTCTCCAAAATTTGTTTCATCAACGAGTGTTATCATGATATTAACTCTCTCAGCGCCGAATAAATTCAGAGCATGTGCAAACGCCGCGTCTGATCAGGATCTATGTTGTTTGCTATTCAGACAGGTACTTCAGCTCCACTGTCTGAAGAGCAATCAGCATATAGCCTGATCAGACGGCATGTTCTGTTCTGTCCGATCGAGTTCTCTACTTTTTTAGACTGTATTACGTGACCACTATATAATATATGTGTGTTTATGACGATGTACAACGTACAAGTCTTGAAATAAACATCTGTTCTGTTCTGCATATACGTACCCATAGTTAGCGCTAATGTTTGACAGAGTTATGCCCCTTGGTGTATTTGCAGGTTAGTTACTGGGAATGTGAAGCCGTTTTGCAGGATGAGATCGAGGTACAGGTGCTGACCGATGTTTCATCCATGAAGATGGTGCTGTTGACAAAATGGCCGACGATAGAAGTTAAATGGAAGGGTGAAGTCATACCATCTTTGAACTGAGATGTGAGGAGACGGACTCCATGTTTTATGCGTTATCTATTGCACCGCTCCATGCATATCATGTCACTTGTTGCCAATTTGAACACCTAAGAAGATGGTGCTATTGAGAAATTGGGTTACGATGGAATTTAATTGGAAGTTATACATCATCGACGTTCACGTTATTCCATGATCATTACAAGTGTAGTGGAGTCAGCAAGGCATTGTGTCTAGTGTTAGTTTATACAAATTAATTTTAGCTCGATTGCGAAAAACAAGTTTTTACAACTTATATCAATCACTCTCTAGACCTCCTTTCCTGATGGAATCCATCGCCACGAGGGAGAGAGAAGAGGCAACGTGGAGTTTAAATGCCTTGCCTAAGGACACAAGCGTAACGGCTCCAGCGGTGTTCGAACTCAGAGCCTTTCGCACCTGAAGCGACTTCCACATCTAGTTTTGGCCATTTTAGAATCATTTTGACACAAAAACTTAGCCCCTGACTTGTTCTACTGTATCCGATCCTAGTTAGTGTGTAGGATGTTCGCTCTGGTTTCTTCAAATATTTTTATCAAATAGGACCAGAGATGCAACAATTAACCCATCTTCTGGTGACAATCAAATCATAATGGACTGACCCATCATTAATCTTGGTTCAGTCCCAATTCCAAAACTGGTTTGATGGTAGAAGAGGATCATTTACTGTCTGTGCCATTATGGACGTTATTTCTATGTTTTATTAAGACTTAAACTGTATGAAGTACATGTATACGGCACCCAGGGTCTCCCTCCACCAATACTAGCTGGAGAGTCGCCATATAACCTAAGCTGTTGGTGCACCCGGGGTCTCCCTCCACCAATACTAGCTGGAGAGTCGCCATATAACCTAAGCTGTTGGTGCACCCGGGGTCTCCCTCCACCAATACTAGCTGGAGAGTCGCCATATAACCTAAGCTGTTGGTGCACCCGGGGTCTCCCTCCACCAATACTAGCTGGAGAGTCGCCATATAACCTAAGCTGTTGGTGCACCCGGAGTCTTCCTCCACCAATAATAGCTGGAGAGTCGCCATATAACCTAAGCTGTTGGTGCACCCAGGGTCTTCCTCCACCAATAATAGCTGGAGACTCGCCATATAACCTAAGCTGTTGGTGCACCCGGGGTCTTCCTCCACCAACAATAACTGGAGAGTCGCCATATGACCTAAGCTGTTGGTGCACCCGGGGTCTTCCTCCACCAACAATAACTGGAGAGTCGCCATATGACCTAAGCTGTTGGTGCACCGGGGTCTTCCTCCACCAACAATAACTGGGGAGTCGCCATATGACCTAAGCTGTTGGTGCACCCGGGGTCTTCCTCCACCAACAATAACTGGAGAGTCGCCATATGACCTAAGCTGTTGGTGCACCCGGGGTCTTCCTCCACCAACAATAGCTGGAGACTCGCCATATAACCTAAGCTGTTGGTGCACCCGGGGTCTTCCTCCACCAACAATAGCTGGAGAGTCGCCATATAACCTAAGCTGTTGGTGCACCCGGGGTCTTCCTCCACCAACAATAGCTGGAGACTCGCCATATGACCTAAGCTGTTGGTGCACCCGGGGTCTTCCTCCACCAACAATAGCTGGAGAGTCGCCATATAACCTAAGCTGTTGGTGCACCCGGGGTCTTCCTCCACCAACAATAGCTGGAGAGTCACCATATAACCTAAGCTGTTGGTGCACCCGGGGTCTCCCTCCACCAATAATAGCTGGAGACTCGCCATATAACCTAAGCTGTTGGTGCACCCGGGGTCTCCCTCCACCAATACTAGCTGGAGACTCGCCATATAACCTAAGCTGTTGGTGCACCCGGGGTCTCCCTCCACCAATACTAGCTGGAGACTCGCCATATGACCTAAGCTGTTGGTGCGACGTTAACCCCAAAAAGGAAACAAAACAAATAATATCTCGGCAAAGTTCAATAACCAGCGGAATTGCCATGCACACTTCGGAGTTATGGCCCTTGAATTATCCAAATGTGCATGTTTAACCCTTTCCTTCATAGAGATTTAGGTTAATATGCTATTATATCTCCATACAAACGACAGCCATTTAGCTATTATGCAGTTGATAAGTAGTCACCATATCTATCCCACCTCCATAGATATTACTGGGACTACATGAGATTTAGGTTAATATAATATTATATCTCCATACAAACGACAGCCATTTAGCTATCATGCAGTGGATAAGTAGTCGCCATATCTATCCCACCTCCATAGATATTACTGGGACTACATAGAGATTTAGGTTAATATACTATTATATATCCATACAAACGACAGCCATTTAGCTATCATGCAGTGGATAAGTAGTCACCATATCTATCCCACCTCCATAATATTACTGGTACTACACGAGATTTAGGTTAATATACTATTATATCTCTATACAAACAACAGCCATTTAGCTATCATGCAGTGGATAAGTAGTCGCCATATCTATCCCACCTCCATAATATTACTGGTACTACACGAGATTTAGGTTAATATACTATTATATCTCCATACAAACGACAGCCATTTAGCTATCATGCAGTGGATAAGTAGTCACCATATCTATCCCACCCCCATAGATATTACTGGGACTACATGAGATTTAGGTTGATATACTATTATATCTCCATACAAACGACAGCCATTTAGCTATTATGCAGTGGATAAGTAGTCGCCATATCTATCCCACCTCCATATATATTACTGGGACTACATGAGATTCCGGCCTTTATTATGAACATTGGTGTGGCAATGTATGTCGTATTGGTAATGGCGTCAAGAGGTGCTTCTATGAGGGAAAGGGCTAACACCACAATAAAGAACGCGTTCGACGAGCGTATATTGTGACCTTCGGCATTATTGTTTATGAATTGCAATTTTCACGTTATTTTTCTGTAAATGTTTGTAATTTTGTTACGTATTTTCAAAGGGTGCAAATGTATGATGATATGACATTGTGGTCTGTGAAGAAATGGATAAAATTGTTAGTTTATCATTATTCCTTGACGACCTATGAGAATAGTAATTGTTCTATAAACCGTAATGCACGGCGATGTAACATCGAGATTCCATGAATAGCAAAGCTTCAGGAATGTATAATGGTCATAGATATATCTTGAAAACATAGAAATATCTTGAAAACATAGATATATCTTGAAAACATAGATATATCTTGAAAACATAGATATATCTTGAAAACATAGAAATATCTTGAAAACATAGATATATCTTGAAAACATAGAAATATCTTGAAAACATAGATATATCTTGAAAACATAGATATATCTTGAAAACATAGATATATCTTGAAAACATAGAAATATCTTGAAAACATAGATATATCTTGAAAACATAGATATATCTTGAAAACATAGATATATCTTGAAAACATAGAAATATCTTGAAAACATAGATATATCTTGAAAACATAGATATATCTTGAAAACATAGAAATATCTTGAAAACATAGATATATCTTGAAAACATAGATATATCTTGAAAACATAGATATATCTTGAAAACATAGATATATCTTGAAAACATAGAAATATCTTGAAAACATAGATATATCTTGAAAACCAGAACACATTACTGAAGATCTGTATTATCACTTGTGTATTATTCATCATTCTGGTGCGGCTCCGTGGTCGAGTGGTGCGCCTCCGTGGTCGAGTGGTGCGCCTCCGTGGTCGAGTGGTGCGCCTCCGTGGTCGAGTGGTTACGGTCGCTGACTTGTATACCACTGTAACCTATCATCACTGATGGTCCGCCTCCGTGGTCGAGTGGTTACGGTCGCTGACTTGTATACCACTGTAACCTATCATCACTGATGGTCACGGGTTCGAGCCCCGCTCAGACCGTGTCTCATTTATACGAAAAAGTTGGCAGTTTCTTACAGAGGTTGGTGCACCCAAGTACTGGTTAACCGCTGGAGCCTGCCCAGAAAAGGTGTTGTTAGGTAAACTGCCCGCCGGCGATATAGCCCAAAATGGTGCTGATGCAGGCGTAAAACCCGAAATATAACATAATATTCATCATTCTAACATGACTCGGCATTTTGTGTGTATATTTTGCCGTTTGTTAAATCTGCATTAAAACGAAGCGTTCGCGTTATTATTGCTTCAAGACACTCTGAAATTACCTCACTTGTTAATATATGATACAAATGTAACCCAAGTGCAAAAAACATGCAGCCAGTCAGGGTATCATACCCGGCGCCTCGCCTACAGGATCATTGCTCTACCGACCGAGCTGGTCGGACAGCCTACATATCACCTCACACAATGGGTCAATATACACACCGTGACATACTCCCCCCACCATATTGGAATTCTTTCATGAATTTCCACCGGGATAGAGATACGTTGTGAAATATTTCTCGAAGTTTCTACAGTAACTTTCTCAAAGAAGGGAAATGTGTAACCCAAACATACAGCAAGTCTGGGACTTGAATCCAGGGCTTCCTGCTTACAGGGTGATAGCTCTACCGACATAGCTAACTGGACAGTATACATATCATCTCACATAATAGGTTCATATACACACCGTTGCATAAATATTTACTCTTTTCTTTGTGTGTGTGTATTACGTTTATTTATCATCATTACATTGGTAGTCAAGCAAACGTTGGTAGCGAATAGTCGAGCAAACATTGGTAGTCGGGCAAACCAAGAATTATATAATAACGGTTAGCAGGGTTCCCGCTGTTATTCGCCAATTGCGACAAAACATTGGCGACAAAAAAAAACAAATACTGGCGCTAAATTTTGTGAATTTGTGAAAATAATCAGAGATATGATCTCCAATTTTCTATTACCTCCCTTGGCAGATAATGTCTGATTTATCCCAAAATGTAAATAGGTCCTCTTAGTTGGAATCCTTTGTTTTTACTGTTGTTCCCTAACCAGATGTTGCATCAAAATCGTGTTAATTAACTGATAACATTGTTTTACAAATAAGTACCCATTTCATATACTATAGTAGATATGTCGAGATATATTAATTTAATAATCATATGAAGCGATAGTGGAATAAAATTGCTAGCATGTTGTGCAAAGGAAACAACGATAAAAACAGAGGAAACACTTAATAAGACCTATCTACTTTTACGGAGTATTCAGGGGCAGTAACAGACCGATTTCTCTAGGACCTACCTACTTTTAGGGAGTATTCAGGGGGAAGTAACAGACCGATGTCTCTAGGACCTACCTACTTTTAGGGAGTATTCAGGGGCAGTAACTGACCGATGTCTCTAGGACCTACCTACTTTTAGGGAGTATTCAGGGGCAGTAACTGACCGATGTCTCTAGGACCTACCTACTTTTAGGGAGTATTCAGGGGCAGTAACTGACCGATGTCTCTAGGACCTATCTACTTATAGTGAGTATTCAGGGGCAGTAACTGACCGATGTCTCTAGGACCTATCTACTTATAGTGAGTATTCAGGGGCAGTAACTGACCGATATCTCTAGGACCTATCTACTTATAGTGAGTATTCAGGGGCAGTAACTGACCGATGTCTCTAGGACCTATCTACTTATAGTGAGTATTCAGGGGCAGTAACTGACCGATGTCTCTAGGACCTACCTACTTTTAGGGATATTCAGGGGCAGTAATTGACCGATGTCTCTAGGACCTACCTACTTTTAGGGATATTCAGGGGCAGTAATTGACCGATGTCTCTAGGACCTATCTACTTTTAGGGATATTCAGGGGCAGTAATTGACCGATGTCTCTAGGACCTATCTACTTTTAGGGAGTATTCAGGGGAATTAACTGACCGATATGTCTCATTTTCAGTAACTTCTATGGAGATAAGATAAGTTTATTGCTTATTGGTTGGTTATAAACAGTAAGTTACAATACAGTGATACAAATGCACATACAGTCAAACCTGTCTTAAGCAGCCAGCCAAGGGAATCACAGAAAGTGGCTGTTTAGTACTGGTGGTTGCTTAATAGGAGTCAAATGTATATTATAATAATATATCAACATATTGGGAATCTAGAAACTGGCTGCTTAATACAGGTTGGCTGCTTAATAGAGGTAACCACTAACTCAGGTGTGACTGTATTCCTGAATATAAGCCTATATGTCTATAGGGGAATGACTGATATCTATGAAATTATTGAAGACATTTTTGAAAACATTAATGTATCATTTTCTCATACTTTTAGAAAGCTTGGGACTTTAATGTTGTTCTTTGGTATTTCTGTTTGTTTTTGTCTACTTTAATGATTCTACACTTTATATTTTTGACAAAGATTTTGTAGATCTAAAGTTGATGTTTCATTATTTGTTAGTTATATAAATATGTGTCTTACAATACCTACATATTAAAGTATACTTTTCATAGAAATGAATTTTGTCTTTGACTGTAAACGACAGTACCACGCATAGCAGACTCCAATAATAAACAAATGTACAATTCAGGAGCGTGGCTGACCGATATAGAAGATCCTACTTTTACTTTTGAGAGTTTGTAGGACATTGTTTATTTGTTTATTGATTAAAAGTTAGTGTTCAAATTATTTCGGAAGAATTTGTGGTAGAAATGCTATTTATACATGAACTACGGTGTGGTAGAAATGTTATTTATACATGAACTACGGTGTGGTAGAAATGTTATTTATACATGAACTACGGTGTTACACACCCACAAACACACACACCACAAACACACACACCTACATGAACTACGGTGTTAGTTTCACTGTACTGGCCACATGAACTACGGTGTTAGTTTCACTGTACTGGCCACATGAACTACGGTGTTAGTTTCACTGTACTGGCTACATGAACTATGGTGTTAGTTTCACTGTACCGGCCACATGAACTACGGTGTTAGTTTCACTGTACTGGCCACATGAACTACGGTGTTAGTTTCACTGTACCAGCCACATGAACTATGGTGTTAGTTTCACTATACTGGCCACATGAACTACGGTGTTAGTTTCACTGTACCGGCTACATGAACTACGGTGTTAGTTTCACTGTACTGGCCACATGAACTACGGTGTTAGTTTCACTGTACTGGCCACATGAACTATGGTGTTAGTTTCACTGTACTGGCCACATGAACTACGTTGTTAGTTTCACTGTACTGGCCACATGAACTACGTTGTTAGTTTCACTGTACCGGCTACATGAACTACGGTGTTAGTTTCACTGTACTGGCTACAATTTGTGGTAGAAATGCTATTTATACATGAACTACGGTGTTAGTTTCACTGTACTGGCTACATGAACTACGTTGTTAGTTTCACTGTACTGGCTACAATTTGTGGTAGAAATGCTACATTATCGTATTGGCAATGGCGTCAAGAGGAGCTTCTATGAGGATTACTACTATTTTCACGCTTGTGGCAGTCATTAAAAGAGAAATTTTTTTTAATTTATGTTCCAACTCAATTGAGGTAGAACAGCGACTCTCCAGCTGTTATTGGTTAACCCTTTCAACCCCACAGGCCTCTAAATAGGCTTGTGAAACGTGTAGATCCAGAATTTTGTCTTTGAGTTTTGTTTTGTTTCACCATGACGTCGTTGCTAATTTCGTGGTTATAATGTTTCAGGCTGTCCGATTAGCGCAGTGGTTAGCGCGCTCGCTTCTCACATTGCAACCCCGGTTCAATCCTCGGACCGGAAAGTATGTGAGATGGTACGGTGGTCGCCAGATCGGACAGGTGGGTTTTCTCCGGGAACTCCGGTTTCCTCCCACACGGATGACCACATTTACGCTTTCATCCGCACCAACGAGAGTGGTTAATATAAGTTGTTAAAACTTGCTTCGCAATCGTAAAATAAATAAATTTTGAAATAAATAAAGTTTAAATGTTTCAAGTTTTCTTTTCAGCTAATTAACAATATCCTTAGAATCTATTACTTTATAATTAACGTTTTATGATAGGCAGAAAATAGTTAACATACAAAAGTACATCTAGCCGCGCAGGAATACGAAACCAGTGGCAGAGAAAATGTCTTTCACTGTTTGAAAATCATGGAAAATGGAGTTTTCTTTCGCTGAGAAAACTGAGTCATTCATTGGAAAGGATAAAAGAAAATATCTTTTTAAGTAAAGCGATCTTAAAGGTAGAATAAAATGGACGCACTAAGAAATATAGGATCTTACAGGAGTGGTGAATTGAAACGAGTTTTGCAATTTTGCTATTAAGCGAGCCTTGTGTTAATAGCAAAATTCCAAAGCCAGAAATCACCATGAGTGTAAGATTCTTGTTATCACATTTACCATACAGCGCTCGTTTTAATAATATGCTTGCACAAAATAAAGTTGCTACTTTAATTTTGGTGCCACGTGACTGCTCAAACTGTCATGGCGTCGTTACGTAAAGCAGCTTTATATTTGCTTTTTCAAACAGCGTTATAATTACGTCAGGACATCTTTTAAATCATTGTATGTCTTTATCGTTAACGTTATGTACTAGTTCACCTGGAAATGGCACAATTTAACGTTTTCAAATTATAAGGAGTATTCTCTCAACAAATCGAAATACTATCAGGTTGTATTTCACATGTGTGTAAATATAAGTAAATATGTGATGGCTGTATGAAACTGAATGCAACCAAAGTTATGTTATAAAAAAGTGATATTCGGACTCAACAACTCACATATTACATTTAGTACAATCTTCTTTCAATATTTCTAAACCTTCCTTCTAATATATGATCAAAGCATAACAGTGATTAATATAAGTTGTTAAAACTTGCTTCGCAATCGTTGTAAAATAAATAAAGTTTATATAAAATAAAAAAATAAATAAAAAGCATGACGAAAGAACCTGGTCTTTATTTCTGCTATGTACATTGTATGGTGTAATGGTGAAGTAATGTGAAGGACCAGATATTTATTTTGGACTGATGAAAAGAACGAGCGGCTGTATTTGCTTTGATTGTTTACAATCTCCCATTGCAAAATATGTCTGCCAGCGTCGGCCATTTATGACAGATTCATCAACCCATTTGTCCATCATGAAATCTGCATCTCTGTAGGTATTCTGTATGCTTGCATGTGGTTCCCCCGCATTGGTAGTCTTCTGTCACATGATCGGAAAGTCGATGAAGTCCCCGGATGTTGTATTTACCTGGGACCCCAGTAACTTACTGACTGTATAACAGTGTTTCAAGTAATTCCTTTTGACATGCTTGCTCCAGCTTTAACCAGTGACTGCTGCAAGGGATGAGTCTATTAATAATGCGTGTAATTCCTTTCAATCTGGTAATTCCTTTCAATCGGGTATTTCCTTTCAATCGGGTATTTCCTTTCAATCTGGTATTTCCTTTCAATCTGGTATTTCCTTTCAATCGGGTATTTCCTTTCAATCGGGTAAGTCATTTCAATCTGGTATTTCCTTTCAATCGGGTATTTCCTTTCAATCGGGTAAGACATTTCAATCTGGTATTTCCTTTCAATCTGGTATTTCCTTTCAATCGGGTATTTCCTTTCAATCGGGTAAGTCATTTCAATCTGGTATTTCCTTTCAATCGGGTAAGTCATTTCAATCTGGTATTTCCTTTCAATCTGGTATTTCCTTTCAATCGGGTATTTCCTTTCAATCGGGTAAGACATTTCAATCTGGTATTTCCTTTCAATCGGGTATTTCCTTTCAATCTGGTATTTCCTTTCAATCGCGTATTTCCTTTCAATCGGGTAATTCCGGAAATCAATGCCTGGAAAGTGCGGCATGTATGTGTAGGTTCGTAGATTTGAAAAGAATTCACATACAAGTCACAGAAGACCCCGGGCTATGATGTACCCTGGGACCCCAGTAACTTACACGCAAATGTCTTGTGATGTCCGGTCCTAGTGACGTCATGGACATCTGTAAGCGCATCAAAGACTGGACGTCCGCTTCGAGTTGTGTTCAATCAAACGGTGATATCAGGTATTGAATATTCGTTAATTATGTGTCGATTGTGTGGTCTGACAATTCACGTGAAAGTTCCACGAGTCCTCGGGGGCAAATATCACCCTGGGACCCAAGGAACTTACATGCAAACGTTCAGCATTTCATGATTTTGTCTTGTCAATTGCACGAACATAATTATAATGTCAAACTACAGAATTTCCAACTATAGTGTTTATGATGATCGGCGAGCATCTAGTGTCGAACTTGCAACAGTTCATACGCAAGCTACGTAAGTCCGCGGGAGAATAAGGTTATCCTGGGACCCAAGTAACTTACACATCAACCCGTTACTCCATGATGGTCGGCGGTACTCCTTCAAATTTATGTTGTTATTAGAATTATAAAATGGCATAAAGGAATCTTGGTGATGTTGCAGTCGGCATATTCCGCTAGGAAATCACGAGAGACCGCGGGATGCAGAATACCCTGGGACCCCAGTAACTTACAAGTGAAACTACCTCGAACGTTGTATAGCTGTAAGTCATCACCATCTATAGTGATTGCGTCACTCTGCATAGAGTATACACGCAATGTCGTACAGTACACGTAACCGATTCTTAATAAAAAAGTAGTTTTAAATTACTACTTGTATGTCACCGTTTTGTGTAACCGAAAATTCACCAACGCTGCAGATATATCGTAATAAATATAGGTAGTGTCCAATTTTCACAAAAATAAACGGCACATATAAAATGTTAGGCGTATGAAATCAAACGAGATAAAAGTTGTAAAAGTCCTCGGATAAAATTGGAAACCTGGGACCTTTGCAACTTACTCCACGTACGAAGTTCAAAACAAACGTTAAATTCCTTTTTTTAGTCCAACATCCTTTTCCGTGTAAAAATCCAAAAATCCTAATTTGTTTAAGAACTAAATAACTAACTCTGCCTGCTTATTCAGACTACCAATGATTTAGGAATACGATTGTTTCTTAATTTATACACTCAGTCAATTCTATAAATTATGGGAAATTGTTTTAAGATTTTGATCGGCTGAGGAAGTTGAACACAATATTGTACCCATAAACAGCTCTTCAATCAACCTCCGGGGCACCCCCTGTCAGTAATTACTTAAGGGTGTCCAGTTTTAATTGTTTACGTAATTGATAACATCACGCGGAAATATAAAGTATAAGCTAAACTGGAGATAATATTGCATCATTTTATCGCACGGTGATTAAATTAGTGATATAACGTAAAAAATCGATTTATGTGTCAATATTGACTGGTGAAATGAAAAACGGCGAGTTCTTAGATTTTCTGTTTCCTTTTGTCTAAAACCGAAAGTAGCTCCAGGGGTGATATTCTTGTGATACTGTTTCCTTATGTTCACAATAATGAATAGAAGCATGACATGTTTGTGATCTATATAATGTTTGTTTTATTTTACTGAATAATTTTAAATATTAAAATTACAATTAATTGCCAGCTAATTAGTTTGACAATGCGAATATTATGTGTTTGTGTTGGGTGGGGTTGGTTACATGACGGCTCTCCAGCTAGTATTGGTGGACGAAGACCTAGGATGCTCCTCTGAGCAGCATTTAAGGTAAAACCACCGACCTTCCGCAAGTCATCTCGATAACTTTCTCACATTAAATAATTCGACACCCCCACTGGAATTCTAACCTACAGCTGCGAGGGGTATGTGATTCGAACTTAACCACTCGACCATGTATGCCACTAAATGGGGGTGTGTCTTACGTTTATTTATCGTCGCTACCGGTTGCCCATATTAGTGACGCCTCCTGAAGATATTAGTCATTTTAGATCTTTGGAGGATAGTGCAATGATACAGACAGAGACACATTCCAGAATCTCAGCTGGTTCTTTTTACGTGCACGATGTAAAGCTCCGACACGAGACCTCGGTTTAAAGTCCCATTTTATTAGGGTCAGACGGGGGATCGAACCTGCGATCCACGTGCCACTAAATTGAGATTACATTCATAAGCACACATAAGCTAATTTCAAAGTTTCGTATTATCTTCTAGATTTTCAGAGTTCCCGTACGAGACATTGATACTAATACACGCACCACAGTAGCCAGGGGACACCACAATAGCCAGGAATTGTTCGACGCAGTAGCCAGGGAAGATTGTTTCAAAACTATAAATGTATGATTCAAAAGACATTTAAACGGTGAAAGGCAACAACCCATAGCTTTGCATTGACGGAATAGGCGACGGTGATCAACTTACTTAATGTTGTCATACATTCAGTATATCATTACACTATATTCTATTGTTCGAAATGTATATTGAAATATGTTTACTAATGTTGCCTTAAGTATTGTGGTAACCGACCAAAACCAGTCATTTCCTGTCCCCCCAAACCCCCCCCCCCGTCAATCACCCCGTCAGCTAAACCCCATTCCTATTAAACACCTTTCGGTCAAAACCCCTTCCGATCAAAACCCCATATTTAGAAAACAAAACCAAGCGTTTTTTGTAACTGTTATGTTATAGGAAACAACACAAACATATGCAAATACATGTAACATATATTTCTACTTCCATCTGACGCAGTGTCCGACGCCCTTGAGGAAATAATAACATACTTATTTTAAACTAAAACTATTATCCATCTGTACATCAACATTATATACTAATTTGATCACCGTAAATACCAATAAAACCATCGGGCGTTGACCATTTGCATATGCAGAGGGTTTAACTGAGAGGAGGTAGGGTGTCGGACCGGAAGTAGTGTTGTCCTGGATTCTGGTAGTGTACCCTTTGCTCATAGTTACTTCAAACTCATTAAAGCGACATTACATCAGTGAAAACGCAAAGTTCTACAGAATGTAATTTCCTATTATATGGTATAATTTATTTCCAAATATTTGCTTCAAAAACTGAGTATTTCAACTAATAAACAAACGTCGTATACGCGGTTTGTTGACATATACAACATAGTGTAAATAGGGTCGACATCCATGCATAATACAACGCGTGTATCCTTATTGACACGATTTATGGTACACATTTATATCTCACGTTCGTGCCTATCCATATTTATTTGTAGACTAATCTTAGTTAAATTATCTCTAAAACGACATTATCTCGCGCTTAGTATTGTTCCCGGTGACAAACAATCGTCAATTCAGGAACATGGATGACCGTTATATGAAATCGTATTTTCAATTTTGAAAGTTTGTAGACCACACAAACACTGTTTATTGATTCAATGTTAGTGTTCGAATGTGTTCGGGTGACTTTGTAGTAGCAATGCATTTATACGTGAATAAATGCATTTTATTTGCTTTTTTGCGATGTAATGTCGCTTTAATTATTTTCAAATGCCGGTTTTTTTATAAATGGATGAACATCCAACAATCCAACGCTAGGCATGTTTCTGAGTGTCCATAGTTACATATCATCCACACAGTGTTTCGAGTCATCGTAAGGCCTCCGGTGACGCGCTGGTTGATCAGTTGATCAGTGTGTTGTTTGATGGTGATTGCGCTTATTTTACTCTCGCCTCCGGCGAACAATGTGTGCGAATGTGTGTTGTTTCAATGTTTGAATGATTATTAAGTATTAAAAGGTTCAACTGTACCCCATGTGAACAGTATTTCTCGCATACATGTACATGTATACATAAAATCCGCCTCAAGTAACACTCGATTTAGTAGTATTCTTTACGTGCAAATTCATGTGTACAGTTTCATTGGAGAGGAATTAATTTTTAAGTTTTACGAAAACTTTTTCCAATCCAAATTATTCAAAATTTGTAAAAACTTGTATTATTCGTATGTTTTACATATACTTTATTGGAATAAATACTGAAAGTAAACTAAACTTTAATGTGTAACCTTAATAGTTCCCTTATTTCTAAATTCGACGTCACTGAATATTATATAATTGAAATACTTACAAAAAACTTGATTTAATATAATTTGTATTATATTTATATATTTAAAAATAGTAAAACTATGAAAGCCCTGGAGGGACATTTAAAATTAAAACTTAATAATTCTATCTTAATATTTAAAATTTATATTTTCAAATTTAATGCTTAATATTTAAAAATTAAAACTTAACATTCAAAAGCATTGAAGAGACTCGTTGACATTGAAGCCACGAGGTAGTGGCAGTTCAAGGCGGCAAAGTAAGTAACATTAATATATTGTGTGTGTCTCATTTTTAATCCTTAAGACGGTAACTTGGATGAAAACTAATAAGTATTGCCTCATTAATCAGTTGATATTGATAATAGATCTTCAAACGACATTTTCCCGAATGTAAAGTTGGTAGTGGTTGATGTAACAGCCATAGCATGTGTTTTATAACTCTGTATTTTATTTCATTTTATTTCTTTTTCATTAAAGGACGTGAACATGGAAAGCACGATGTTATTTGCCTTCCTGGTTTTATTGAACGTTGCTCCCGTGTCAACAGTTGTGCCATCGCCATTGCCATCAGAAAACGGAAGCACCAGATTAGAACTGATTGCCCAGTACTTTTATGCTGGTTTTAAGTACGCAGAGATTGATTTACTCCTCCTATGTCGACATAATATATGCCTTGGCCTTCGTCAGTTAAAGTGGATACTTCGTTCTAACAATTTACGACGTCGTTTTGTATTCTGGGGCCATAACAGTTGTCAGCCAACGTCTACTGGGGCAACAACAGTCGTCAGCGAACGTCTACTGGACCATAACAGTCGTCAGCCAACGTCTATTGGGGCCAGAACAGTCGTCAGCGAACGTCTACTGGGGCCATAAAAGTCGTCAGACAACATATACTGGGACCATAACAGTCGTCAGACAACATCTACTGGGGCCATAACAGTCGTCAGACAACATCTACTGGGGCCATAACAGTCGTCAGACAACATCTACTGGGACCATAACAGTCGTCAGACAACATCTACTGGGGCCATAACAGTCGTCAGACAACATCTACTGGGGCCATAACATGTTGTATTTTAATGAACAATGATAATAGAAATGTGTTATTAAACGTGGCTCGTTTTCATAAGAATGCTTTAAACCATAGGAACTCCATACTGAATGATTTACCCTCGTAATTACACAAAAACACCAACTAGAATGTTCAACCTCTATATAGTTAATTAGAATACAGTAGCAATACGCCATCTTTATTGATCACTTGTTTATTTGCATATATATAACTGTATACATATATATATATGTGTATACGTCATGAATAAACTTATGTTCTGTTCTGTTCATATTAATATACAGGGAAATTTTTTTTTATTAGTTAGTGATAGGAATTTTGTGAAAAAATACGAAATATAATTTATTTCCATTTAGAGTTTTCCAAAAAGGTTGAACAAGTGTGATCGGATGGAAAATAAATATTTTATGATGAAAACCAAATTACGCTACTATACAATTTATATAATAATTATCTCGTAAACATTGCCACACAAAATGGCCACCACAGTAGGAATGGTGATGTCATAATTATGTGAATTATGCATTAAAAACATCATTAGAAACAACAATAATAGAAGGCATTGCAGTTCAGGTTGTACTTTATTTATTTAACGATTGCGAAGCAAGTTTTAATAACTTAATTATATTAATCATCTCGTTGGCGCGGATGAAAGCGTATAATAATTATGTGGTCATTCGTGTGGGAGGAAACCGGAGTACCCGGAGAAAACCCACCTGTCCGATCTGGCAACCACCGTACGTACCATCTCACATACCGAGGATCTAACCCGGGTTGCATTGGTGAGAAGCGAGTGCGCTAACCACTGCGCTAATCGGACAGCCAAATGTGTAGGTTGCCGTGTATTGTTTATGCCAACACACTGTTTGCCAAGCGCTTAGTGTGATGTACGAACTTAGATAAGCAGTACACGTGATTTGTTCTAGTCTGGGTTCCAGTCTGTAGATTTTTCACTTTTTAACTTCTGGCAAAATGATATTATCAGAAACTCAATAGGCCTACGGCCCAATTAATGGTCTCGGGGTTAACATATATTTATTTGATTGACCAGGTAAAATAGAATAGCCTGGGTTCCAGTCTGTCGATTTTTCACTTTTTAACTTCTAGCCAAATGACATGATTAGAAGCTCAATACGGCCTAATTAATAGTAATAGGTGTTAAACTATATTTATTTGACTGACCAGGCAAAATGTATCGACATGTAGTCCAGTGGTAACACGCTGGACTGGTAATCCAGGGATCGCAGGTTCGATCCCCCGTCTGACACTAATAAAATTAACAGCCTTTCAGATGGGGTGTTAAACCGAGGTCTCGTGTCGGTGCTTTACACCGTGCAAGTAAAAGAACAAGAGGAGACTCTGGAATGGGCCTCTGTCTGTATCATTGCACTATCCTCCAAAATCTAAAATGACTAATATCTTCAGGAGGCGTCGCTCATATGGGCAACCGGTAGCGACGAACAATAAACGTAAAACACACAAAAATATATCGACGCCTGTTCCCAGGCTAGATTTGTACCAGCCCCATTAGTTTGCATAGTGCGAGTTGACCTGTATTAATTAATTTAGTACCAGTATACCATGATACTAGGTGAGAGTTACTTCCCTTGTGTTCTGACGTCCGCCATTTGCAGTCATATTTTGTCATCCGGAATTCTTGTTATTATCTGGCGCATACT
>CM026394.1:25174242-25192499 GCA_014843695.1 Archivesica marissinica
CAGAGAGAAACGCCAGAGAGAAACACCATAGAGAAACACCAGAGAGAAACGCCATAGAGAAACACCATAGAGAAACACCATAGAGAAAAACCAGAGAGAAACCCCAGAGAAAAACGCCAGAGAGAAACACCAGAGAGAAACACCAGAGAGAAACACCAGAGAGAAACACCATAGAGAAACACCATAGAGAAACACCATAGAGAAGAGAAATGTCATAGAGAAACACCAGAGAGAAACGTCAAAGAGATACGCCAGAGAGAAACGCCAGAGAGAAACGCCAGAGAGAAACGCCAGAGAGAAACGCCAGAGTGAAACACATAGAGAAACACCAGAGAGAAACACCAGAGAGAAACGCCATAGAGAACACCATAGAGAAACACCATAGAGAAACACCAGAGAGAAACACCAGAGACTAACACCAGAGAGAAACACCATAGAGAAACACCAAAGAGAAACGCCAAAAAGAAACGCCAAAGAGAAACCCCAGAGAGAAACCCCAGAGAGAAACCCCAGAGAAAAATGCCAGAGAGAAACACCAGAGAGAAACACCAGAGAGAAACACCAGAGAGAAACGCCATAGAGAAACACCATAGCGAAACGCCAGAGAGAAACCCCAGAGAAAAACGCCAGAGAGAAACACCAGAGAGAAACACCATAGAGAAACACCATAGAGAAACACCATAGAGAAGAGAAATGTCATAGAGAAACACCAGAGAGAAACGTCAAAGAGAAACGCCAGAGAGAAACGCCAGAGTGAAACACCATAGAGAAACACCATAGAGAAACGCCATAGAGGAACACCATAGAGAAACACCATAGAGAAACACCAGAGAGAAACGCCATAGAGAAACGCCATAGAGAAGAGAAATGTTATAGAGAAACACCAGAGAGAAACACCAGAGAGAAACACCATAGAGAAACACCATAGAGAAACACCATAGAGAAACACCAGAGAGAAACACCATAGAGAAACACCAGAGAGAAACACCATAGAGAAACACCAGAGAGAAAACCAGAGAGAAAGCAAAGAAACGCTGAGAAACCCACAGAGAAACACCAGAGAGAAACACCAGAGAGAAACGCCATAGAGAAACACCATAGAGAAACACCATAGCGAAACGCCATAGAGAAACGCCAGAGAGAAACCCCAGAGAGAAACGCCAGAGAGAAACACAAGAGAGAAACACCAGAGAGAAACACCAGAGAGAAACACCAGAGAGAAACACCATAGAGAAACACCATAGAGAAACACCATAGAGAAGAGAAATGTCATAGAGAAACACCAGAGAGAAACGCCATAGAGAAACGCCATAGAGAAACACCAGAGAGAAACACCGTAGAGAAACACCATAGAGAAACACCATAGAGAAACACCATAGAGAAGAGAAATGTCATAGAGAAACACCAGAGAAAAGCCATAGAGAAACGCCATAGAGAAACACCAGAGAGAAACCGAAGAAACACCAGCGAGAAACACCAGAGAGAAACACCGAGAGAAACGCCAGAGAGAAACACCATAGAGAAACGCCATAGAGAAACGCCATAGAGAAACGCCGAGAGACACCAGAGAGAAACGCCATAGAGAAACACCAGAGAGAAACACCAGAGAGAAACACCAGAGAGAAACACCAGAGAGAAACGCCATAGAGAAACGCCATAGAGAAACGCCATAGAGAAACGCCAGAGACAATAACCATAGAGAAACGCCAGAGAGAAACGCCAGAGAGAAACGCCAGAGAGAATCGCCAGAGAGAAACGCCAGAGAAAATCACCATAGAGAAACGCCAGAGAGAAACGCCAGAGAGAAACACCATAGAGAAACACCATAGAGAAGAGAAATGTCATAGAGAAACACTAGAGTGAAACGTCAAAGAGAAACGCCAGAGAGAAACGCCAGAGAGAAACGCCATAGAGAAACGCCATAGAGAAACACCATAGAGAAGAGAAATGTCATAGAGAAACACCAGAGAGAAACGTCAAAGAGAAACACCAGAGAGAAACGCCAGAGGGTAACGCCAGGGGGTAACGCCAGAGGGTAACACCAGAGAGAATCACCTTAGAGAAGAGAAATGTCATAGAGAACACCAGAGAGAAACGTCAAAGAGAAACGCCAGAGAGAAACGCCAGAGTGAAACACCATAGAGAAACACCATAGAGAAACGCCATAGAGAAACACCATAGAGAAACACCATAGAGAAAGAGAGAAACACCAGAGAGAAACACCAGAGAGAAACACCAGAGAGAAACACCATAGAGAAACACCATAGAGAAACACCATAGAGAAGAAACCCAGAGAGAAACGCAAAGAGAACCCAGAGAGAAACGCCAGAGTGAAACACCATAGAGAAACACCATAGAGAAACGCCATAGAGAAACACCATAGAGAAACACCATAGAGAAACACCAGAGAGAAACCCCAGAGAGAAACACCAGAGAGAAACACCAGAGAGAAACACCAGAGAGAAACACCAGAGAGAAACACCATAGAGAAACACCATAGAGAAACACCATAGAGAAAGAAATGAGAGAAACACCAGAGAGAAACGTCAAAGAGAAACGCCAGAGAGAAACGCCAGAGAAACGAAACACCATAGAGAAACACCATAGAGAAACCATAGAGACCAGAGAGAACCCCAGAGAAAAACGCCAGAGAGAAACACCAGAGAGAAACACCAGAGAGAAACACCATAGAGAAACACCATAGAGAAACACCATAGAGAAAGAAATGTCATAGAGAAACACCAGAGAGAAACGTCAAAGAGATACGCCAGAGAGAAACGCCAGAGAGAAACGCCAGAGAGAAACGCCAGAGTGAAACACATAGAGAAACACCAGAGAGAAACACCAGAGAGAAACGCCATAGAGAACACCATAGAGAAACACCATAGAGAAACACCAGAGAGAAACACCAGAGACTAACACCAGAGAGAAACACCATAGAGAAACACCAAAGAGAAACGCCAAAAAGAAACGCCAAAGAGAAACCCCAGAGAGAAACCCCAGAGAGAAACCCCAGAGAAAAATGCCAGAGAGAAACACCAGAGAGAAACACCAGAGAGAAACACCAGAGAGAAACGCCATAGAGAAACACCATAGCGAAACGCCAGAGAGAAACCCCAGAGAAAAACGCCAGAGAGAAACACCAGAGAGAAACACCATAGAGAAACACCATAGAGAAACACCATAGAGAAGAGAAATGTCATAGAGATACACCAGAGAGAAACGTCAAAGAGAAACGCCAGAGAGAAACGCCAGAGTGAAACACCATAGAGAAACACCATAGAGAAACGCCATAGAGGAACACCATAGAGAAACACCATAGAGAAAAACCAGAGAGAAACGCCATAGAGAAACGCCATAGAGAAGAGAAATGTTATAGAGAAACACCAGAGAGAAACACCAGAGAGAAACACCATAGAGAAACACCATAGAGAAACGCCATAGAGAAACATCAGAGAGAAACACCATAGCGAAACACCAGAGAGAAACACCATAGAGAAACACCATAGAGAGAAACACAAGAGAGAAAAGCCAAATAGAAACGCCATAGAGAAACACCACAGAGAAACACCAGAGAGAAACACCAGAGAGAAACGCCATAGAGAAACACCATAGAGAAACACCATAGCGAAACGCCATAGAGAAACGCCAGAGAGAAACCCCAGAGAAAAACGCCAGAGAGAAACACAAGAGAGAAACACCAGAGAGAAACACCAGATAGAAACACCAGAGAGAAACACCATAGAGAAACACCATAGAGAAACACCATAGAGAAGAGAAATGTCATAGAGAAACACCAGAGAGAAACGCCATAGAGAAACGCCATAGAGAAACACCAGAGAGAAACACCGTAGAGAAACACCATAGAGAAACACCATAGAGAAACACCATAGAGAAGAGAAATGTCATAGAGAAACACCAGAGAGAAAAGCCATAGAGAAACGCCATAGAGAAACACCAGAGAGAAATACCGTAGAGAAACACCAGCGAGAAACACCAGAGAGAAACACCGTAGAGAAACGCCAGAGAGAAACACCATAGAGAAACGCCATAGAGAAACGCCATAGAGAAACGCCAGAGAGAAACGCCAGAGAGAAACCCAAGAAACACCAGAGAGAAACACCAGAGGAACCAAGACCCAGAGAGAGACATGAGACCCAGAGAGAAACGCCAGAGAGAAACGCCAGAGAGAATCGCCAGAGAGAAACGCCAGAGAAATCACCATAGAGAAACGCCAGAGAGAAACGCCAGAGAGAAACACCATAGAGAAACACCATGAGAAGCATAGAGAAACCAGAGTGAAACGTCAAGAGAAACGCCAGAGAGAAACGCCAGAGAGAAACGCCATAGAGAAACGCCATAGAGAAACACCATAGAGAAGAGAAATGTCATAGAGAAACACCAGAGAGAAACGTCAAAGAGAAACACCAGAGAGAAACGCCAGAGGGAACGCCAGGGGGTAACGCCAGAGGGTAACACCAGAGAGAATCACCTAGAGAAGAGAAAGCATAAGAAACCCAGAGAGAACCAAGAGAGGGGCCCAGAGAAACACCAAGAGAAACCCAAGAGAACCATAGAGAACCCAAGACCAAGAGAAACCCAAGAGAAAGAGACACCAAGAAAACCCAAGAGAACGGAACCCAAGAGAAACCAAGAGAACCAGGAAGGGGGGGGGGAGTGAAACGTCAAAGAGAAACGCCAGAGAGAAACGCCATAGAGAAACACCAGAGAGAAACACCATAGAGAAACACCATAGAGAAGAGAAATGTCATAGAGAAACACCAGAGAGAAACGTCAAAGAGAAACGCCAGAGAGAAACGCCAGAGGGTAACGCCAGAGGGTAACGCCAGAGGGTAACACCAGAGAGAATCACCTTAGAGAAACGCCACAGAGAAACGCCATAGAGAAACGCCACAGAGAAACGCCATAGAGAAACGCCAGAGAGAAACACCATAGAGAAACGCCATAGAGAAACACCAGAGAGAAACACCAGAGAGAAACACCAGAGAGAAACACCAAAGAGAAACGCCATAGAGAAACGCCACAGAGAAACTCCATAGAGAAACGCCAGAGAGAAACACCAGAGAGAAACACCAGAGAGAAACGACAGAGTGAAACGACAGAGAGATACGCCAGAGAGGAACGCCAGAGAGAAACACCAGAGAGAAACACAAACCAGTATATAAAATCATCGTAATCCATACCACAGTCAAACAATCAATTATGACTGGATTCAGAGTGTCTACCATCTCTCATCCTACCCAAATGTACAACAGCCTGCCAAAGTTGTAACTATAAAGCGACACTACATCGGTGAAAACAGAAAGCAGAATGTAATTTGCTAATATATGGTATACTTTCTTTCCAAATATTTGCCTCAAAATGTCAACAAATAAACAAACGTCGTATACGCGGTTTGTTTATTTCAACAAATAACAAACGTCGTATGCGCGGTTTGTTGACAGAACAATATAATGTAAATATGGTCTAATCTCACATGTGTGCCCATGCATATTTATTTGTAGACTAATCTTAGTTAAATCATCTCTAATCGAAAGCATCGCGTGATTATTATTGACTCAAATAACAAACAAACGTCAATTCAGTGGCGCAGATGACCGCTATATGAAATCCTACTTTCACTTTTGAAAGTTTGTATACTACAAAACACTCTTTATTGATTCAATGTTAGTGTTCCAATGTATTCAGAAGAATGTGTAGTAGCTATGCATTTATACGTGAACAAATGCATTTTATTTGCATTTTGCAATGTAATGTCGCTTTAATACCATGACGATTCAAGCTATTGCATTTATACGTGAACAAATGCATTTTATTTGCTTTTTGCAATGTAATGTCGCTTTAATACCATGACGATTCAAGCTATTGCATTTATACGTGAACAAATGCATTTTATTTGCTTTATGCAATGTAATGTCGCTTTAATACCATGGATATTCAAGCTATGGCACTCAGACAATATGTTCATCGCCACAAAATGTTCAGCACAATTATATAAATAATGTACAAGTATCATAAACATAATGAAATATATATTCAGTGGGATCTTAATGGGTGTATCTTACATCTTAATGGGTGTATCTTACATCTTAATGGGTGTACCTTACATCTTAATGGGTGTATCTTACATCTTAATGGGTGTACCTTACATCTTAATGGGTGTATCTTACATCTTAATGGGTGTACCTTACATCTTAATGGGTGTATCTTACATCTTAATGGGTGTATCTTACATCTTAATGGGTGTACCTTACATCTTAATGGGTGTATCTTACATCTTAATGGGTGTATCTTACATCGTAATGGGTGTATCTTACATCTTAATGGGTGTATCTTACATCTTAATGGGTGTGTCTTACATCTTAATGGGTGTATCTTACATCTTAATGGGTGTATCTTACATCTTAATGGGTGTATCTTACATCTTAATTGGTGTACCTTACATCTTAATGGGTGTACCTTACATCTTAATGGGGGTACCTTACATCTTAATAGGATGTACATTGCATCTTAATGGGTGTACCTTACACCTTAATGGGTGTACCTTACACCTTAATGGGTGTACCTTACACCTTAATGGGGTACCTTACATCGTAATCGGATGTACCTTACATCGTAATCGGATGTACCTTACATCTTAATGGGTGTACCTTATATTGTAATGTGGCTACCTTACACATTAATAGGGGTACCTTACACCTTAATGGGGGTACCTTACACCTAAATGGGCGTACCTTACATCTTAATGGGTGTACCTTACACCTTAATGGGTGTACCTTACACCTTAATGGGTGTACCTTACACCTTAATGGGTGTACCTTACACCTTAATGGGTGTACCTTACACCTTAATTGGTGTACCTTACACCTAAATGGGGGTACCTTACATCTTAATGGAGGTACCTTACATCTTAATGGATGTACCTTATATCTTAATGTGGGTACCTTCCACATTAATATGGGTACCTTACACCTTAATGGAGGGAATCTTACACCTTAATGGGGGTACCTTACACCTTAATGGAGGGTATCTTACACCCTAATGGCGGTACTTTACACCTTAATGGAGGATATCTTACACCTTAATGATGGTACCTTACACCTTAATTGCGGTACCTTACACCTTAATGGAGTGTATCTTACACCTTAATGGGGTACCGTACACCTTAATGGGGTACCTTACACAGTAATGGGATGTACCTTACACCTAAATGGGGTACCTTACACAGTAATAGGGTGTACCATACACCTTAATGGTGGTACCTTACACAGTAATGGGGTGTACCATACACCTTAATGGCGGTACCTTACACAGTAATGGGATGTACCTTACACCTTAATGGGGTATATAACACCTTAATGGAGGTATCTTACACATTAATGGTGGTACCTTACACCTTAATGGCGGTATCTTACACCTTAATGGGATATATTACACCTTAATGGAGGTTATCTTACACCTTAATGGTGGTACCTTACACCTTAGTGGCGGTACCTTACACCTTAATGGTGGTACCTTACACCTTAATGGCGGTACCTTACATACACATTAATGGGGTGTAACTTACACCTTAATGCTGGTACCTTACACCTTAATGGAGGGTATCTTACACCTTAATGGTGGTACCTTACACCTTAATAGCGGTATCTTACACCTTAATGGCGGTACCTTACATACATATTAATGGGGTGTAACTTACACCTTAATGGCGGTACCTTACATGCACATTAATGGGGTGTACCTTACACCTTAATGGCGGTACCTTACATACATATTAATGGGGTGTAACTTACACCTTAATGGAGGTACAGTACATACATATTAATGGAGTGTAACTTACACCTTAATGGCGGTACCTTACATACATATTAATGGGGTGTAACTTACACCTTAATGGCGGTACCTTACACAGTAATGGGATGTACCTTACACCTTAATGGTGGTACCTTACACAGTAATGGGATGTACATTACACCTTAATGGTGGTACCTTACACAGTAATGGGGTGTAACTTACACCTTAATGGCGGTACCTTACATATATATTAATGGGGTGTAACTTACACCTTAATGGCGGTACCTTACATAGTAATTGGATGTACCTTACACCTTAATGGCGGTACCTTACACCTTAATGGCGGTACCTTACATACACCTTAATGGGGGTACCTTACACCCTAATGGCGGTACCTTACATACACATTAATGGCGGTACCTTACATACACCTTGATGGGGGTACCTTACACCTTAATGGCGGTACCTTACATACACATTAATGGGGGTATCTTACATCTTAATGGCGGTACCTTACAGACACATTACTGGCGGTACTTTATACCTTAATGGCGGTACCTTACATAAACATTAATGGGGTGTACTTTACACCTTAATGGCGGTACCTTACATACACATTAATGGGGTGCGGTACCTTACATACACATTAATGGCGGTACCTTACATACACCTTGATGGGGGTACCTTACACCTTAATGGCGGTACCTTACATACACATTAATGGCGGTACCTTACATCTTAATGGCGGTATCGTACGCCTTAATGGTGGTACCTTACATACACATTAATGTGGTGTACCTTACACCTTAATGGCGGTATCGTACACCTTAATGGTGGTACCTTACATTCACATTAATGGGGTGTACCTTACACCTTAATGGCGGTACCTTACACCTTAATGGCGGTACATTACATACACATTAATGGGTGTACCTTACACCTTAATGGCGGTACCTTACATACACATTAATGGCGGTACCTTACATACACCTTGATGGGGGTACCTTACACCTTAATGGCGGTACCTTACATACACATTAATGGGGTGTACCTTACACCTTAACGGTGGTACCTTACACCTTAATGGTGGTACCTTACATACACATTAATGGTGGTACCTTACACCTTAATGGAGGGTATCGTACACCTTAATGGTGGTACCTTACACCTTAATGGCGGTACCTTACACCTTAATGGCGGTATCGTACACCTTAATGGTGGTACCTTACATACACATTAATGGGGTGTACCTTACACCTTAATGGCGGTATCGTACACCTTAATGGTGGTACCTTACATACACATTAATGGGGTGTACCTTACACCTTAATGGCGGTAACTTACACCTTAGTGGAGGGTATCTTACACCTTAATGGTGGTACCTTACACATTAATGGCGGTACCTTACATACATATTAATGGGGTGTAACTTACACCTTAATGGGGGTACCTTACACAGTAATGGGATGTACCTTACACCTTAATGGATGGTATCTTACACCTTAATGAGATACCTTACACCTTAATGGAGGATATCTTACACCTTAATGGGGTACCTTACACCTTAATGGGGGTACCATACACCTTAATGGGGGTACCATACACCTTAATGGGGTGTACCATACATCGTAATGTGAGTACCTTACATCTTAATATATATATACGTAATCTTGTTTGTCTGACGTAGATAGTGTGATTAGATGGGACAACCGTAGTGTATTTGCAGAGTCCAGTTCTGTTTATAAACTTTATATGCAAGTTCCTCGTGCACCATGTGCAGGTCGGACACGCTTTCTTGGCATTTCGTTCAGTATTTGACTTCATGTGCTGTTCTATCACATAATGGAAACCAGAGATAGTTCGGTTCTCACGGCTACTGTGTACTACAAGCTTCCCTCACGGCTACTGTGTACTACAAGCTTCCCTCACGGCTACTGTGTACCGCAAGCTTCCCTCACGGCTGCTGTGTACTACAAGCTTCCCTCACGGCTACTGTGTACTACAAGCTTCTCTCACGACTACTGTGTACTACAAGCTTCCCTCACGACTACTGTGTACTACAAGCTTCTCTCACGACTACTGTGTACTACAAGCTTCCCTCACGACTACTGTGTACTACAAGCTTCCCTCACGACTACTGTGTACTACAAGCTTCTCTCACGACTACTGTGTACTACAAGCTTCCCTCACGACTACTGTGTACTACAAGCTTCTCTCACGACTACTGTGTACTACAACTTCCCTCACGACTACTGTGTACTACAAGCTTCTCTCACGACTACTGTGTACTGCAAGCTTCTCTCACGACTACTGTGTACTACAAGCTTCCCTCACGACTACTGTGTACTGCAAGCTTCTCTCACGACTACTGTGTACTGCAAGCTTCCCTCACGACTACTGTGTACTACAAGCTTCTCTCACGACTACTGTGTACTACAAGCTTCTCTCACGACTACTGTGTACTACAAGCTTCTCTCACGACTACTGTGTACTGCAAGCTTCTCTCACGACTACTGTGTACTGCAACATTCCCTCACGACTACTGTGTACTGCAACATTCCCTCACGACTACTGTGTACTGCAACATTCCCTCACGACTATTGTGTACTACAAGCTTCCCTCACGACTACTGTGTACTACAAGCTTCTCTCACGACTACTGTGTACTGCAAGCTTCCCTCACGACTACTGTGTACTGCAAGCTTCTCTCACGACTACTGTGTACTACAAGCTTCTCTCACGACTACTGTGTACTACAAGCTTCTCTCACGACTACTGTGTACTACAAGCTTCCCTCACGACTACTGTGTACTACAAGCTTCTCTCACGACTACTGTGTACTACAAGCTTCCCTCACGACTACTGTGTACTACAAGCTTCCCTCACGACTACTGTGTACTACAAGCTTCTCTCACGACTACTGTGTACTGCAAGCTTCCCTCACGACTACTGTGTACTACAAGCTTCTCTCACGACTACTGTGTACTACAAGCTTCTCTCACGACTACTGTGTACTACAAGCTTCTCTCACGACTACTGTGTACTACAAGCTTCCCTCACGACTACTGTGTACTACAAGCTTCTCTCACGACTACTGTGTACTGCAAGCTTCTCTCACGACTACTGTGTACTGCAAGCTTCTCTCACGACTACTGTGTACTACAAGCTTCCCTCACGACTACTGTGTATGCAAGCTTTCCTCACGACTACTGTGTACTACAAGCTTCCCTCACGACTAATGTGTACTACAAGCTTCTCTCACGACTACTGTGTACTGCAAGCTTCTCTCACGACTACTGTGTACTACAAGCTTCTCTCACGACTACTGTGTACTGCAAGCTTCTCTCACGACTACTGTGTACTACAAGCTTCTCTCACGACTACTGTGTACTACAAGCTTCTCTCACGACTACTGTGTACTGCAAGCTTCCCTCACGACTACTGTGTACTACAAGCTTCTCTCACGACTACTGTGTACTACAAGCTTCTCTCACGACTACTGTGTACTGCAAGCTTCTCTCACGACTACTGTGTACTACAAGCTTCTCTCACGACTACTGTGTACTCAATTCCTACAAGCTTCTCTCACGACTACTGTGTACTGCAAGCTTCTCTCACGACTACTGTGTACTACAACTTCTCTCACGACTACTGTGTACTACAACTTCTCTAGACTACTGTGTACTACAAGCTTCTCTCACGACTACTGTGTACTACAAGCTTCTCTCACGACTACTGTGTACTGCAAGCTTCCCTCACGACTACTGTGTACTACAAGCTTCTCTCACGACTACTGTGTACTACAAGCTTCTCTCACGACTACTGTGTACTACAAGCTTCTCTCACGACTACTGTGTACTACAAGCTTCTCTCACGACTACTGTGTACTACAAGCTTCTCTCACGACTACTGTGTACTGCGAGCTTCTCTCACGACTACTGTGTACTGCAACATTCCCTCACGACTACTGTGTACTGCAACATTCCCTCACGACTACTGTGTACTGCAACATTCCCTCACGACTACTGTGTACTGCAACATTCCCTCACGACTACTGTGTACTCAATTCCTCACGACTATTGTGTACTACAAGCTTCCCTCACGACTACTGTGTACTACAAGCTTCTCTCACGACTACTGTGTACTGCAAGCTTCCCTCACGACTACTGTGTACTGCAAGCTTCTCTCGCGACTACTGTGTACTGCAAGCTTCTCTCACGACTAATGTGTACTACAAGCTTCTCTCACGACTACTGTGTACTACAAGCTTCCCTCACGACTACTGTGTACTACAAGCTTCTCTCACGACTACTGTGTACTACAAGCTTCCCTCACGACTACTGTGTACTACAAGCTTCTCTCACGACTACTGTGTACTACAAGCTTCCCTCACGACTACTGTGTACTACAAGCTTCTCTCACGACTACTGTGTACTGCAACATTCCCTCACGACTACTGTGTACTACAAGCTTCTCTCACGACTACTGTGTACTACAAGCTTCCCTCACGACTACTGTGTACTACAAGCTTCTCTCACGACTACTGTGTACTACAAGCTTCTCTCACGACTACTGTGTACTGCAACCTTCCCTCACGACTACTGTGTACTGCAAGCTTCTCTCACGACTACTGTGTACTACAAGCTTCTCTCACGACTACTGTGTACTACAAGCTTCTCTCACGACTACTGTGTACTACAAGCTTCCCTCACGACTACTGTGTACTACAAGCTTCTCTCACGACTACTGTGTACTGCAAGCTTCTCTCACGACTACTGTGTACTGCAAGCTTCTCTCACGACTACTGTGTACTACAAGCTTCCCTCACGACTACTGTGTACTGCAAGCTTCCCTCACGACTACTGTGTACTACAAGCTTCTCTCACGACTACTGTGTACTACAAGCTTCCCTCACGACTACTGTGTACTGCAAGCTTCCCTCACGACTACTGTGTACTACAAGCTTCTCTCACGACTACTGTGTACTGCAAGCTTCTCTCACGACTACTGTGTACTACAACCTTCTCTCACGACTACTGTGTACTGCAAGCTTCTCTCACGACTACTGTGTACTACAAGCTTCTCTCACGACTACTGTGTACTACAAGCTTCTCTCACGACTACTGTGTACTGCAAGCTTCTCTCACGACTACTGTGTACTACAACCTTCTCTCACGACTACTGTGTACTACAACCTTCTCTCACGACTACTGTGTACTACAACCTTCTCTCACGACTACTGTGTACTACAACCTTCCCTCACGACTACTGTGTACTGCAAGCTTCCCTCACGACTACTGTGTACTGCAAGCTTCTCTCACGACTACTGTGTACTACAAGCTTCTCTCACGACTACTGTGTACTACAAGCTTCTCTCACGACTACTGTGTACTACAACATTCCCTCACGAATACTGTATACTACACGCTTCTCTCACGACTACTGTGTACTACAAGCTTCCCTCACGACTACTGTGTACTACAAGCTTCTCTCACGACTACTGTGTACTACAAGCTTCTCTCACGACTACTGTGTACTACAAGCTTCCCTCACGACTACTGTGTACTACAACCTTCTCTCACGACTACTGTGTACTACAACCTTCTCTCACGACTACTGTGTACTACAACCTTCTCTCACGACTACTGTGTACTACAAGCTTCTCTCACGACTACTGTGTACTGCAACATTCCTTCACGACTACTGTGTACTGCAAGCTTCTCTCACGACTACTGTGTACTACAAGCTTCTCTCACGACTACTGTGTACTATTCGCTTCTCTCACGACTACTGTGTACTACAAGCTTCCCTCGCGACTACTGTGTACTACGAGCTTCTCTCACGAGTACTGTGTACTGCAAGCTTCTCTCACGACTACTGTGTACTGCAAGCTTCTCTCACGACTACTGTGTACTACAAGCTTCCCTCACGACTACTGTGTACTACAAGCTTCCCTCACGACTACTGTGTACTGCAAGCTTACCTCACGACTATTGTGTATGGCAAGCTTCTCTCATGACTATTGTGTACTACAAGCTTCTCTCAGGACTACTGTGTACTACAAGCTTCTCTCACGACTACTGTATACGGTAAGCTTCTCTCACGACTACTGTGTACTGCAAGCTTCTCTCACGACTACTGTGTACTACAACCTTCTCTCACGACTACTGTGTACTGCAAGCTTCTCTCACGACTACTGTGTACTACAACCTTCTCTCACGACTACTGTGTACTGCAAGCTTCTCTCACGACTACTGTGTACTACAACCTTCTCTCACGACTACTGTGTACTACAACCTTCTCTCACGACTACTGTGTACTGCAAGCTTCTCTCACGACTACTGTGTACTACAACCTTCTCTCACGACTACTGTGTACTACAACCTTCTCTCACGACTACTGTGTACTACAACCTTCTCTCACGACTACTGTGTACTACAAGCTTCCCTCAGGACTACTGCGTACTGCAAGCTTCCCTCACGACTACTGTTTATGGCAAGCTTCTCTCACGACTACTGTGTACTACAAGCTTCTCTCACGACTACTGTGTACTACAAGCTTCTCTCACGACTACTGTGTACTACAACCTTCTCTCACGAATACTGTATACTACACGCTTCTCCCACGAATACTGTGTACTACAAGCTTCCCTCACGACTACTGTGTACTACAAGCTTCTCTCACGACTACTGTGTACTACAAGCTTCTCTCACGACTACTGTGTACTACAAGCTTCCCTCACGACTACTGTGTACTACAACCTTCTCTCACGACTACTGTGTACTACAAGCTTCTCTCACGACTACTGTGTACTACAAGCTTCTCTCACGACTACTGTGTACTACAAGCTTCCCTCACGACTACTGTGTACTGCAAGCTTCCCTCACGACTACTGTGTATTGCAAGCTTCTCTCACGACTACTGTGTACTACAAGCTTCTCTCACGACTACTGTGTACTACAACCTTCTCTCACGACTACTGTGTACTACAACCTTCTCTCACGAATACTGTGTACTACAAGCTTCTCTCACGACTACTGTGTACTACAAGCTTCCCTCACGACTACTGTGTACTACAAGCTTCTCTCACGACTACTGTGTACTACAAGCTTCTCTCACGACTACTGTGTACTACAAGCTTCCCTCACGACTACTGTGTACTAAAAGCTTCCCTCACAACTACTGTATACCACAAGCTTCCCTCACGACTACTGTATACTGCAAGCTTCTCTCACGACTACTGTGTACTACAATCTTCCCTCACGGCTACTGTGTACTACAGGCTTCCCTCACGACTACTGTGTACTACAAGCTTCTCTCACGACTACTGTGTACTACAACCTTCTCTCACGACTACTGTGTACTACAAGCTTCTCTCACGACTACTGTGTACTACAAGCTTCTCTCACGACTACTGTGTACTACAAGCTTCTCTCACGACTACTGTGTACTACAAGCTTCTCTCACGACTACTGTGTACTACAAGCTTCTCTCACGACTACTGTGTACTACAAGCTTCTCTCACGACTACTGTGTACTACAAGCTTCTCTCACGACTACTGTGTACTACAAGCTTCTCTCACGACTACTGTGTACTACAAGCTTCTCTCACGACTACTGTGTACTACAAGCTTCTCTCACGACTACTGTGTACTACAAGCTTCTCTCACGACTACTGTGTACTACAAGCTTCTCTCACGACTACTGTGTACTACAAGCTTCTCTCACGACTACTGTGTACTACAAGCTTCTCTCACGACTACTGTGTACTACAAGCTTCTCTCACGACTACTGTGTACTACAAGCTTCTCTCACGACTACTGTGTACTACAAGCTTCTCTCACGACTACTGTGTACTGCAAGCTTCTCTCACGACTACTGTGTACTGCAACCTTCCCTCACGACTACTGTGTACTGCAACATTCCCTCACGACTACTGTGTACTGCAACATTCCTCACGACTACTGTGTACTGCAACATTCCCTCACGACTATGTGTACTCAACTTCCCTCACGACTATTGTGTACTACAAGCTTCCCTCACGACTAGTGTGTACTACAAGCTTCTCTCACGACTACTGTGTACTGCAAGCTTCCCTCACGACTACTGTGTACTGCAAGCTTCTCTCGCGACTACTGTGTACTGCAAGCTTCTCTCACGACTACTGTGTACTACAAGCTTCTCTCACGACTACTGTGTACTACAAGCTTCCCTCACGACTACTGTGTACTACAAGCTTCTCTCACGACTACTGTGTACTACAAGCTTCCCTCACGACTACTGTGTACTACAAGCTTCTCTCACGACTACTGTGTACTGCAAGCTTCCCTCACGACTACTGTGTACTACAAGCTTCTCTCACGACTACTGTGTACTACAAGCTTCTCTCACGACTACTGTGTACTACAAGCTTCCCTCACGACTACTGTGTACTACAAGCTTCTCTCACGACTACTGTGTACTACAAGCTTCTCTCACGACTACTGTGTACTGCAAGCTTCTCTCACGCTACTGTGTACTCAATTCCCTCACGACTACTGTGTACTGCAAGCTTCTCTCACGACTACTGTGTACTACAAGCTTCTCTCACGACTACTGTGTACTAACATTCTCTCACGACTACTGTGTACTACAAGCTTCCCTCACGACTACTGTGTACTACAAGCTTCTCTCACGACTACTGTGTACTGCAAGCTTCTCTCACGACTACTGTGTACTGCAAGCTTCTCTCACGACTACTGTGTACTACAAGCTTCCTCACGACTACTGTGTACTCAAGTTCTCACGACTACTGTGTACTACAAGCTTCCCTCACGACTACTGTGTACTACAAGCTTCTCTCACGACTACTGTGTACTACAAGCTTCTCTCACGACTACTGTGTACTACAACCTTCCCTCACGACTACTGTGTACTACAAGCTTCTCTCACGACTACTGTGTACTGCAAGCTTCTCTCACGACTACTGTGTACTACAAGCTTCTCTCACGACTACTGTGTACTACAAGCTTCTCTCACGACTACTGTGTACTACAAGCTTCTCTCACGACTACTGTGTACTGCAAGCTTCCCTCACGACTACTGTGTACTACAAGCTTCTCTCACGACTACTGTGTACTGCAACTTCTCTCACGACTACTGTGTACTACAACTTCTCTCACGACTACTGTGTACTACAACCTTCCCTCACGACTACTGTGTACTACAAGCTTCCTCACGACTACTGTGTACTGCAAGCTTCTCTCACGACTACTGTGTACTACAAGCTTCTCTCACGACTACTGTGTACTGCAAGCTTCTCTCACGACTACTGTGTACTACAACATTCCCTCACGACTACTGTATACTACAAGCTTCTCTCACGACTACTGTGTACTACAAGCTTCCCTCACGACTACTGTGTACTACAAGCTTCTCTCACGACTACTGTGTACTGCAAGCTTCTCTCACGACTACTGTGTACTGCAAGCTTCCCTCACGACTACTGTGTACTACAAGCTTCTCTCACGACTACTGTGTACTACAAGCTTCTCTCACGACTACTGTGTACTAAACTCTTCTCTCACGACTACTGTGTACTACAAGCTTCTCTCACGACTACTGTGTACTGCAACATTCCTTCACGACTACTGTGTACTGCAAGCTTCTCTCACGACTACTGTGTACTACAAGCTTCTCTCACGACTACTGTGTACTACACGCTTCTCTCACGACTACTGTGTACTACAAGCTTCCTCACGACTACTGTGTACTACAAGCTTCTCTCACGACTACTGTGTACTGCAAGCTTCTCTCACGACTACTGTGTACTACAAGCTTCTCTCACGACTACTGTGTACTACAAGCTTCCCTCACGACTACTGTGTACTACAAGCTTCTCTCACGACTACTGTGTACTGCAAGCTTCTCTCACGACTACTGTGTACTACAAGCTTCTCTCACGACTACTGTGTACTACAAGCTTCTCTCACGACTACTGTGTACTGCAAGCTTCTCTCACGACTACTGTGTACTACAAGCTTCTCCGACTACTGTGTATACAAGCTTCTCTCACGACTACTGTGTACTACAAGCTTCTCTCACGACTACTGTGTACTACAAGCTTCTCTCACGACTACTGTGTACTGCAAGCTTCTCTCACGACTACTGTGTACTACAAGCTTCCCTCACGACTACTGTGTACTGCAAGCTTCTCTCACGACTACTGTGTACTGCAAGCTTCTCTCACGACTACTGTGTACTACAAGCTTCTCTCACGACTACTGTGTACTACAAGCTTCTCTCACGACTACTGTGTACTACAAGCTTCCCTCACGACTACTGTGTACTACAAGCTTCTCTCACGACTACTGTGTACTGCAAGCTTCTCTCACGACTACTGTGTACTACAAGCTTCTCTCACGACTACTGTGTACTACAAGCTTCTCTCACGACTACTGTGTA
>CM026394.1:25193499-25302074 GCA_014843695.1 Archivesica marissinica
CTATGAAAGGTGGTACAACAGGACGATGGAAATAACAAGCATGTTCCCATGAATGGTTGTACAACAGGACGATGGAAATAACAAGCATGTTCATATGAATGGTTGTACAACAGGACGATGGAAATAACAAGCATGTTCTCAGGAATGGTTGTACAACAGGACGATGGAAATAGCAAGCATGTTCCTATGACTGGTTGTACAACAGGACGATGGGAATAGCAAGCATGTTCCTATGAATGGTTTTGCAACAGAACGATGGAAATAGCAAGCATGTTCCTAGGAATGGTTGTACAACAGGACGATGGGAATAGCAAGCATGTTCATATGAATGGTTGTACAACAGGACGATGGGAATAGCAAGCATGTTCCTATGAATGGTTGTACAACAGAACGATGGAAATAGCAAGCATGTTCCTATGAATGGTTGTACAACAGGACGATGGGAATGGCAAGTATGTTCATATGAATGGTTGTACAACAGGACGATGGGAATAGCAAGCATGTTCCTATGAATGGTTGTACAACAGGACGATGGAAATAGCTAGCATGTTCCTATGAATGGTTGTACAACAGAACGATGGAAATAGCAAGCATGTTCCTATGAATGGTTGTACAACAGGACGATGGGAATAGCAAACATATTCCTATGAATGGTTGTACAACAGAAAGATGGAAATAGCAAGCATGTTCCTATGAATGGTTGTGCAACAGGACGATGGGAATAGCAAGCATGTACCTATGAATGGTTGTACAACTGGACGATGGGAATAGCAAGCATGTTCCTCTGAATGGTTGTACAACAGGACGCCGGAAATAGCAAGCATTTGCCCATGAATGGTTGTGCAACAGGACGATGGGAATAGCAAGCATGTTCCTATGAATGGTTGTGCAACAGGACGATGGGAATAGCAAGCATGTTCCTATGAATGGTTGTACAACAGAACGATGGAAATAACAAGCATGTTCCCATGAATGGTTGTACAACAGGACGATGGAAATAGCAAGCATGTTCCTATGACTGGTTGTACAACAGGACGATGGGAATAGCAAGCATGTTCCTATGAATGGTTGTAACAGGAGATGGAAATAGCAAGCATGTTCCTATGAATGGTTGTACAACAGGACGATGGGAATGGCAAGCATGTTCATATGAATGGTTGTACAACAGGACGATGGGAATAGCAAGCATGTTCCTATGAATGGTTGTACAACAGGACGATGGAAATAGCTGCATGTTCCTATGAATGGTTGTACAACAGAACGATGGAAATAGCAAGCATGTTCCTATGAATGGTTGTACAACAGGACGATGGGAATAGCAACATATTCCTATGAATGATTGTACAACAGAAGATGGAAATAGCAAGCATGTTCCTATGTATGGTTGTGCAACAGGACGATGGGAATAGCAAGCATGTACATATGAAGGTTGTACAACTGGATGATGGGAATAGCAAGCATGTTCCTCTGAATGGTTGTACAACAGACGATGGAAATAACAAGCAGTTCATAATGAATGGTTGTACAACGGACGATGAAATAGCATGTTCCTATGATGGTTTACAATAAGACTCCGGAAATAGCAGGAAGTTACCATGAATGGTTGTGGCACAGGACGTGGAATACAGCGATGATCCTATGAATGGTGTAACAACAGGACGATGGAAATAGCAAGCATGTTCCATGAATGGTTTACAACAGACGATGGAAATACAGCATGTTCATGAATGGTTGTACAACAGGACGATGGAAATACAACATTTTCCTATGAATGGTTGTACAACAGGACGATGAAATACAAGCATGTTCCTATGACTGGTTGTACAACAGGACGATGGGAATAGCAAGCATGTTCCTATGAATGGTTTTGCAACAGGACGATGGAAATAGCAAGCATGTTCCTAGGAATGGTTGTACAACAGGACGATGGGAATAGCAAGCATGTTCATATGAATGGTTGTACAACAGGACGATGGGAATAGCAAGCATGTTCCTATGAATGGTTGTACAACAGAACGATGGAAATAGCAAGCATGTTCCTATGAATGGTTGTACAACAGGACGATGGGAATGGCAAGTATGTTCATATGAATGGTTGTACAACAGGACGATGGGAATAGCAAGCATGTTCCTATGAATGGTTGTACAACAGGACGATGGAAATAGCTAGCATGTTCCTATGAATGGTTGTACAACAGAACGATGGAAATAGCAAGCATGTTCCTATGAATGGTTGTACAACAGGACGATGGGAATAGCAAACATATTCCTATGAATGGTTGTACAACAGAAAGATGGAAATAGCAAGCATGTTCCTATGAATGGTTGTGCAACAGGACGATGGGAATAGCAAGCATGTACCTATGAATGGTTGTACAACTGGACGATGGGAATAGCAAGCATGTTCCTCTGAATGGTTGTACAACAGGACGCCGGAAATAGCAAGCATTTGCCCATGAATGGTTGTGCAACAGGACGATGGGAATAGCAAGCATGTTCCTATGAATGGTTGTGCAACAGGACGATGGGAATAGCAAGCATGTTCCTATGAATGGTTGTACAACAGAACGATGGAAATAACAAGCATGTTCCATGAATGGTTGTACAACAGGACGATGGAATAGCAAGCATTTCCTAGATGGTTGACAACAGGAGATGGGAATAGCAAGCATGTTCCTATGAATGGTTTTGCAACAGGACGATGGAAAGCAAGCTGTCTAGAATGGTTGTACAACGGCGATGGAATAGCAAGCATGTTCATATGAATGGTTGTACAACAGACGATGGGAATAGCAGCATGTTCCTATGAATGGTTGTACAACAGAACGATGGAAATAGCAAGCATTTCCAGAATGGTTGTACAACGGACGATGGAATGGCAAGATGTTCATATGAATGGTTTACAACAGGACGATGGAAGCAAGCATGTTCCTATGAATGGTTGTACAACAGGACGATGGAAATAGCTAGCATGTTCCTATGAATGGTTGTACAACAGAACGATGGAAATAGCAAGCATGTTCCTATGAATGGTTGTACAACAGGACGATGGGAATAGCAAACATATTCCTATGAATGATTGTACAACAGAAAGATGGAAATAGCAAGCATGTTCCTATGAATGGTTGTGCAACAGGACGATGGGAATAGCAAGCATGTTCATATGAATGGTTTGTACAACAGGACGATGGGAATAGCAAGCATGTTCCTATGAATGGTTGTACAACAGAACGATGGAAATAGCAAGCATGTTCCTATGAATGGTTGTACAACAGGACGATGGGAATGGCAAGCATGTTCATATGAATGGTTGTACAACAGGACGATGGGAATAGCAAGCATGTTCCTATGAATGGTTGTACAACAGGACGATGGAAATAGCTAGCATGTTCCTATGAATGGTTGTACAACAGAACGATGGAAATAGCAAGCATGTTCCTATGAATGGTTGTACAACAGGACGATGGGAATAGCAAACATATTCCTATGAATGATTGTACAACAGAAAGATGGAAATAGCAAGCATGTTCCTATGAATGGTTGTGCAACAGGACGATGGGAATAGCAAGCATGTACCTATGAATGGTTGTACAACTGGATGATGGGAATAGCAAGCATGTTCCTCTGAATGGTTGTACAACAGGACGATGGAAATAACAAGCATGTTCATATGAATGGTTGTACAACAGGACGATGCAAATAGCAAGCATGTTCCTATGAATGGTTGTACAATAGGACTCCGGAAATAGCAGGCATGTTACCATGAATTGTTGTGCAACAGGACGATGGAAATAACAAGCGTGATCCTATGAAAGGTGGTACAACAGGACGATGGAAATAACAAGCATGTTCCCATGAATGGTTGTACAACAGGACGATGGAAATAACAAGCATGTTCATATGAATGGTTGTACAACAGGACGATGGAAATAACAAGCATGTTCTCAGGAATGGTTGTACAACAGGACGATGGAAATAGCAAGCATGTTCCTATGACTGGTTGTACAACAGGACGATGGGAATAGCAAGCATGTTCCTATGAATGGTTTTGCAACAGGACGATGGAAATAGCAAGCATGTTCCTAGGAATGGTTGTACAACAGGACGATGGGAATAGCAAGCATGTTCATATGAATGGTTGTACAACAGGACGATGGGAATAGCAAGCATGTTCCTATGAATGGTTGTACAACAGAACGATGGAAATAGCAAGCATGTTCCTATGAATGGTTGTACAACAGGACGATGGGAATGGCAAGTATGTTCATATGAATGGTTGTACAACAGGACGATGGGAATAGCAAGCATGTTCCTATGAATGGTTGTACAACAGGACGATGGAAATAGCTAGCATGTTCCTATGAATGGTTGTACAACAGAACGATGGAAATAGCAAGCATGTTCCTATGAATGGTTGTACAACAGGACGATGGGAATAGCAAACATATTCCTATGAATGGTTGTACAACAGAAAGATGGAAATAGCAAGCATGTTCCTATGAATGGTTGTGCAACAGGACGATGGGAATAGCAAGCATGTACCTATGAATGGTTGTACAACTGGACGATGGGAATAGCAAGCATGTTCCTCTGAATGGTTGTACAACAGGACGATGGAAATAACAAGCATGTTAATATGAATGGTTGTACAACAGGACGATGCAAATAGCAAGCATGTTCCTATGAATGGTTGTACAACAGGACTCCGGAAATAGTAGGCATGTTACCATGTATTGTTGTGCAACAGGAATATGGAAATAACAAGCATGTCCCTATGAATGGTGGTACAACAGGACGATGGAAATAACAAGCATGTTCCCATGAATTGTTGTACAACAGGACGATGGAAATAACAAGCATGTTCATATGAATGGTTGTACAACAGGACGCCTGAAATAACAAGCATGTTCCTATGAATGGTTGTACAACAGGACGCCGGAAATAGCAAGCATTTTCCTATGAATGGTTTTGCAACAGGACGCCTGAAATAACAAGCATGTTCCTATGAATGGTTGTGCAACAGGACGCCTGAAATAACAAGCATGTTCCTATGAATGGTTGTGCAACAGGACGCCTGAAATAACAAGCATGTTCCTATGAATGGTTGTACAACAGGACGATGGAAATAACAAGAATGTTCTTATGAATGGTTGTACAACAGGACGACTGAAATAACAAGCATGTTCCATGAATGGTTGTACAACAGGAGGCCTGAAATAACAAGCATGTTCCTATGAATGGTTGTGCAACAGGACACCTGAAATAACAAGCATGTTCCTATGAATGGTTGTACAACAGGACGACGGAAATAGCAAGCATTTTCCTATGAATGGTTGTGCATCAGGACGCCTGAAATAACAAGCACAGGACGCCTGAAATAACAAGCATGTTCCATTGAATGGTTGTACAACAGGACGCCGGAAATAGCAAGCATTTGCCCATGAATGGTTGTGCAACAGGACGATGGGAATAGCAAGCATGTTCCTATGAATGGTTGTGCAACAGGACGATGGGAATAGCAAGCATGTTCCTATGAATGGTTGTACAACAGAACGATGGAAATAACAAGCATGTTCCCATGAATGGTTGTACAACAGGACGATGGAAATAGCAAGCATGTTCCTATGACTGGTTGTACAACAGGACGATGGGAATAGCAAGCATGTTCCTATGAATGGTTTTGCAACAGGACGATGGAAATAGCAAGCATGTTCCTATGAATGGTTGTACAACAGGACGATGGGAATAGCAAGCATGTTCATATGAATGGTTGTACAACAGGACGATGGGAATAGCAAGCATGTTCCTATGAATGGTTGTACAACAGAACGATGGAAATAGCAAGCATGTTCCTATGAATGGTTGTACAACAGGACGATGGGAATGGCAAGCATGTTCATATGAATGGTTGTACAACAGGACGATGGGAATAGCAAGCATGTTCCTATGAATGGTTGTACAACAGGACGATGGAAATAGCTAGCATGTTCCTATGAATGGTTGTACAACAGAACGATGGAAATAGCAAGCATGTTCCTATGAATGGTTGTACAACAGGACGATGGGAATAGCAAACATATTCCTATGAATGGTTGTACAACAGAAAGATGGAAATAGCAAGCATGTTCCTATGAATGGTTGTGCAACAGGACGATGGGAATAGCAAGCATGTTCATATGAATGGTTGTACAACAGGACGATGGGAATAGCAAGCATGTTCCTATGAATGGTTGTACAACAGAACGATGGAAATAGCAAGCATGTTCCTATGAATGGTTGTACAACAGGACGATGGGAATAGCAAGCATGTTCCTATGAATGGTTGTACAACAGGACGATGGGAATAGCAAGCATGTTCCTATGAATGGTTGTACAACAGGACGATGGAAATAACAAGCATGTTCATATGAATGGTTGTACAACAGGACGATGGAAATAGCAAGCATGTTCCTATGAATGGTTGTACAACAGGACTCCGGAAATAGCAAGCATGTTCCCATGAATGGTTGTGCAACAGGACGATGGAAATAACAAGCATGTTCCTATGAATGGTTGTACAACAGGACGATGGAAATAACAAGCATGTTCCCATGAATGGTTGTACAACAGGACGATGGAAATAACAAGCATGTTCATATGAATGGTTGTACAACAGGACGCCTGAAATAACAAGCATGTTCCTATGAATGGTTGTACAACAGGACGCCGGAAATAGCAAGCATTTTCCTATGAATGGTTTTGCAACAGGACGCCTGAAATAACAAGCATGTTCCTATGAATGGTTGTGCAACAGGACGCCTGAAATAACATGCATGTTCCTATGAATGGTTGTGCAACAGGACGCCTGAAATAACAAGCATGTTCCTATGAATGGTTGTACAACAGGACGCCTGAAATAACAAGCATGTTCCTATGAATGGTTGTACAACAGGACGCCGGAAATAGCAAGCATTTTCCCATGAATGTTGTGCAACAGGACGCCGGAAATAGCAAGTATGTTCCTATGGATGGTTGTACAACAGGACAATGGGAATAGCAAGCATGTTCATATGAATGATTGTACAACAGGACGATGGGAATAGCAAGCATGTTCCTATGAATGGTTGTGCAACAGGACGATGGAAATAGCAAGCATGTTTCTATGAATGGTTGTACAACAGGACGATAGAAATAACAAGCATGTTCCTATGAATGGTTGTACAACAGGACGCCTAAAATAACAAGCATGTTCCTATGAAAGATTGTGCAACAGGACGCCTGAAATAACAAGCATGGTCCTATGAATGGTTGTGCAACAGGACGATGGGAATAGCAAGCATTTTCCTATGAGTGGTTTTGCAACAGGACGACTGAAGTAACAAGCATTGTCCTATGAATGGTTGTATAACAGGACGCCTGAAATAACAAGCATGTTCCTATGAATGGTTGTGCAACAGGACGCCGGAAATAGCAAGTATGTTCCTATGAATGGTTGTACAACAGGACGATGGGAATAGCAAGCATTTTCCTATGAGTGGTTTTGCAACAGGACGACTGAAGTAACAAGCATGGTCCTATGAATGGTTGTATAACAGGACGCCTGAAATAACAAGCATGTTCCTATGAATGGTTGTGCAACAGGACGCCGGAAATAGCAAGTATGTTCCTATGAATGGTTGTACAACAGGACGATGGGAATAGCAAGCATTTTCCTATGAGTGGTTTTGCAACAGGACGACTGAAGTAACAAGCATGGTCCTATGAATGGTTGTATAACAGGACGCCTGAAATAACAAGCATGTTCCTATGAATGGTTGTGCAACAGGACGCCGGAAATAGCAAGTATGTTCCTATGAATGGTTGTACAACAGGACGATGAGTATAGCAAGCATTTTCCTATGAATGGTTTTGCAACAGGACGCCTGAAATAAGAAGCATGTTCCTATGAAAGGTTGTGCAACAGGACTCCTGAAATAACAAGCATGTTCCTATGAAAGGTTGTACAACAGGACGCCTGAAATAAAAAGCATGTTCCTATGAATGGTTGTGCAACAGGACGCCGGAAATAGCAAGTTTGTTCCTATGAATGGTTGTACAACAGGACGATGGGAATAGCAAGCATGTTCATATGAATGTTTGTACAACAGGACGATGGGAATAGCAAGCATGTTCCTATGAATGGTTGTGCAACAGGACGATGGAAATAGCAAGCATGTTTTTACGAATGTTTGTACAACAGGACGATAGAATTAGCAAGCATGTTCCTATGAATGGTTGTACAACAGGACGCCGGAAATAGCAGGCATGTTCCCATGAATGTTTGTAAAACAGAACGATGGACATAGCAAGCATGTTCCTATGAATGGTTGTGCAACAGGACGATGAATATAACAAGCATGTTCCTATGAATGGTTGTACAACAGGACGATGGGAATAGCAAGCCTGTTCCTCTGAATGGTTGTACAACAGGACGATGGAAATAGCAAGCATGTTCTTATGAATGGTTGTACAACAGGTCGCCGGAAATAACAAGCATGTTCAGGACGCCGGAAATAGCAAGCATGTCCTATGAATGGTTGTACAACAGGATGATGGGAATAACAAGCATGTTCCTATGAATGGTTGTACAACAGGACGATGGGAATAGCAAGCATGTTCCTATGAATGGTTGTACAAAAGGACGCCGGAATTAGCAAGCATATTCATATGAATGGTTGTACAACAGGACAATGGGAATAGCAAGCATGTTCATATGAATGGTTGTACAACAGGACGCCGGAAATAGCAAGCATTTTCCTATGAATGGTTGTACAACATGACGATGGGAATAGCAAGCATTTTCATATGAATCGTTATACAACAGGACGCCGGAAATAGCAAGCATGTTCCTATGAATGGTTGTGCAACAGGACAATGGAAATAACAAGCATTTCCCTATGAATGGTTGTGCAACAGGATGCCTGAAATAGCAAGCATGTTCCTATGAATAGTAGTACAACAGGACGCCTGAAATAGCAAGCATGTTCCTATGAATGGTTGTACAACAGGACGCCGGAACTAACAAGCATGTTCCTATGAATGGTTGTACAACAGGACGCCGGAAATAGCAAGCATGTTTCTATGAATGGTTGTACAACAGGACGCCGGATATAGCAAACATGTTCCGATGAATGGTTGTGCAACAGGACGATGGAAATAGCAAGCATGTCAAATGAATGGTTGTACAACAGGACGCCTGAAATAGCAAACATGTTCCTATGAATGGTAGTACAACAGGACGCCGGAAATAGCACGCATGTTCCTATGAATGGTTGTGCAACAGGACGATGGAAATAACAAGCATGTTCCTATGAAAGATTGTACAACAGAACGATGGAAATAACAAGCATGTTCTTATGAATGGTTGTACAACAGAACGATGGAAATAACAAGCATGTTCCCATGAATGGTTGTACAACAGGACGATGGAAATAACAAGCATGTTCCCATGAATGGTTGTACAACAGGACGATGGAAATAACAAGCATGTTCCCATGAATGGTTGTACAACAGAACGATGGAAATAACAAGCATGTTCCTATGAATGGTTGTACAACAGGACGCCGGAAATAGCTAGCATGTTCCTATGAATGGTTGTACAACTGGACGCCGGATATAGCAAGCATGATCCGCTGAATGGTTGTACAACAGGACGATGGGAATAGCAAGCATTTTCCTCTGAATGGTTGTACAACAGGACCATGGAAATAGCAAGCATGTTCGTATGAATGGTTGTACAACAGGACGATGGAAATAACAAGCATGTTCCTATGAATGGTTGTGCAACAGGACGCCGGAAATAGCAGGCATTTTCCCATGAATGGTTGTTCAACAGAACGATGGAAATAGCAAGCATGTTCCTATGAATGGTTGAGCAACAGGACGATGGAAATAACAAGCTTGTTCCTATGAATGGTTGTACAACAGGAAGATGGGAATAGCAAGCATGTTCCTCTGAAAGGTTGTACAACAGGACGATGGAAATAGCAAGCATGTTCGTATGAATGGTTGTTCAACAAGACGATGGGAATAGCAAGCATGTTCTTATGAATGGTTGTTCAACAGGACACCGGAAATAACAAGCATGTTCAGGACGCCGGAAATAGCAAGCATGTCCTATGAATGGTTGTACAACAGGACGATGGGAATAACAAGCATGTTCCTATGAATGGTTGTACAACAGGACGATGGGAATAGCAAGCATGTTCCTATGAATGGTTGAACAACAGGACGCCGGAAATAGCAAGCATATTCATATGAATGGTTGTACAACAGGACGAATGGAATAGCAAGCATGTTCATATGAATCGTTGTACAACAGGACGATGGGAATAGCAAGCATGTTCATAGGAATGATTGTACAACAGAACGCCGGAAATATCAATCATGTTCCTATGAATAGTAGTACAACAGGACGCCTGAAATAGCAAGCATGTTCCTATGAATGGTTGTACAACAGGATGCCGGAAATAACAAGCATGTTCCTATGAATGGTTGTAAAACAGGAAGCCGGAAATAGCAAGCATGTTCCTATGAATGGTTGTACAACAGGACGCCGGATATAGCAAACATGTTCCGATGAATGGTTGTAGAAGAGGACGATGGAAATAGCAAGCATGTCCTATGAATGGTTGTGCAACAGGACGATGGAAATAGCAAGCATGTCAAATGAATGGTTGTACAACAGGACGATGAAAATAACAAGCATGTACCTATGAATGGTTGTACAACAGAACGATGGAAATAACAAGCATGTTCCCATGAATGGTTGAACAACAGGACGATGGAAATAACAAGCATGTTCCCATGAATGTTTGTACAACAGGACGCCGGAAATAGCAGGCATGTCCCCATGAATGGTTGTACAACAGAACGATGGAAATAACAAGCATGTTCCTATGAATGGTTGTGCAACAGGACGATGGAAATAACAAGCATGTTCCTATGAATGGTTGTACAACAGGACGATGGGAATAGCAAGCATGTTCCTCTGAATGGTGGTACAACAGGACGATGGACATAGCAAGCATGTTCCTATGAATGGTTGTACAACAGGACGATGGAAATAGCAAGCATGTTCTTATGAATGGTTGTACAACAGGACGCCGGAAATAACAAGCATGTTCAGGACGCCGGAAATAGCAAGCATGTCCTATGAATGGTTGTACAACAGGATGATGGGAATAACAAGCATGTTCCTATGAATGGTTGTACAACAGGACGATGGGAATAGCAAGCATGTTCCTATGAATGGTTGTACAACAGGACGCCGGAAATAGCAAGCATATTCATATGAATGGTTGTACAACAGGACAATGGGAATAGCAAGCATGTTCATATGAATGGTTGTACAACTGGACGCCGGAAATAGCAAGCATTTTCCTATGAATGGTTGTACAACAGGACGATGGGAATAGCAAGCATGTTCATATGAATCGTTGTACAACAGGACGCCTGAAATAGCAAACATGTTCCTATGAATGGTTGTGCAACAGGACGATGGAAATAAAAAGCATGTTCCTATGAATGGTTGAACAACAGGACGATGGAAATAACAAGCATTTTCCTATGAATGGTTGTGCAATAGGATACCTGAAATAGCTAGCATGTTCCTATGAATGGTAGTACAACAGGACGCCTGAAATAGCAAGCATGTTCCTATGAATGGTTGTATAACAGGACGCCGGAAATAGCAAGCATGTTCCTATGAATGGTTGTGCAACAGGACGATGGAAGTAACATGCATGTTCCTATGAATGGTTGTGCAACAGGACGATGGAAATAACAAGCATGTTCTTATGAATGGTTGTACAACAGGGTGATGGAAATAGCAAGCATGTTCATATGAATGATTGTACAACAGGACGATGGGAATAGCAAGCATGTTCCTCTGAATGTTGGTACAACAGGACGATGGAAATAACAAGCATGTTGCTATGAATGGTTGTACAACAGGACGATGAAAATAGCAAGCATGTTCTTATGAATGGTAATACAACAGGACGCCGGAAATAACAAGCATGTTCAGGACGCCGGAAATAGCAATTATGTCCTATGAATGGTTGTACAACAGGATGATGGGAATAACAAGCATGTTCCTATGAATGGTTGTGCAACAGGACGATGGGAATAGCAAGCATGTTCCGATGAATGGTTGTACAACAGGACGCCGGAAATAGCAAGCATATTCATATGAATGGTTGTACAACAGAACAATGGGAATAGCAAGCATTTTCCTATGAATGGTTGTACAACAGGACGATGGGAATAGCAAGCATGTTCATATGAATCGTTGTACAACAGGACGCCTGATATAGCAAACATGTTCCTATGAATGGTTGTGCAACAGGACGATGGAAATAACAAGCATGTTCCTATGAATGGTAGTACAATAGGACGCCTGAAATAGCAAGCATGTTCCTATGAATGGTTGTACAATAGGACGCCTGAAATAGCAAGCATTTTCCTATGAATGGTTGTGCAACAGGATACCTGAAATAGAAAGCATGTTCCTATGAATGGTAGTACAATAGGACGCCTGAAATAGCAAGCATGTTCCTATGAATGGTTGTACAACAGGACGCCGGAAATAGCAAGCATGTTCCTATGAATGGTTGTGCAACAGGACGATGGAAATAACATGCATGTTCCTATGAATGGTTGTGCAACAGGACGATGGAAATAACAAGCATGTTCATATGAATGGTTGTACAACAGGATGATGGAAATAGCAAGCATGTTCATATGAATGGTTGTACAACAGGACGATGGAAATAGCAGGCATGTTCCTCTGAATGGTTGTACAACAGGACGCCTGAAATAGCAAGTATGTTCCTATGAATGGTTGTACAACAGGACGATGGGAATAGCAAGCATGTTCCTATGAATGGTTGTACAACAGGACGATGGAAATAACAAGCATGTTCCTATGAATGGTTGTACAACAGGACGCCTGAAATAGCAAACATGTTCCTAGGAATGATAGTACAACAGGACGCCGGAAATAGCACGCATGTTCCTATGAATGGTTGTGCAACAGGACGATGGAAATAACAAGCATGTTCCTATGAATGGTTGTACAACAGGACGCCGGAAATAGCAGGCATGTTCCTATGAATGGTTGTGCAACAGGACGATGGAAATAACAAGCATGTTCTTATGAATGGTTGTACAACAGGACGATGGAAATAACAAGCATGTTCCTATGAATGGTTGTACAACAGGACGATGGAAATAACAAGCATGTTCCCATGAATGGTTGTACAACAGAACGATGGAAATAACAAGCATTTTCCCATGAATGGTTGTGCAACAGGACGATGGAAATAACAAGCATGTTCTTATGAGTGGTTGTACAACAGGATGATGGAAATAGCAAGCATGTTCATATGAATGGTTGTACAACAGGACGATGGGAATAGCAAGCATGTTCCTCTGAATGTTGGTACAACAGGACGATGGAAATAACAAGCATGTTGCTATGAATGGTTGTACAACAGGACGATGAAAATAGCAAGCATGTTCTTATGAATGGTAATACAACAGGACGCCGGAAATAACAAGCATGTTCAGGACGCCGGAAATAGCAATTATGTCCTATGAATGGTTGTACAACAGGATGATGGGAATAACAAGCATGTTCCTATGAATGGTTGTGCAACAGGACGATGGGAATAGCAAGCATGTTCCGATGAATGGTTGTACAACAGGACGCCGGAAATAGCAAGCATATTCATATGAATGGTTGTACAACAGAACAATGGGAATAGCAAGCATTTTCCTATGAATGGTTGTACAACAGGACGATGGGAATAGCAAGCATGTTCATATGAATCGTTGTACAACAGGACGCCTGATATAGCAAACATGTTCCTATGAATGGTTGTGCAACAGGACGATGGAAATAACAAGCATGTTCCTATGAATGGTAGTACAATAGGACGCATGAAATAGCAAGCATGTTCCTATGAATGGTTGTACAATAGGACGCCTGAAATAGCAAGCATTTTCCTATGAATGGTTGTGCAACAGGATACCTGAAATAGAAAGCATGTTCCTATGAATGGTAGTACAATAGGACGCCTGAAATAGCAAGCATGTTCCTATGAATGGTTGTACAACAGGACGCCGGCAATAGCAAGCATGTTCCTATGAATGGTTGTGCAACAGGACGATGGAAATAACATGCATGTTCCTATGAATGGTTGTGCAACAGGACGATGGAAATAACAAGCATGTTCATATGAATGGTTGTACAACAGGATGATGGAAATAGCAAGCATGTTCATATGAATGGTTGTACAACAGGACGATGGAAATAGCAGGCATGTTCCTCTGAATGGTTGTACAACAGGACGCCTGAAATAGCAAGTATGTTCCTATGAATGGTTGTACAACAGGACGATGGGAATAGCAAGCATGTTCCTATGAATGGTTGTACAACAGGACGATGGAAATAACAAGCATGTTCCTATGAATGGTTGTACAACAGGACGCCTGAAATAGCAAACATGTTCCTATGAATGGTTGTACAACAGGACGCCGGAAATAGCAAGCATGTTCCTATGAATGGTTGTGCAACAGGACGATGGAAATAACAAGCATGTTCCTATGAATGGTTGTACAACAGGACGCGGAAATAGCAAGCATGTTCCTATGAATGGTTGTGCAACAGGACGATGGAAATAACAAGCATGTTCTTATGAATGGTTGTACAACAGGACGATGGAAATAACAAGCATGTTCCTATGAATGGTTGTACAACAGGACGATGGAAATAACAAGCATGTTCCCATGAATGGTTGTACAACAGAACGATGGAAATAACAAGCATGTTCCCATGAATGGTTGTACAACAGGACGATGGAAATAACAAGCATGTTCCTCTGAATGGTTGTACAACAGGACGCCGGAAATAGCAGGCATGTTCCCATGAATGTTTGTACAACAGAACGATGGAAATATCAAACATGTTCCTATGAATGGTTTTGCAACAGGACGATGGAAATAACAAGCATGTTCCTATGAATGGTTGTACAACAGGACGATGGGAATAGGAAGCATGTTCCTCTGAATGGTTGTACAACAGGACGATGGAAATAGCAAGCATGTTCCTATGAATGGTTGTACAACAGGACGATGGGAATAGCAAGCAAGTTCTTATGAATGGTTGTACAATAGGACACCGGAAATAACAAGCATGTTCAGGACGCCCGAAATAGCAAGCATGTCCTATGAATGGTTGTACAACAGGACGATGGGAATAGCAAGCATGTTCCTATGAATGGTTGTACAACAGGACGATGGAAATAACAAGCATGTTCCCATGAATGGTTGTACAACAGCACGATGGAAATAACAAGCATGTTCCCATGAATGGTTGTACAACAGGACGATGTAAATAACAAGCATGTTCCCATGAATGGTTGTACAACAGGTCGATGGAAATAACAAGCAGGTTCCCAAGAATGGTTGTACAACAGAACGATGGAAATAACAAGCATGTTCTTATGAATGGTTGTACAACAGGACGCCGGAAATAACAAGCATGTTCCTATGAATGGTTGTACAACAGGATGCCGGAAATAGATAGCATGTTCCTATGAATGGTTGTACAACAGGACGCCGGATATAGCAAGCATGTTCCCATGAATGGTTATACAACAGGAAGATGGAAATAACAAGCATGTTCCTATGAATGGTTGTACAACAGGACGATGGAAATAGCAAGCATGTTCCTATGAATGGTTGTGCAACAGGACGATGGAAATAACAAGCATGTTCCTATGAATGGTTGTACAATAGGGCGATGGGAATAGCAAGCATGTTCCTCTGAATGGTTGTACAACAGGACGATGGAAATAGCAAGCATGTTCCTATGAATGGTTGTACAACAGGACGATGGGAATAGGAAGCAAGGTCTTATGAATGGTTGTACAACAGGACACCGGAAATAACAAGCATGTTCAGGACGCCGGAAATAGCAAGCATGTCCTATGAATGGTTGTACAACAGGACTTTGGGAATAACAAGCATGTTCATATGAATGGTTGTACAACAGGACGATGGGAATAGCAAGCATGTTGCTATGAATGGTTGTACAACAGGACGCCGGAAATAGCAAGCATATTCATATGAATGGTTGTACAACAGGATGATGGGAATAGCAAGCATGTTCCTATGAATGGTTGTACAACAGGACGCCGGAAATAACAAGCATGTTCCTATGAATGGTTGTGCAACAGGACGATGGAAATCACAAGCATGTTCCTATGAATGGTTGAACAACAGGACGATGGAAATAACAAGCATTTTCCTATGAATGGTTGTGCAACAGGATGCCTGATATAGCAAGCATGTTCCTATGAATGGTAGTACAACAGGACGCCTGAAATAGCAAGCATGTTCCTATGAATGGTTGTAGAACAGGAACCCGGAAATAGCAACCATGTTCCTATGAATGGTTGTGCAACAGGACGATGGCAATAACAAGCATGTTCCTATGAATGGTTGTGCAACAGGACGATGGAAATAACAAGCATGTTCCTATGAATGGTTGAACAACAGGACGATGGAAATAACAAGCATTTTCCTATGAATGGTTGTGCAACAGGATACCTGAAATAGCAAGCATGTTCCTATGAATGGTAGTACAACAGGACGCCTGAAATAGCAAGCATGTTCCTATGAATGGTTGTACAACAGGACGCAGGAAATAGCAAGCATGTTCCTATGAATGGTTGTGCAACAGGACGATGGAAATAACAAGCATGTTCCTATGAATGGTTGTGCAACAGAACGATGGAATAACAAGCATGTTCATATAAATGGTTGTACAACAGGACGATGGAAATAGCAAGCATGTTCATATGAATGGTTGTACAACAGGCCTATGGAAATAGCAGACATGTTACTCTGAATGGTTGTACAACAGGACGCCTGAAATAGTAAGTATGTTCCTATGAATGGTTGTACAACAGGACGATGGGAATAGCAAGCATGTTCATATGATTGGTTGTACAACAGGACGATGGAAATAACAAGCATGTTCCTATGAATGGTTGTACAACAGGACGCATGAAATAGTAAGCATGTTCCTATGAACGGTTGTACAACAGAACGCCTGAAATAGCAAGCATGTTCCTATGAATGGTTGTACAACAGGACGCCTGAAATAGCAAACATGTTCCTATGAATGGTAGTACAACAGGACGCCGGAAATAGCACGCATGTTCCTATGAATGGTTGTGCAACAGGACGATGGAAATAACAAGCATGTTCCTATGAATGGTTGTACAACAGGACGCCGGAAATAGCAGGCATGTTCCTATGAATGGTTGTGCAACAGGAAGATGGAAATAACAAGCATGTTCTTATGAATGGTTGTACAACAGGACGATGGAAATAACAAGCATGTTCCTACGAATGGTTGTACAACAGGAAGATGGAAATAACAAGCATGTTCCCATGAATGGTTGTACAACAGAACGATAGAAATAACAAGCATGTTCCCATGAATGGTTGTACAACAGGACGATGGAAATAACAAGCATGTTCCCATGAATGGTTGTACAACAGGACGATGGAAATAACAAGCATGTTCCCATGAATGGTTGTACAACAGAACGATGGAAATAACAAGCATGTTCTTATGAATGGTTGTACAACAGGACGCCGGAAATAACAAGCATGTTCCTATGAATGGTTGTACAACAGGACGCCGGAAATAGCAAGCATGTTCCTATGAATGGTTGTACAACAGGACGATGGAAATAGCAAGCATGTTCCTATGAATGGTTGTACAACAGGACGATGGAAATAACAAGCATGTTCCTATGAATGGTTGTACAACAGGACGCCGGAAATAGCAAGCATGTTCCTATGAATGGTTGTGCAACAGGACGATGGAAATAACAAGCATGTTCCTATGAATGGTTGTACAACAGGACGATGGAAATAACAAGCATGTTCCTATGAATGGTTGTACAACAGGACGCCTGAAATAGCAAGCATGTTCCTATGAATGGTTGTACAACAGGACGCTGGAAATAGCAAGCATGTTCCTATGAATGGTTGTACAACAGGACGATGGAAATAGCAAGCATGTTCCTATGAATGGTTGTGCAACAGGACGATGGAAATAACAAGCATGTTCCTATGAATGGTTGTACAACAGGACGATGGAAATAACAAGCATGTTCCTATGAATGGTTGTACAACAGGACGATGGAAATAGCAAGCATGTTCCTATGAATGGTTGTACAACAGGACGATGGAAATAGCAAGCATGTTCCTATGAATGGTTGTACAACAGGACGATGGAAATAGCAAGCATGTTCATATGAATGGTTGTACAACAGGACGATGGAAATAACAAGCATGTTCCTATGAATGGTTGTACAACAGGACGCCTGAAATAGCAAGCATGTTCCTATGAATGGTTGTACAACAGGACGCCGGAAATAACAAGCATGTTCCTATGAATGGTTGTACAACAGGACGCCGGAAATAGCAAGCATGTTCCTATGAATGGTTGTACAACAGGACGATGGAAATAACAAGCATGTTCCTATGAATGGTTGTACAACAGGACGGAAATACAAGCATGTTCCATGAATGGTTGTAAACAGGACGGGAAATAACAAGCATGTTCCTATGAATGGTTGTACAACAGGACGCCGGAAATAACAAGCATGTTCCAATGAATGGTTGAAAAACAGGACGCCGGAAATAGCAAGCATGTTCCTATGAATGGTTGTACAACAGGACGCCTGAAATAGCAAGCATGTTCCTATGAATGGTTGTACAACAGGACGATGGAAATAACAAGCATGTCCTAATGAATGGTTGTACAACAGGACGATGGAAATAACAAGCATGTTCCCATGAATGGTTGTACAACAGGACGATGGAAATAACAAGCATGTTCCGATGAATGGTTGTACAACAGGACGATGGAAATAACAAGCATGTTCCTATGAATGGTTGTACAACAGGACGCCTGAAATAACAAGCATGTTCATATGAATTGTTGTGCAACAGGACGCCTGAAATAACAAGCATGTTCCTATGAATGGTTGTATAACAGGAGGCCGGAAATAACAAGCATGGTCCAATGAATGGTTGAACAACAGGACGCCTGAAATAGCAAGCATGTTCCTATGAATGGTTGTACAACAGGACGCCGGAAATAGCAAGCATGTTCCTATGAATGGTTGTACAACAGGACGCCGGAAATAACAAGCATGTTCCTATGAATGGTTGTATAACAGGAGGCCGGAAATAGCAAGCACTTTCCTATGAATGGTTGTACAACAGGACAATGGAAATAACAAGCATGTTCCCATGAATGGTTGTACAACAGGAAGATGGAAATAACAAGCATGTTCCTACGAATGATTGTGCAACAGGACGATGGGAATAGCAAGCATTTTCCTATGAATGATTGTACAATAGGAAGCCGGAAATAACAAGCATGGTCCAATGAATGGTTGAACAACAGGACGCCTGAAATAGCAAGCATGTTCCTATGAATGGTTGTACAACAGGACGCCGGAAATAGCAAGCATGTTCCTATGAATGGTTGTACAACAGGACGCCGGAAATAACAAGCATGGTCCAATGAATGGTTGAACAACAGGACGCCTGAAATAGCAAGCATGTTCCTATGAATGGTTGTGCAACAGGACGATGGAAATAACAAGCATGTTCTTATGAATGGTTGTACAACAGGACGCCGGAAATAGCAAGCATGTTCCTATGAATGGTTGTACAACAGGACGACGGAAATAACAAGCATGTTCCTATGAATGGTTGTACAACAGGACGCCGGAAATAGCATGCATGTTCCTATGAATGGTTGTACAACAGGACGCCGGAAATAACAAGCATGTTCCTATGAATGGTTGTACAACAGGACGATGGAAATTGTAAGCATGTCCTGTGAATGGTTGTGCAACAGGACGATGGAAATAGCAAGCATGTCAAATTAATGGTTGTGCAACAGGACGCCGGAAATAGCAAGTATGTTCCTCTGAATGGTTGTACAACAGGATTATGGAAATAACAAGCATGTTCCCATGAATGGTTGTACAACAGGACGATGGAAATAACAAGCATGTTCCTATGAATGGTTGTACAACAGGACGCCTGAAATAACAAGCATGTTCCTATGAATGGTTGTGCAACAGGACGCCTGAAATAACAAGCATGTTCCTATGAATGATTGTAAAACAGGACGCCGGAAATAGCAAGCATTTTCCTATGAATGGTTGTACAACAGGACGATGGAAATAAAACGCATGTTCCCATGAATGGTTGTACAACAGAACGATGGAAATAACAAGCATGTTCCCATGAATGGTTGTACAACAGGACGATGGAAATAACAAGCATGTTCCTATGAATGGTTGTACAACAGGACGATGGGAATAGCAAGCATTTTCCTATGAATGGTTGTACAACAGGACGATGGAAATAACAAGCATGTTCCTATGAATGGTTGTACAACAGGACGATGGAAATAACAAGCATGTTCCCATGAATGGTTGTACAACAGGACGATGGAAATAACAAGCATGTTCCCATGAATGGTTGTACAACAGGACGATGGAAATAACAAGCATTTTCCTATGAATGGTTGTACAACAGAACGATGGAAATAACAAGCATGTTCCAATGAATGGTTGTACAACAGGACGCCGGAAATAGCAAGCATGTTCCTATGAATGGTTGTACAACAGAACGATTGGAATAGCAAGCATGTTCATATGAATGGTTGTACAACAGGACGATGGAAATAGCAGGCACTTTCCTATGAATGGTTATACAACAGGACGCCTGAAATAACAAGCATGTTCCTATGAATTGTTGTACAACAGGACGATGGAAATAACAAGCATGTCCTAATGAATGGTTGTACAACAGGACGATGGAAATAACAAGCATGTTCCCATGAATGGTTGTACAACAGGACGATGGAAATAACAAGCATATTCCCATGAATGGTTGTACAACAGGACGATGGAAATAACAAGCATGTTCCTATGAATGGTTGTACAACAGGACGCCTGAAATAACAAGCATGTTCCTATGAATGGTTGTACAACAGGACGCCTGAAGTAACTAGCATGTTCCTATGAATGGTTGTACAACAGGACGCCGGAAATAGCAAGCATGTTCCTATGAATGGTTGTATAACAGGACGATGGAAATAACAAACATGTTCCCATGAATGGTTGTACAACAGAACGATGGAAATAACAAGCATATTCCCATGAATGGTTGTACAACAGGAAGATGGAAATAACAAGCATGTTCCTATGAATGATTGTGCAACAGGACGATGGGAATAGCAAGCATTTTCCTATGAATGATTGTACAACAGGACGCCTGAAATAACAAGCATTTACCCATGAATAGTTGTACAATAGGACGCCGGAAATAACAAGCATGGTCCAATGAATGGTTGAACAACAGGACGCCTGAAATAGCAAGCATGTTCCTATGAATGGTTGTACAACAGGACGCCGGAAATAGCAAGCATGTTCCTATGAATGGTTGTACAACAGGACGCCGGAAATAGCAAGCATGTTCCTATGAATGGTTGTGCAACAGGACGATGGAAATAACAAGCATGTCTTATGAATGGTTGTACAACAGGACGCCGGAAATAGCAAGCATGTTCCTATGAATGGTTGTACAACAGGACGACGGAAATAACAAGCATGTTCCTATGAATGGTTGTACAACAGGACGCCGGAAATAGCAAGCATGTTCCTATGAATAGTTGTACAACAGGACGCCGGAAATAACAGGCATGTTCCTATGAATGGTTGTACAACAGGACGATGGAAATTGCAAGCATGTCCTGTGAATGGTTGTGCAACAGGACGATGGAAATAGCAAGCATGTCAAATTAATGGTTGTGCAACAGGACGCCGGAAATAGCAAGTATGTTCCTCTGAATGGTTGTAAAACAGGTTTAGGGAAATAACAAGCATGTTCCTCTGAATGGTTGTACAACAGGACGATGGAAATAACAAGCATGTTCCCATGAATGGTTGTACAACAGGACGATGGAAATAACAAGCATGTTCCCGTGAATGGTTGTACAACAGGACGATGGAAATAACAAGCATGTTCCTATGAATGGTTGTACAACAGGACGCCTGAAATAACAAGCATGTTCCTATGAATGGTTGTACAACAGGACGCCTGAAATAACAAGCATGTTCCTATGAATGGTTGGGCAACAGGACGCCTGAAATAACAAGCATGTTCCTATGAATGATTGTACAACAGGACGATGGAAATAACACGCATGTTCCCATGAATGGTTGTACAACAGAACGATGGAAATAACAAGCATGTTCCCATGAATGGTTGTACAACATGACGATGGAAATAACAAGCATGTTCCTATGAATGGTTGTGCAACAGGACGATGGGAATAGCAAGCATTTTCCAATGAATGGTTGTACAATAGGACGATGGAAATAACAAGCATGTTCTTATGAATGGTTGTACAACAGGACTATGGAAATAACAGGCATGTTCCCATGGATGGTTGTACAACAGAACGATGGAAATAACAAGCATGTTCCCATGAATGGTTGTACAACAGGACGCCTGAAATAACAAGCATTTCCCCATGAATGGTTGTACAATAGGAAGCCGGAAATAACAAGCATGGTCCAATGAATGGTTGTACAACAGGACGCCGGAAATAGCAAGCATGTTCCTATGAATGGTTGTGCAACAGGACGATGGAAATAACAAGCATGTTCCTATGAATGGTTGTACAACAGGACGCCTGAAATAACAAGCATGTTCCTATGAATGGTTGTACAACAGGACGATGGAAATAACAAGTATGTTCCTATGAATGGTTGTACAACAGGACGCCTGAAATAACAAGCATGTTCCTATAAATGGTTATGCAACAGGACGATGGAAATAGCAAGCATGCTCCTATGAATGGTTGCACAACAGGATGATGGAAATAGCAAGCATGTCCTATGAATGGTTGTACAACAGGACGCCGGAAATAGCAAGTATGTTCCTCTGAATGGTTGTACAACAGGACGATGGAAATAACAAGCATGTTCTTATGAATGGTTGTACAACAGGATGATGGAAATAGCAATCATGTTCCCATGAATGGTTGTACAACAGGACGATGGAAATAGCAAGCATGTTCATATGAATGGTTGTACAACAGGCCGATGGGAATAGCAAGCATGTTCATATGAATGATTGTACAACAGAACAATGAAAATAACAAGCATATTCCGCTGAATGGTTGTACAACAGGACGCCTGAAATAGCAAGCATGTTCCTATGAATGGTTGTACAACAGGACGATGGAAATAACAAGCATGTTCCTATGAATGGTTGTACAACAGTACGCCTGAAATAACAAGCATGTTCCTATGAATGGTTGTACAACAGGACGATGGAAATAACAAGCATGTCCTAATGAATGTTTGTACAACAGGACGATGGAAATAACAAGCATGTTCCCATGAATGGTTGTACAACATGACGATGGAAATAACAAGCATGTTCCCATGAATGGTTGTACAACAGGACGATGGAAATAACAAGCATGTTCCTATGAATGGTTGTACAACAGGACGCCTGAAATAACAAGCATGTTCCTATGAATGGTTGTGCAACAGGACGCCTGAAATAACAAGCATGTTCCTATGAGTGGTTGTACAACAGGACGCCGGAAATAACAGGCATGTTCCTATGAATGGTTGTACAACAAGACGATGGAAATAGCAAGCATGTCCTGTGAATGGTTGTGCAACAGGTCGATGGAAATAGCAAGCATGTCAAATTAATGGTTGTGCAACAGGACGCCGGAAATAGCAAGTATGTTCCTCTGAATGGTTGTACAACAGGACGATGGAAATAACAAGCATGTTATTATGAATGGTTGTGCAACAGGACAATGGGAATAGCAAGCATTTTCCTATGAATGATTGTACAACAGGACGCCTGAAATAACAAGCATTTTCCCATGAATGGTTGTACAATAGGACGCCGGAAATAACAAGCATGTTCCAATGAATGGTTGAACAACAGGACGCCGGAAATAGCAAGCATGTTTCTATGAATTGTTGTACAACAGGACTCCGGAAATAGCAAGCATGTTCCTATGAATGGTTGTGCAACAGGACGATGGAAATAACAAGCATGTTCCTATGATTGGTTGTACAACAGGACGCCTGAAATAACAAACATGTTCCTATGAATGGTTGTACAACAGGACGATGGAAATAGCAAGCATGTTCCTATGAATGGTTGTACAACAGGACGATGGAAATAGCAAGCATGCTCCTATGAATGGTTGCACAACAGGACGATGGAAATAGCAAGCATGTCCTATGAATGGTTGTGCAACAGGACGCCGGAAATAGCAAGTATGTTCCTCTGAATGGTTCTACAACAGGACGATGGAAATAACAAGCATGTTCTTATGAATGGTTGTACAACAGGATGATGGAAATAGCAATCATGTTCCCATGAATGGTTTTACAACAGGACGATGGAAATAGCAAGCATGTTCGTATGAATGGTTGTACAACAGAACAATGGGAATAGCAAGCATGTTCATATGAATGGATGTACAACAGGAATATGGAAATAGCAAGCATGTTCATATGAATGGTAGTACAACATGCCGATGGGAATAGCAAGCATGTTCATATGAATGGTTGTACAACAGGACGCCTGAAATATCAAGCATGTTCCTATGAATGGATGTACAACAGGACGATGGAAATAACAAGCATGTTCCCATGAATGGTTGTACAACATGACGATGGAAATAACAAGCATGTTCCTATGAATGGTTGTACAACAGGACGATGGAAATAACAAGCATGTTCCCATGAATGGTTGTACAACAGGACGATGGAAATAACAAGCATGTTCCCATGAATGGTTGTACAACAGAACGATGGAAATAACAAGCATGTTCTTATGAATGGTTGTACAACATAACGCCGGAAATAGCAAACATGTTCATATGAATGGTTGTACAACAGGACGATGGAAATAACATGCATGTTCCCATGAATGGTTGTACAACATGACGATGGAAATAACAAGCATGTTCCTATGAATGGTTGTGCAACAGGACGATGGAAATAACAAGCATGTTATTATGAATGGTTGTGCAACAGGACAATGGGAATAGCAAGCATTTTCCTATGAATGATTGTACAACAGGACGCCAGAAATAACAAGCATTTACCCATGAATGGTTGTACAATAGGACGCCGGAAATAACAAGCATGATCCAATGAATGGTTGAACAACAGGACGCCGGAAATAGCAAGCATGTTCCTATGAATGGTTGTACAACAGGACGCCGGAAATAGCAAGCATGTTCCTATGAATGGTTGTACAACAGGACGCCGGAAATAGCAAGCATGTTCCTATGAATGGTTGTGCAACAGGACGATGGAAATAACAAGCATGTTCTTATGAATGGTTGTACAACAGGACGCCGGAAATAGCAAGCATGTTCCTATGAATGGTTGTACAACAGGACGCCGGAAATAACAAGCATGTTCCTATGAATGGTTGTACAACAGGACGCCGGAAATAACAGGCATGTTCCTATGAATGGTTGTACAACAGGACGATGGAAATAGTAAGCATGTCCTGTGAATGGTTGTGCAACAGGACGATGGAAATAGCAAGCATGTCAAATTAATGGTTGTGCAATAGGACGCCGGAAATAGCAAGCATGTTCCCATGAATGGTTGTACAACAGGAATAGGGAAATAACAAGCATGTTCCTCTGAATGGTTGTACAACAGGACGCCGGAAATAACAAGCATGTTCCTATGAATGGTTGTACAACAGGACGCCTGAAATAACAAGCATGTTCCCATGAATGGTTGTACAACAGGAATAGGGAAATAACAAGCATGTTCCTATGAATGGTTGTACAACAGGACGCCGGAAATAGCAAGCATGTTCCTATGAATGGTTGTGCAACAGGACGATGGAAATAACAAGCATGTTCCTATGAATGGTTGTGCAACAGGACGATGGAAATAACAAGCATGTTCCTATGAATGGTTGTACAACAGGACGCCTGAAATAACAAGCATGTTCCTATGAATGGTTGTACAACAGGACGATGGAAATAACAAGCATGTTCCTATGAATGGTTGTACAACAGGACGCCTGAAATAACAAACATGTTCTTATGAATGGTTGTACAACAGGATGATGGAAATAGCAATCATGTTCCCTTGAATGGTTGTACAACAGGACAATGGAAATAGCAAGCATGTTCATATGAATGGTTGTACAACAGAACGATGGGAATAGCGAGCATGTTCATATGAATGGTTGTACAACAGGACGATGGGAATAGCAAGCATGTTCATATGAATGATTGTACAACAGAACGATGAAAATAACAAGCATATTCCTCTGAATGGTTGTACAACAGGACGCCTGAAATTGCAAGCATGTTCCTATGAATGGTTGTGCAACAGGACGCCTGAAATAACAAGCATGTTCCTATGAATGTTTGTACAACAGGACGCCGGAAATAGCAAGCATTTTCCCATGAATGGTTGTGCAACAGGACGATGGAAATAGCAATCATGTTCCTATGAATGGTTGTACAACAGGACGATGGGAAAAGCAAACATGTACCTATGAATGGTTGTACAACAGAACTATGGAAATAGCAAGAATATTCCTATGAATGGTTGTGCAACAGGACGATGGAAATAGCAATCATGTTCCTATGAATGGTTGTACAACAGAAAGATCGAAATAGCAAGCATGTTCCTATGAATGGTTGTACAACAGGACGATGGGAATAGCAAACATGTACCTATGAATTGTTGTACAACAGAACTATGGAAATAGCAAGAATATTCCTATGAATGGTTGTGCAACAGGACGATGGGAATAGCAAGCATTTTCCTATGAATGGTTGTACAACAGGACGATGGGAATCGCAAGCATGCTCCTCTGAATGTTTGTACAACAGGATGATGGAAATAGCAAGCATGTTCCTATGAATGGTTGTACAACAGGATGCCTGAAATAACAAGCATGTTCCTATGAATGGTTGTGCAACAGGACGCCTGAAATAACAAGCATGTTCCTATGAATGGTTGTACAACAGAACGATGGAAATAACAATCATGTTCATATGAAAGGTTGTACAACAGGACGATGGAAATAACAAGCATGTTCCCATGAATGGTTGTACAACAGGACGATGGAAATAACAAGCATGTTCCTATGAATGATTGTACAACAGGACGCCTGAAATAACAAGCATGTTCCTATGAATGGTTGTACAACAGGACGATGGAAATAACAAGCATGTCCTAATGAATGGTTGTACAACAGGACGATGGAAATAACAAGCATGTTCCCATGAATGGTTGTACAACAGGACGATGGAAATAACAAGCATGTTCCCATGAATGGTTGTACAACAGGACGATGGAAATAACAAGCATGTTCCTATGAATGGTTGTACAACAGGACGCCTGAAATAACAAGCATGTTCCTATGAATGGTTGTACAACAGGATGCCTGAAATAACAAGCATGTTCCTATGAATGGTTGTGCAACAGGACGCCTGAAATAACAAGCATGTTCCTATGAATGGTTGTACAACAGGACGCCGGAAATAGCAAGCATTTTCCTATGAATGGTTGTACAACAGAACGATGGAAATAACAAGCATGTTCATATGAATGGTTGTACAACAGGACGATGGAAATAACAAGCATGTTCCCATGAATGGTTGTACAACAGAACGATGGGAATAACAAGCATGTTCCCATGAATGGTTGTACAACAGGACGATGGAAATAACAAGCATGCTCCTATGAATGGTTGTGCAACAGGACAATGGGAATAGCAAGCATTTTCCTATGAATGATTGTACAACAGGACGCCTGAAATAACAAGCATTTTCCCATGAATGGTTGTACAATAGGACACCGGAAATAACAAGCATGTTCCAATGAATGTTTGAACAACAGGACGGAAATAGCAAGCATGTTCCTATGAATGGTTGACACAGGACGAAATACAACATTTCCTATGAATGGTTGTACAACAGGACGGGAATAACAAGCTGTCATGATGGTTGTACAACAGGACGTGGAAATAACAACATGTTTTGAATGGTTGTACAACAGGACGGAAATAACAAGATGTTCCATGAATGGTTGTACAACAGGACGGGAAATAACAAGCATGTTCCTATGAATGGTTGTCAACAGGCGATGGAATACAAGCATTTCCTATGAATGTTACAACAGGACCCTGAAATAACAAGCATTTTCCCATGAATGGTTGTACAATAGGACGCCGGAAATAACAAGCATGTTCCAATGAATGGTTGACAACAGGAGCCGGAAATAGCAAGCATGTTCCTATGAATGGTTGTACAACAGGACGCCGGAAATAGCAAGCATGTTCCTATGAATGGTTGTACAACAGGACGCCGGAAATAACAAGCATGTTCCTATGAATGGTTGTACAACAGGACGATGGAAATAACAAGCATGTTCCTATGAATGGTTGTACAACAGGACGCCTGAAATAACAAGCATGTTCCTATGAATGGTTGTGCAACAGGACGCCTGAAATAACAAGCATGTTCCTATGAATGGTTGTACAACAGGACGCCGGAAATAGCAAGCATTTCTGAATGGTTGTGGGTACAAGCATGTTCCTTGAATGGTTGTACAACAGGATGGAATACAAGCATGTTCCTATGAATGGTTGTACAACAGAGGAATACAAGCATGTTCTATGAATGGTTGTAACAGGACGTGGAATACAACATGTCTTGAATGGTTGTACAACAGACGGAATACAGCATGTTATGAGTTGTACAACAGGACGATGGAAATACAAGCATGTTCTATGAATGGTTGTACAACAGGACGCCGGAAATACAAGCATGTTCCTATGAATGGTTGTACAACAGGACGCCGGAAATACAAGCATGTTCCTATGAATGGTTGTACAACAGGACGCCGGAAATAGCAAGCATGTTCCTATGAATGGTTGTACAACAGGACGCCGGAAATAACAAGCATGTTCCTATGAATGGTTGTACAACAGGACGCCGGAAATAACAAGCATGTTCTATGAATGGTTGTACAACAGGACGCCGGAAATAACAAGCATGTTCCTATGAATGGTTGTACAACAGGACGCCGGAAATACAAGCATGTTCCTAATGTTGTCAACAGACGGGAATACAAGCATGTTCTATGAATGGTTGTACAACAGGACGCCGGAAATAACAAGCATGTTCCTATGAATGGTTGTACAACAGGACGATGGAAATAACAAGCATGTTCTTATGAATGGTTGTACAACAGGACGGGAAATAACAAGCATTTCCCATGAATGGTTGTCAAAGACGGGAAATAACAAGCATGTTCCATGAATGGTTGTACAACAGGACGGGAAATACAAGCATGTCCATGAATGGTTGTACAACAGGACGGGAAATACAAGCATGTTCCTATGAATGGTTGTACAACAGGACGGAAATACAAGCATGTTCCATGATGGTTGTACAACAGACGGAAATAACAAGCATTGTGTTGGGGATCAAGATTTCCTATGAATGGTTGTACAACAGGACGCCTGAAATAACAAGCATTTTCCCATGAATGGTTGTACAATAGGACGCCGGAAATAACAAGCATGTTCCTATGAATGGTTGTACAACAGGACGCCGGAATACAAGCATGTTTGGGTTTGGGGATACAAGCATTTCCATGAATGGTTGTCAAAGGACGGAAATACACTATGAATGGTTGTACAACAGACGCCGGAAAAGCAAGCATGTTCCTATGAATGGTTGTACAACAGGACGCCGGAAATAACAAGCATGTTCCTATGAATGGTTGTACAACAGGACGATCGAAATAACAAGCATGTTCCTATGAATGGTTGTACAACCGGAAGCCTGAAATAACAAGCATGTTCCTATGAATGGTTGTGCAACAGGACGCCTGAAATAACAAGCATGTTCCTATGAATGGTTGTACAACAGGACGCCGGAAATAGCAAGCATTTTCCCATGAATGGTTGTGCAACAGGACGATGGAAATAGCAAGCATGTTCCTATGAAAGGTTGTACAACAGGACGATGGAAATAGCAATCATGTTCCTATGAATGGTTGTACAACAGAACGATCGAAATTGCAAGCATGTTCCTATGAATGGTTGTACAACAGGACGTTGGGAATAGCAAACATGTACCTATGAATGGTTGTACAACAGAACTATGGAAATAGCAAGAATATTCCTATGAATGGTTGTGCAACAGGACGATGGGAATAGCAAGCATGTTCCTATGAATGGTTGTACAACAGGACGCCGGAAATAACAAGCATGTTCCTATGTATGGTTGTACAACAGGACGATGGAAATAACAAGCATGTTCTTATGAATGGTTGTACAACAGGACGCCTGAAATAACAAGCATGTTCCTATGAATGGTTGTGCAACAGGACGCCTGAAATAACAAGCATGTTCCTATGAATGGTTGTACAACAGGACGCCTGAAATAGCAAGCATGTTCCTATGAATGGTTGTACAACAGGACGATGGAAATAACAAGCATGTTCCTATGAATGGTTGTACAACAGGACGCCTGAAATAACAAGCATGTTCCTATGAATGGTTGTGCAACAGGACGCCTGAAATAACAAGCATGTTCCTATGAATGGTTGTACAACAGGACGCCGGAAATAGCAAGCATTTTCCTATGAATGGTTGTACAACAGAACGATGGATATAACAAGCATGTTAATATGAAAGGTTGTACAACAGGACGATGGAAATAACAAGCATGTTCCCATGAATAGTTGTACAACAGGACGATGGAAATAACAAGCATGTTCCTATGAATGATTGTACAACAGGACGCCTGAAATAACAAGCATGTTCCTATGAATGGTTGTACAACTGGACGATGGAAATAACAAGCATGTCCTAATGAATGGTTGTACAACAGGACGATGGAAATAACAAGCATATTCCCATGAATGGTTGTACAACATGACGATGGAAATAACCAGCATGTTCCCATGAATGGTTGTACAACAGGACGATGGAAATAACAAGCATGTTCCTATGAATGGTTGTACAACAGGACGCCTGAAATAACAAGCATGTTCCTATGAATGGTTGTACAACAGGATGCCTGAAATAACAAGCCTGTTCCTATGAATGGTTGTGCAACAGGACGCCTGAAATAACAAGCATGTTCCTATGAATGGTTGTACAACAGGACGCCGGAAATAGCAAGCATTTTCCTATGAATGGTTGTACAACAGAACGATGGAAATAACAGGCATGTTCATATGAATGGTTGTACAACAGGACGCCTGAAATAACAAGCATGTTCCTATGAATGGTTGTACAACAGGACGCCGGAAATAGCAAGCATGTTCCCATGAATGGTTGTACAACAGGACGATGGAAATAACAAGCATGTTCCCATGAATGGTTGTACAACAGAACGATGGAAATAACAAGCATGTTCCTATGAATGGTTGTACAACAGGACGATGGAAATATCAAGCATGTTCCTATGAATGGTTGTGCAACAGGACAATGGGAATAGCAAGCATTTTCCTATGAATGATTGTACAACAGGACGCCTGAAAAAACAAGCATTTTCCCATGAATGGTTGTACAATAGGACACCGGAAATAACAAGCATGTTTCAATGAATGTTTGAACAACAGGACGCCGGAAATAGCAAGCATGTTCCTATGAATGGTTGTACAATAGGACGCCGGAAATAGCAATCATGTTCCTATGAATGGTTGTACAACAGGACGCCGGAAATAACAAGCATGTTCCTATGTATGGTTGTACAACAGGACGATGGAAATAACAAGCATGTTCTTATGAATGGTTGTACAACAGGACGCCTGAAATAACAAGCATGTTCCTATGAATGGTTTTGCAACAGGACGCCTGAAATAACAAGCATGTTCCTATGAATGGTTGTACAACAGGACGCCTGAAATAGCAAGCATGTTCCTATGAATGGTTGTACAACAGGACGATGGAAATAACAAGCATGTTCCTATGAATGGTTGTACAACTGGACGCCTGAAATAACAAGCATTTTCCCATGAATGGTTGTACAATAGGACGCCGGAAATAACAAGCATGTTCCAATGAATGGTTGAACAACAGGACGCCGGAAATAGCAAGCATGTTCATATGAATGGTTGTACAACAGGACGCCGGAAATAGCAAGCATGTTCCTATGAATGGTTGTACAACAGGACGCCGGAAATAACAAGCATGTTCCTATGAATGGTTGTGCAACAGGACGCCTGAAATAACAAGCATGTTCCTATGAATGGTTGTACAACAGGACGCCGGAAATAGCAAGCATTTTCCTATGAATGGTTGTACAACAGAACGATGGAAATAACAAGCATGTTCATATGAAAGGTTGTACAACAGGACGATGGAAATAACAAGCATGTTCCCATGAATGGTTGTACAACAGGACGATGGAAATAACAAGCATGTTCCTATGAATGATTGTACAACAGGACGCCTGAAATAACAAGCATGTTCCTATGAATGGTTGTACAACTGGACGATGGAAGTAACAAGCATGTCCTAATGAATGGTTGTACAACAGGACGATGGAAATAACAAGCATGTTCCCATGAATGGTTGTACAACAGGACGATGGAAATAACAAGCATGTTCCCATGAATGGTTGTACAACAGGACGATGGAAATAACAAGCATGTTCCTATGAATGGTTGTACAACAGGACGCCTGAAATAACAAGCATGTTCCTATGAATGGTTGTACAACAGGAGGCCTGAAATAACAAGCATGTTCCTATGAATGGTTGTACAACAGGACGCCTGAAATAACAAGCATGTTCCTATGAATGGTTGTACAACAGGACGCCGGAAATAACAAGCATGTTCCTATGTATGGTTGTACAACAGGACGATGGAAATAACAAGCATGTTCTTATGAATGGTTGTACAACAGGACGCCTGAAATAACAAGCATGTTCCTATGAATGGTTGTGCAACAGGACGCCTGAAATAACAAGCATGTTCCTATGAATGGTTGTACAACAGGATGCCTGAAATAGCAAGCATGTTCCTATGAATGGTTGTACAACAGGACGATGGAAATAACAAGCATGTTCCTATGAATGGTTGTACAACAGGACGCCTGAAATAACAAGCATGTTCCTATGAATGGTTGTACAACAGGACGGTGGAAATAACAAGCATGTCATAATGAATGGTTGTACAACAGGACGATGGAAATAACAAGCATGTTCCCATGAATGGTTGTACTACAGGACGATGGAAATAACAAGCATGTTCCCATGAATGGTGTACAACAGGACGATGGAAATAACAAGCATGTTCCTATGAATGGTTGTACAACAGGACGCCTGAAATAACAAGCATGTTCCTATGAATGGTTGTACAACAGGACGATCGAAATAACAAGCATGTTCCTATGAATGGTTGTACAACAGGACGCCGGAAATAGCAAGCATTTTCCCATGAATGGTTGTGCAACAGGACGATGGAAATAGCAAGCATGTTCCTATGAATGGTTGTACAAAAGGACGATCGAAATAGCAATCATGTTCCTATGAATGGTTGTACAACAGAACGATCGAAATTGCAAGCATGTTCCTATGAATGGTTGTACAACAGGACGATGGGAATAGCAAACATGTACCTATGAATGGTTGTACAACAGAACTATGGAAATAGCAAGAATATTCCTATGAATGGTTGTGCAACAGGACGATGGGAATAGCAAGCATGTTCCTATGAATGGTTGTACAACAGGACGATGGGAATCGCAAGCATACTCCTCTGAATGGTTGTACAACAGGATGATGGAAATAGCAAGCATGTTCCTATGAATGGTTGTACAACAGGATGCCTGAAATAACAAGCATGTTCCTATGAATGGTTGTGCAACAGGACGCCTGAAATAACAAGCATGTTCCTATGAATGGTTGTACAACAGGACGCCGGAAATAACAAGCATGTTCCTATGTATGGTTGTACAACAGGACGATGGAAATAACAAGCATGTTCTTATGAATGGTTGTACAACAGGACGCCTGAAATAACAAGCATGTTCCTATGAATGGTTGTGCAACAGGACGCTTGAAATAACAAGCATGTTCCTATGAATGGTTGTACAACAGGACGCCTGAAATAGCAAGCATGTTCCTATGAATGGTTGTACAACAGGACGATGGAAATAACAAGCATGTTCCTATGAATGGTTGTACAACAGGACGCCTGAAATAACAAGCATGTTCCTATGAATGGTTGTACAACAGGACGGTGGAAATAACAAGCATGTCATAATGAATGGTTGTACAACAGGACGATGGAAATAACAAGCATGTTCCCATGAATGGTTTTACTACAGGACGATGGAAATAACAAGCATGTTCCCATGAATGGTTGTACAACAGGACGATGGAAATAACAAGCATGTTCCTATGAATGGTTGTACAACAGGACGCCTGAAATAACAAGCATGTTCCTATGAATGGTTGTAAAACAGGATGCCTGAAATAACAAGCATGTTCCTATGAATGGTTGTGCAACAGGACGCCTGAAATAACAAGCATGTTCCTATGAATGGTTGTACAACAGGACGATGGAAATAACAAGCATGTTCCTATGAATGGTTGTACAACAGGACGATGGAAATAACAAGCATGTTCCCATGAATGGTTGTACAACAGGACGATGGAAATAACAAGCATGTTCCCATGAATGGTTGTACAACAGGACGATGGAAATAACAAGCATGTTCCCATGAATGGTTGTACAACAGAACGATGGAAATAACAAGCATGTTCCCATGAATGGTTGTACAACAGGACGATGGAAATAACAAGCATGTTCCGATGAATGGTTGTGCAACGGGATAATGGGAATAGCAAGCATTTTCCCATGAATGGTTGTGCAACAGGACGATGGAAATAGCAAGCATGTTCCTATGAATGGTTGTACAACAGAACGATGGAAATAGCAAGCATGTTCCTATGACTGGTTGTACAACAGGACGATGGAAATAGCAATCATGTTCCTATGAATGGTTGTACAACAGAACGATCGAAATAGCAAGCATGTTCCTATGAATGGTTGTACAACAGGACGATGGGAATAGCAAACATGTACCTATGAATGGTTGTACAACAGAACTATGGAAATAGTAAGAATATTCCTATGAATGGTTGTGCAACAGGACGATGGGAATAGCAAGCATGTTCCTATGAATGGTTGTACAACAGGACGATGGGAATCGCAAGCATGCTCCTCTGAATGGTTGTACAACAGGATGATGGAAATAGCAAGCATGTTCCTATGAATGGTTGCACAACAGGACGCCTGAAATAACAAGGCATGTTCCTATGAATGGTTGTGCAACAGGACGCCTGAAATAACAAGCATGTTCCTATGAATGGTTGTAAAACAGGACGCCGGAAATAGCAAGCATTTACCTATGAATGGTTGTGCAACAGGACGCCTGAAATAACAAGTATGTTCCTATGAATGGTTGTGCAACAGGACGCCTGAAATAACAAGCATGTTCCTATGAATGGTTGTACAACAGGACGCCGGAAATAGCAAGCATTTTCCTATGAATGGTTGTGCAACAGGACGCCTGAAATAACAAGCATGTTCCTATGAATGGTTGTGCAACAGGACGCCTGAAATAACAAGCATGTTCCTATGAATGGTTGTACAACAGGACGCCGGAAATAGCAAGCATTTTCCCATGAATGGTTGTGCAACAGGACGATGGAAATAGCAAGCATGTTCCTATGAATGGTTGTACAACAGAACGATGGAAATAGCAAGCATGTTCCTATGAATGGTTGTACAACAGGACGATGGAAATAGCAATCATGTTCCTATGAATGGTTGTACAACAGAACGATCGAAATAGCAAGCATGTTCCTATGAATGGTTGTACAACAGGACGATGGGAATAGCAAACATGTACCTATGAATGGTTGTACAACAGAACTATGGAGATAGCAAGAATATTCCTATGAATGGTTGTGCAACAGGACGATGGGAATAGCAAGCATGTTCCTATGAATGGTTGTACAACAGGACGATGGGAATAGCAAGCATGTTCCTCTGAATGGTTGTACAACAGGACGATGGAAATAGCAAGCATGTTCCTAGGAATGGTTGTACAACAGGACGCCGGAAATAGCAGGCATGTTCCCATGAATTGTTGTGCAACAGGACGATGGAAATAGCAAGCATGTTCCTATGAATGGTTGTACAACATGACGCCGGAAATAACAAGCATGTTCCTATGAATGGTTGTACAACAGGAAGATGGAAATAACAAGCATGTTCCTATGAATGGTTGTATAACAGGACGACTGAAATAACAAGCATGTTCCTATGATTGGTTGCACAACAGGACGCCTGAAATAACAAGGCATGTTCCTATGAATGGTTGTGCAACAGGACGCCTGAAATAACAAGCATGTTCCTATGAATGGTTGTAAAACAGGACGCCGGAAATAGCAAGCATTTACCTATGAATGGTTGTGCAACAGGACGCCTGAAATAACAAGTATGTTCCTATGAATGGTTGTGCAACAGGACGCCTGAAATAACAAGCATGTTCCTATGAATGGTTGTACAACAGGACGCCGGAAATAGCAAGCATTTTCCATGAATGGTTGTGCAACAGGACGAGGGGAATAGCAAGCATGTTCCTATGAATGGTTGTACAACAGAACGATGGAAATAACAAGCATGTTCCCATGAATGGTTGTACAACAGGACAATGGAAATAGCAAGCATGTTCCTATGAATGGTTGTACAACAGGACGATGGGAATAACAAGCATGTTCCTATGAATGGTTGTGCAACAGGACGATGGAACTAGCAAGCATGTTCCTATGAATGGTTGTACAACAGGACGATGGGAATAGCATGCATGTTCATATGAATGGTTGTACAACAGGACGATGGGAATAGCAAGCATGTTCCTATGAATGGTTGTACAACAGAACGATAGAAATAGCAAGCATGTTCCTATGAATTGTTGTACAACAGGACGATGGAAATAGCAAGCATGTTCCAAAGAATGGTTGTACAACAACACGATGGAAATAGCAAGCATGTTCCTATGAATGGTTGTACAACAGGACGCATGAAATAGCAAGCATGTTCCTATGAATGGTTGTACAACAGGACGATGGGAAGAGCAAGCATTTTCCTCTGAATGGTTGTACAACAGGACGATGGAAATAGCAAGCATGTTCCTATGAATGGTTGTACAACAGGACGCCGGAAATAGCAGGCATGTTCCCATGAATTGTTGTGCAACAGGATGATGGAAATAGCAAGCATGTTCCTATGAATGGTTGTACAACATGACGCCGGAAATAACAAGCATGTTCCTATGAATGGTTGTACAACAGGACGACTGAAATAACAAGCATGTTCCTATGAATGGTAGTACAAAAGGACGCCGGAAATAGCAAGCATTTTACTATGAATGGTTGTGCAACAGGACGCCTGAAATAACAAGTATGTTCCTATGAATGGTTGTGCAACAGGACGCCTGAAATAACAAGCATGTACCTATGAATGGTTGTACAACAGGACGCCGGAAATAGCAAGCATTTTCCCATGAATGGTTGTGCAACAGGACGATGGGAATAGCAAGCATGTTCCTATGAATGGTTGTACAACAGAACGATGGAAATAACAAGCATGTTCCCATGAATGGTTGTACAACAGAACGATGGAAATAGCAAGCATGTTCCTATGAATGGTTGTACAACAGGACGATGGAAATAGCAAGCATGTTCCTATGAATGGTTGTGCAACAGGACGATGGAAATAGCAAGCATGTTCCTATGAATGGTTGTACAACAGGACGATGGGAATAGCAAGCATGTTCATATGAATGGTTGTACAACAGGACGATGGGAATAGCAAGCATGTTCCTATGAATGGTTGTACAACAGAACGATGGAAATAGCAAGCATGTTCCTATGAATTGTTTTACAACAGGACGATGGATATAACAGGCATGTTCCCAATAATGGTTGTACAACAGGACGATGGAAATAACAAGCATGTTCCCATGAATGATTGTACAACAGAACGATGGAAATAACAAGCATGTTCTTATGAATGGTTGTACAACAGGACGCCGGAAATAGCAAGCATGTTCCTATGAATGGTTGTACAACAGGACGATGGAAATAACAAACATGTTCCCATGAATGGTTGTACAACAGAACGATGGAAATAACAAGCATGTTCCCATGAATGGTTGTACAACAGACGATGGAAATAACAAGCATGTTCCATGAATGGTTGTACAACAGGACGATGGAAATAACAAGCATGTTCCTATGAATGGTTGTGCAACAGGACAATGGGAATAGCAAGCATTTTCCTATGAATGATTGTACAACAGGATGCCTGAAATAACAATCATTTTCCCATGAATGGTTGTACAATAGGACGCCGGAAATAACAAGCATGTTCCAATGAATGGTTGAACAACAGGACGCCGGAAATAGCAAGCATGTTCCTATGAATGGTTGTATAACAGGACGCCGGAAATAGCAAGCATGTTCCTATGAATGGTTGTAAAACAGGACGCCGGAAATAACAAGCATGTTCCTATGAATGGTTGTACAACAGGACGATGGAAATTACAAGCATGTTCCTATGAATGGTTGTACAACAGGACGCCTGAAATAACAAGCATGTTCCTATGAATGGTTGTGCAACAGGACGCCTGAAATAACAAGCATGTTCCTATGAATGGTTATACAACATGACGCCGGAAATAGCAAGCATTTTCCTAGGAATGGTTGTGCAACAGGACGCCTGAAATAACAAGCATGTTCCTATGAATTGTTGTGCAACAGGACGCCTGAAATAACAAGCATGTTCCTATGAATGGTTGTACAACAGGACGCCTGAAATAGCAAGCATTTTCCCATGAATGGTTGTGCAACAGGACGATGGAAATAGCAAGCATGTTCCTATGAATGGTTGTACAACAGAACGATGGAAATAGCAAGCATGTTCCTATGAATGGTTGTACAACAGGACGATGGAAATAGCAATCATGTTCCTATGAATGGTTGTACAACAGAACGATCGAAATAGCAAGCATGTTCCTATGAATGGTTGTACAACAGAACGATGGAAATAACAAGCATGTTCCCATGAATGGTTGTACAACAGAACGATGGAAATAGCAAGCATGTTCCTATGAATGGTTGTACAACAGGACGATGGAAATAGCAAGCATGTTCCTATGAATGGTTGTGCAACAGGACGATGGAAATAGCAAGCATGTTCCTATGAATGGTTGTACAACAGGACGCCGGAAATAGAAAGCATGTTCCTATGAATAGTTGTACAACAGGACGCCGGAAATAGCAAGCATGTTCCTATGAATGGTTGTACAACATGACGCCGGAAATAACAAGCATTTTCCTATGAATGGTTGTACAACAGGACGATGGAAATAACAAGCATGTTCCTATGAATGGTTGTACAACAGGACGCCTGAAATAACAAGCATGTTCCTATGAATGGTTGTGCAACAGGACGCCTGAAATAACAAGCATGTTCCTATGAATGGTTGTACAACAGGACGCCGGAAATAGCAAGCATTTTCCTATGAATGGTTGTGCAACAGGACGCCGGAAATAACAAGCATGTTCCTATGAATGGTTGTACAACAGGACGATGGAAATAACAAGCATGTTCCTATGAATGGTTGTACAACAGGACGATGGAAATAGCAAGCATGTTCCTATGAATGGTTGTACAACAGGACGATGAAATAGCAAGCATGTTCCTATGAATGGTTGTACAACAGGACGATGGAAATAACAAGCATGTTCCCATGAATGGTTGTACAACAGGACGCCGGAAATAGCAAGCATGTTCCTATGAATGGTTGTACAACAGGACGATGGAAATAGCAAGCATGTTCCTATGAATGGTTGTACAACAGGACGATGGAAATAGCAAGCATGTTCCTATGAATGGTTGTACAACAGGACGATGGAAATAGCAAGCATATTCATATGAATGGTTGTACAACAGGACGATGGAAATAGCAAGCATGTTCCTATGAATGGTTGTACAACAGGACGATGGAAATAGCAAGCATGTTCCTATGAATGGTTGTACAACAGGACGATGGATATAACAGGCATGTTCCCAATAATGGTTGTACAACAGGACGATGGAAATAACAAGCATGTTCCCATGAATGATTGTACAACAGAACGATGGAAATAACAAGCATGTTCTTATGAATGGTTGTACAACAGGACGCCGGAAATAGCAAGCATGTTCCTATGAATGGTTGTACAACAGGACGATGGAAATAACAAACATGTTCCCATGAATGGTTGTACAACAGAACGATGGAAATAACAAGCATGTTCCCATGAATGGTTGTACAACAGGACGATGGAAATAACAAGCATGTTCCTATGAATGGTTGTGCAACAGGACAATGGGAATAGCAAGCATTTTCCTATGAATGATTGTACAACAGGATGCCTGAAATAACAATCATTTTCCATGAATGGTTGACAACAGGACGCCGGAAATAGCAAGCATGTTCCTATGAATGGTTGTACAACAGGACGCCGGAAATAGCAAGCATGTTCCTATGAATGGTTGTATAACAGGACGCCGGAAATAGCAAGCATGTTCCTATGAATGGTTGTACAACAGGACGATGGAAATAACAAGCATGTTCCTATGAATGGTTGTACAACAGGACGATGGAAATAACAAGCATGTTCCTATGAATGGTTGTACAACAGGACGATGGAAATAACAAGCATGTTCCTATGAATGGTTGTACAACAGGACGATGGAAATAACAAGCATGTTCCTATGAATGGTTGTGCAACAGGACGCCGGAAATAGCAAGCATTTTCCTATGAATGGTTGTACAACAGGACGCCTGAAATAACAAGCATTTTCCTATGAATGGTTGTACAACAGGACGCCGGAAATAGCAAGCATGTTCCTATGAATGGTTGTGCAACAGGACGCCGGAAATAGCAAGCATGTTCCTATGAATGGTTGTACAACAGGACGCCGGAAATAGAAAGCATTTTCCATGAATGGTTGTGCAACAGGACGAGGGGATTAGCAAGCATGTTCCTATGAATGGTTGTACAACAGAACGATGGAAATAACAAGCATGTTCCCATGAATGGTTGTACAACAGGACGATGGAAATAGCAAGCATGTTCCTATGAATGGTTGTACAACAGGACGATGGGAATAGCAAGCATGTTCCTATGAATGGTTGTGCAACAGGACGATGGAACTAGCATGCATGTTCCTATGAATGGTTTTACAACAGGACGATGGGAATAGAATGCATGTTCATATGAATGGTTGTACAACAGGACGATGGGAATAGCAAGCATGTTCCTATGAATGGTTGTACAACAGAACGATAGAAATAGCAAGCATGTTCCTATGAATTGTTGTACAACAGGACGATGGAAATAGCAAGCATGTTCGAATGAATGGATGTACAACAACACGATGGAAATAGCAAGCATGTTCCTATGAATGGTTGTACAACAGGACGCATGAAATAGCAAGCATGTTCCTATGAATGGTTGTACAACAGGACGATGGGAATAGCAAGCATGTTCCTCTGAATGGTTGTACAACAGGACGATCGAAATAGCAAGCATGTTCCTATGAATGGTTGTACAACAGGACGCCGGAAATAGCAGGCATGTTCCCATGAATTGTTGTGCAACAGGACGATGGAAATAGCAAGCATGATCCTATGAATGGTTGTACAACATGACGCCGGAAATAGCAAGCATTTTCCCATGAATGGTTGTGCAACAGGACGATGGGAATAGCAAGCATGTTCCTATGAATGGTTGTACAACAGAACGATGGAAATAACAAGCATGTCCCCTTGAATGGTTGTACAACAGGACGATGGAAATAGCAAGCATGTTCCTATGAATGGTTGTACAACAGGACGATGGAAATAGCAAGCATGTTCCTATGAATGGTTGTGCAACAGGACGATGGAAATAACAAGCATGTTCCTATGAATGGTTGTGCAACAGGACGATGGAAATAGCAAGCATGTTCCTATGAATGGTTGTGCAACAGGACGATGGAAATAGCAAGCATGTTCCTATGAATGGTTGTACAACAGGACGATGGAAATAACAAGCATGTTCCCATGAATGATTGTACAACAGAACGATGGAAATAACAAGCATGTTCTTATGAATGGTTGTACAACAGGACGCCGGAAATAGCAAGCATGTTCCTATGAATGGTTGTACAACAGGACGATGGAAATAACAAACATGTTCCCATGAATGGTTGTACAACAGAACGATGGAAATAACAAGCATGTTCCCATGAATGGTTGTACAACAGGACGATGGAAATAACAAGCATGTTCCTATGAATGGTTGTGCAACAGGACAATGGGAATAGCAAGCATTTTCCTATGAATGATTGTACAACAGGATGCCTGAAATAACAATCATTTTCCCATGAATGGTTGTACAATAGGACGCCGGAAATAACAAGCATGTTCCAATGAATGGTTGAACAACAGGACGCCGGAAATAGCAAGCATGTTCCTATGAATGGTTGCAAAACAGGACTCCGGAAATAACAAGCATGTTCCTATGATTGGTTGTACAACAGGACGATGGAAATAACAAGCATGTTCTTATGAATGGTTGTACAACAGGACGCCTGAAATAACAAGCATGTTCCTATGAATGGTTGTAAAACAGGACTCCGGAAATAACAAGCATGTTCCTATGATTGGTTGTACAACAGGACGATGGAAATAACAAGCATGTTCTTATGAATGGTTGTGCAACAGGACGCCTGAAATAACAAGCATGTTCCTATGATTTGTTGTGCAACAGGACGCCTGAAATAACAAGCATGTTCCTATGAATGGTTGTACAACAGGACGCCGGAAATAGCAAGCATTTTCCCATGAATGGTTGTGCAACAGGACGATGGAAATAGCAAGCATGTTCCTATGAATGGTTGTACAACAGAACGATGGAAATAGCAAGCATGTTCCTATGAATGGTTGTACAACAGGACGATGGAAATAGCAATCATGTTCCTATGAATGGTTGTACAACAGAACGATCGAAATAGCAAGCATGTTCCTATGAATGGTTGTACAACAGGACGATGGGAATAGCAAACATGTACCTATGAATGGCTGTACAACAGAACTATGGAGATAGCAAGAATATTCCTATGAATGGTTGTGCAACAGGACGATGGGAATAGCAAGCATGTTCCTATGAATGGTTGTACAACAGGACGATGGGAATAGCAAGCATGCTCCTCTGAATGGTTGTACAACAGGATGATGGAAATAGCAAGCATGTTCCTATGAATGGTTGTACAACAGGACGCCGGAAATAGCAGGCATGTTCCTAGGAATTGTTGTGCAACAGGACGATGGAAATAACAAGCATGTCCCTATGAATGGTTGTACAACAGGACGATGGGAATAGCAAACATGTTCCTATGAATGGTTGTACAACAGAACTATGGAAATAGCAAGCATATTCCTATGAATGGTTGTGCAACAGGACGATGGGAATAGCAAGCATGTTCCTATGAATGGTTGTACAACAGGACGATGGGAATAGCAAGCATGTTCCTCTGAATGGTTGTACAACAGGACGATGGAAATAGCAAGCATGTTCCTAGGAATGGTTGTACAACAGGACGCCGGAAATAGCAGGCATGTTCCCATGAATTGTTGTGCAACAGGACGATGGAAATAGCAAGCATGTTCCTATGAATGGTTGTACAACAGGAAGATGGAAATAACAAGCATGTTCCTATGAATGGTTGTATAACAGGACGACTGAAATAACAAGCATGTTCCTATGAATGGTTGCACAACAGGACGCCTGAAATAACAAGGCATGTTCCTATGAATGGTTGTGCAACAGGACGCCTGAAATAACAAGCATGTTCCTATGAATGGTTGTAAAACAGGACGCCGGAAATAGCAAGAATTTACCTATGAATGGTTGTGCAACAGGACGCCTGAAATAACAAGTATGTTCCTATGAATGGTTGTGCAACAGGACGCCTGAAATAACAAGCATGTTCCTATGAATGGTTGTACAACAGGACGCCGGAAATAGAAAGCATTTTCCATGAATGGTTGTGCAACAGGACGAGGGGAATAGCAAGCATGTTCCTATGAATGGTTGTACAACAGAACGATGGAAATAACAAGCATGTTCCCATGAATGGTTGTACAACAGGACGATGGAAATAGCAAGCATGTTCCTATGAATGGTTGTACAACAGGACGATGGGAATAGCAAGCATGTTCCTATGAATGGTTGTGCAACAGGACGATGGAACTAGCATGCATGTTCCTATGAATGGTTTTACAACAGGACGATGGGAATAGAATGCATGTTCATATGAATGGTTGTACAACAGGACGATGGGAATAGCAAGCATGTTCCTATGAATGGTTGTACAACAGAACGATAGAAATAGCAAGCATGTTCCTATGAATTGTTGTACAACAGGACGATGGAAATAGCAAGCATGTTCGAATGAATGGATGTACAACAACACGATGGAAATAGCAAGCATGTTCCTATGAATGGTTGTACAACAGGACGCATGAAATAGCAAGCATGTTCCTATGAATGGTTGTACAACAGGACGATGGGAATAGCAAGCATGTTCCTCTGAATGGTTGTACAACAGGACGATCGAAATAGCAAGCATGTTCCTATGAATGGTTGTACAACAGGACGCCGGAAATAGCAGGCATGTTCCCATGAATTGTTGTGCAACAGGACGATGGAAATAGCAAGCATGATCCTATGAATGGTTGTACAACATGACGCCGGAAATAGCAAGCATTTTCCCATGAATGGTTGTGCAACAGGACGATGGGAATAGCAAGCATGTTCCTATGAATGGTTGTACAACAGAACGATGGAAATAACAAGCATGTTCCCATGAATGGTTGTACAACAGGACGATGGAAATAGCAAGCATGTTCCTATGAATGGTTGTACAACAGGACGATGGAAATAGCAAGCATGTTCCTATGAATGGTTGTGCAACAGGACGATGGAAATAGCAAGCATGTTCCTATGAATGGTTGTACAACAGGACGATGGGAATAGCAAGCATGTTCATATGAATGGTTGTACAACAGGACGATGGGAATAGCAAGCATGTTCCTATGAATGGTTGTACAACAGAACGATGGAAATAGCAAGCATGTTCCTATGAATTGTTTTACAACAGGACGATGGATATAACAGGCATGTTCCCAATAATGGTTGTACAACAGGACGATGGAAATAACAAGCATGTTCCCATGAATGATTGTACAACAGAACGATGGAAATAACAAGCATGTTCTTATGAATGGTTGTACAACAGGACGCCGGAAATAGCAAGCATGTTCCTATGATTGGTTGTACAACAGGACGCCGGAAATAACAAGCATGTTCCTATGAATGGTTGTACAACAGGAAGCCGGAAATAGCAAGCATGTTCCTATGAATGGTTGTACAACAGGACGCCGGAAATAGCAAGCATGTTCCTATGAATGGTTGTACAACACGACGCCGGAAATAACAAGCATGTTCATATGAATGGTTGTACAACAGGACGCCGGAAATAGCAAGCATGTTCCTATGAATGGTTGTACAACAGGACGCCGGAAATAGCAAGCATGTTCCGATGGATGGTTGTACAACAGGACGATGGAAATAGCAAGCATGTCCTGTGAATGGTTGTGCAACAGGACGATGGAAATAGCAAGCATGTCAAATGAATGGTTGTGCAACAGGACGATGGAAATAACAAGCATGTTCGTCTGAATGGTTGTACAACAGGACGCCGGAAATAACAAGCATGTTCCTATGAATGGTTGTACAACAGGACGCCTGAAATAGCAAGCATGTTCCTAAGAATGGTTGTACAACAGGACGCCTGAAATACAAGCTGTTCCTATGAATGGTGTACAACAGGCGCCTGAAATAGCAAGCATGTTCCGATGAATGGTTGTACAACAGGACGCCGGAAATAGCAAGCATGTTCCTATGAATGGTTGTGCAACAGGATGATGGAAATAACAAGCATGTTCCTATGAATGGTTGTACAACAGTACGCCGGAAATAGCCAGCATGTTCCTATGAATGGTTGTGCAACAGGACGATGGAAATAACAAGCATGTTCTTATGAATGGTTGTACAACAGGACAATGGAAATAACAAGCAAGTTCCTATGAATGGTTGTACAACAGAACGATGGAGATAGCAAGCCTTTTCCTATGAATGGTTGTACAACACGACGCCGGAAATAACAAGCATGTTCATATGAATGGTTGTACAACAGGACGCCGGAAATAGCAAGCATGTTCCTATGAATGGTTGTACAACAGGACGCCGGAAATAGCAAGCATGTTCCGATGGATGGTTGTACAACAGGACGATGGAAATAGCAAGCATGTCCTGTGAATGGTTGTGCAACAGGACGATGGAAATAGCAAGCATGTCAAATGAATGGTTGTGCAACAGGACGATGGAAATAACAAGCATGTTCGTCTGAATGGTTGTACAAGAGGACGCCGGAAATAACAAGCATGTTCCTATGAATGGTTGTACAACAGGACGCCTGAAATAGCAAGCATGTTCCTAAGAATGGTTGTACAACAGGACGCCTGAAATAGCAAGCTTGTTCCAATGAATGGTTGCACAACAGGACGCCGGAGATAGCAAGCATGTTCCTATGAATGGTTGTGCAACAGGACGATGGAAATAAAAAGCATGTTCCTATGAATGGTTGTACAACAGTACGCCGGAAATAGCCAGCATGTTCCTATGAATGGTTGTGCAACAGGACGATGGAAATGACAAGCATGTTCTTATGAATGGTTGTACAACAGGACGATGGAAATAACAAGCATGTTCCCATGAATGGTTGTACAACAGAACGATGGAGATAGCAAGCATTTTCCTATGAATGGTTGTGCAACAGGACGCCTGAAATAACAAGTATGTTCCTATGAATCGTTGTACAACAGGACGCCGGAAATAGCAAGCATGTTCCTATGAATGGTAGTACAACAGGACGCCGGATATAACAAGCATGTTCCTATGAATGGTTGTACAACAGGACGCCGGAAATAGCAAGCATGTTCCTATGAATGGTTGTACAACAGGACGCCGGAAATAGCAAGCATGTTCCTATGAATGGTAGTACAACAGGACGCCGGATATAACAAGCATGTTCCTATGAATGGTTGTACAACAGGACGCCGGAAATAGCAAGCATGTTCCTATGAATGGTTGTACAACAGGACGCCGGAAATAGCAAGCATGTTCCTATGAATGGTAGTACAACAGGACGCCGGATATAACAAGCATGTTCCTATGAATGGTTGTACAACAGGACGCCGGAAATAGCAAGCATGTTCCTATGAATGGTTGTACAACAGGACGCCGGAAATAGCAAGCATGTTCCTATGAATGGTTGTACAACAGGACGATGGAAATAGCAAGCATGTCCTGTGAATGGTTGTGCAACAGGACGATGGAAATAGCAAGCATGTCAAATGAATGGTTGTGCAACAGGACGATGGAAATAACAAGCATGTTCGTCTGAACGGTTGTACAACAGGACGCCGGAAATAGCAAGCATGTTCCTATGAATGGTTGTGCAACAGGACGATGGAAATAACAAGCATGTTCCTATGAATGGTTGTACAACAGTACGCCGGAAATAGCCAGCATGTTCCTATGAATGGTTGTGCAACAGGACGATGGAAATAACAAGCATGTTCTTATGAATGGTTGTACAACAGGACAATGGAAATAACAAGCAAGTTCCTATGAATGGTTGTACAACAGGACGATGGAAATAACAAGCATGTTCCCATGAATGGTTGTACAACAGAACGATGGAGATAGTAAGCATTTTCCTATGAATGGTTGTGCAACAGGATGCCTGAAATAACAAGTATGTTCCTATGAATGGTTGTGCAACAGGACGCCTGAAATAACAAGCATGTTCCTATGAATCGTTGTACAACAGGACGCCGGAAATAGCAAGCATTTTCCCATGAATGGTTGTGCAACAGGACGATGGGAATAGCAAGCATGTTCCTATGAATGGTTGTACAACAGAACGATGGAAATAACAAGCATGTTCCCATGGATGGTTGTACAACAGGACGATGGAAATAGCAAGCATGTTCCTATGAATGGTTGTACAACAGGACGATGGGAATAGCAAGCATGTTCCTATGAATGGTTGTGCAACAGGAAGATGGAAATAGCAAGCATGTTCCTATGAATGGTTGTACAACAGGACGATGGGAATAGCAAGCATGTTCATATGAATGGTTGTACAACAGGACGATGGGAATAGCAAGCATGTTCCTATGAATGGTTGTACAACAGAACGATGGAAATAGCAAGCATGTTCCTATGAATGGTTGTACAACAGGACGATGGAAATAGCAAGCATGTTCCTATGAATGGTTGTACAACAGAACGATGGAAATAGCAAGCATGTTCCTATGAATGGTTGTACAACAGGACGCCTGAAATAGCAAGCATGTTCCTATGAATGGTTGTGCAACAGGACGATGGAAATAACAAGCATGTTCCTATGAATGGTTGTACAACAGTACGCCGGAAATAGCCAGCATGTTCCTATGAATGGTTGTGCAACAGGACGATGGAAATAACAAGCATGTTCTTATGAATGGTTGTACAACAGGACAATGGAAATAACAAGCAAGTTCCTATGAATGGTTGTACAACAGGACGATGGAAATATCAAGCATGTTCCCATGAATGGTTGTACAACAGAACGCTGGAGATAGCAAGTATTTTCCTATGAATGGTTGTGCAACAGGATGCCTGAAATAACAAGTATGTTCCTATGAATGGTTGTGCAACAGGACGCCTGAAATAACAAGCATGTTGCTATGAATCGTTGTACAACAGGACGCCGGAAATAGCAAGCATTTTCCCATGAATGGTTGTGCAACAGGACGATGGGAATAGCAAGCATGTTCCTATGAATGGTTGTACAACAGAACGATGGAAATAACAAGCATGTTCCCATGGATGGTTGTACAACAGGACGATGGAAATAGCAAGCATGATCCTATGAATGGTTGTACAACAGAACGATGGAAGTAGCAAGCATGTTCCTATGAATGGTTGTACAACAGGACGATGGAAATAGCAAGCATGTTCCTATGAATGGTTGTACAACAGAACGATGGAAATAGCAAGCATGTTCCTATGAATGGTTGTACAACAGGACGCCTGAAATAGCAAGCATGTTCCTATGAATGGTTGTACAACAGGACGCCTGAAATAGCAAGCATGTTCCTATGAATGGTAGTACAACAGGACGCCTGAAATAGCAAGCATGTTCCTATGAATGGTTGTACCACAGGACTATGGAAATAACAAGCATGTTCCCATGAATTGTTGTACAACAGGACGATGGAAATAACAGGCATGTTCCCAATAATGGTTGTACAACAGAACGATGGAAATAACAAGCATGTTCTTATGAATGGTTGTACAACAGGACGCCGGAAATAGCAAGCATGTTCCTATGTAATGGTTGTACAACAGGACGCCGGAAATAACAAGCATGTTCCTATGAATGGTTGTACAACAGGACGCCGGAAATAGCAAGCATGTTCCTATGAATGGTTGTACAACAGGACGCCGGAAATAGCAAGCATGTTCCTATGAATGGTTGTACAACAGGACGCCGGAAATAACAAGAATGTTCATATGAATGGTTGTACAACAGGACGCCGGAAATAGCAAGCATGGTCCTATGAATGGTTGTACAACAGGACGCCGGAAATAGCAAGCATGCTCCGATGAATGGTTGTACAACAGGACTATGGAAATAGCAAGCATGTCCTGTGAATGATTGTGCAACAGGACGATGGAAATAGCAAGAATGTCAAATGAATGGTTGTGCAACAGGACGATGGAAATAAAAAGCATGTTCCTCTGAATGGTTGTACAACAGGACGCCGGAAATAGCAAGAATGTTCCTATGAATGGTTGAACAACAGGACGCAGGAAATAGAAAGCATGTTCCTATGAATGGTTTTACAACAGGACGCCGGAAATTGCAAGCATGTTCCTATGAATGGTTGTACAACAGGACGATGGAAATAGCAAGCATGTTCCTATGAATGATTGTACAACAAAACGATGGAAATAGCAAGCATGTTCCTATGAATGGTTGTACAACAGGACGCCTGAAATAGCAAGCATGTTCCTATGAATGGTTGTACAACAGGACTCCTGAAATAGCAAGCATGTTCCTATGAATGGTTGTACAACAGGACGCCGGAAATAGCTCGCATATACCTATGAATGGTTGTGCAACAGGACGATGGAAATAACAAGCATGTTCCTATGAATGGTTGTACAACAGTACGTCGGAAATAGCAAGCATGTTCCTATGAATGGTTGTACAACAGGACGATGGAAATAACAAGCATGTTCCCATGAATGGTTGTACAACAGAACGATGGAAATAACAAGCATGTTCCCATGAATGGTTGTACAACAGGACGATGGAAATAACAAGCATGTTCCCATGAATTGTTGTACAACAGGACGATGGAAATAACAAGCATGAGCCCATGAATGATTGTACAACATAAAGATGGAAATAACAAGCATGTTCTTGTGACTGGTTGTACAACAGGACGCCGGAAATAGCAAGCATGTTCCTATGAATGGTTCTACAACAGGAGGCCGGAAATAACAAGCATGTTCCTATGACTGGTTGTACAACAGGACGCCGGAAATAGCAAGCATGTTCCTATGAATGGTTGTACAACAGGACGCCGGAAACAGCAAGCATGTTTCTATGAATGGTTTTACAACAGGACGCCGGAAATAACAAGCATGTTCATATGAATGGTTGTACAACAGGACGCCGGAAATAGCAAGCATGTTCCTATGAATGGTTGTACAACAGGACGCCGCCGGAAATAGCAAGCATGTCCTGTGAATGGTTGTGCAACAGGACGATGGAAATAGCAATCATGTCAAATGAATGGTTGTGCAACAGGACGATGGAAATAACAAGCATGTTCCTCTGAATGGTTGTACAACAGGACGCCGGAAATAACAAGCATGTTCCTATGAATGGTTGTACAACATGACGCCTGAAATAGGAAGCAGATTCCTATGAATGGTTGTGCAACAGGACGCCTGAAATAACAAGCATGTTCCTATGAATGTTTGTACAACAGGACGATGGAAATAACAAGCATGTTCTTATGAATGGTTGTACAACAGGACGATGGAAATAACAAGCATGTTCCCATGAATGGTTGTACAACAGAACGATGGAAATAACAAGCATGCTCCCATGAATGGTTGTACAACAGGATGATGGAAATAACAAGCATGATCCCATGAATGGTTGTACAACAGGACGATGGAAATAACAATCATGTTACTGTGAATGGTTGTACAACAGGACGATGGAAATAACAAGAATGTTCCCATGAATGGTTGTACAACAGGACGATGGAAATAACAAGCATGTTCCTATGAATGATTGTGCAACAGGGCGATGGGAATAGCAAGCATTTTCCTATGAATGATAATACAACAGGACACCTGAAATAACAAGCATTTTCCCATGAATGGTTGTACAATAGGACGCAGGAAATAACAAGCATGTTCCAATGAATGGTTGTACAACAGGACGCAGGAAATAGCAAGCATGTTCCTATGAATGGTTGTACAACAGGACGCCGGAAATAGCAAGCATGTTCCTATGAATGGTTGTACAACAGGACGATGGAAATAACAAGCATGTTCCTATGAATGGTTGTACAACAGGACGCCGGAAATAACAAGCATGTTCCTATGAATGGTTGTACAACAGGACGCCGGAAATAGCAAGCATGTTCCTATGAATGGTTGTACAACAGGACGCCGGAAATAGCAAGCATGTCCTATGAATGGTTGTACAACAGGACGATGGAAATAGCAAGCATGTTCAAATGAATGGTTGTGCAACAGGACGATGGAAATAGCAAGCATGTTCCTCTGAATGGTTGTACAACAGGACGATGGAAATAACAAGCATGTTCCTATGAATGGTTGTACAACAGGACGATAGGAATACCAAGCATGTTCATATGAATGGTTGTACAACAGGACGATGGGAATAGCAAGCATGTTCCTATGAATGGTTGTACAACAGGACGATGGAAATAACAAGCATGTTCCCATGAATGGTTGTACAACAGGACGATGGAAATAGCAAGCATGTTCCTATGAATGGTTGTACAACAGGACGATGGAAATAGCAAGCATGTTCCTATGAATGGTTGTGCAACAGGACGATGGAAATAGCAAGCATGTTCCTATGAATGGTTGTACAACAGGACGATGGGAATAGCAAGCATGTTCCTATGAATGGTTGTACAACAGAACGATGGAAATAGCAAGCATGTTCCTATGAATGGTTGTGCAACAGGACGTCTTAAATAACAAGCATGTTCCTATGAATGTTTGTACAACAGGACGCCGGAAATAGCAAGCATGTTCCTATGAATGGTTGTGCAACAGGACGATGGAAATAACAAGCATGTTCCTATGAATGGTTGTACAACAGGACGCCGGAAATAGCAAGCATGTTCCTATGAATGGTTGTGCAACAGGACTTCTTAAATAACAAGCATGTTCCTATGAATGGTTGTACAACAGGACGCCGGAAATAGCAAGCATGTTCCCATGAATTGTTGTGCAACAGGACGATGGAAATAGCAAGCATGTTCCCATGAATTGTTGTACAACAGGACGCCGGAAATAGCAAGCATGTTCCTATGAATGGTTGTGCAACAGGACGATGGAAATAACAAGCATGTTCCTATGAATGGTTGTACAACAGGACGCCGGAAATAGCAAGCATGTTCCTATGAATGGTTGTGCAACAGGACTTCTTAAATAACAAGCATGTTCCTATGAATGGTTGTACAACAGGACGCCGGAAATAGCAAGCATGTTCCCATGAATTGTTGTGCAACAGGACGATGGAAATAGCAAGCATGTTCCTATGAATGGTTGTACAACATGACGCCGGAAATAACAAGCATGTTCCTATGAATGGTTGTACAACAGGACGATGGAAATAACAAGCATGTTCTTATGAATGGTTGTACAACAGGACGATGGAAATAACAAGCATGTTCCCATGAACGGTTGTACAACAGAACGATGGAAATAACAAGCATGTTCCCATGAATGGTTGTACAACAGGACGATGGAAATAACAAGCATGATCCCATGAATGGTTGTACAACAGGACGATGGAAATAACAAGCATGTTCCTATGAATGGTTGTACAACAGGACGATGGAAATAACAAGCATGTTCCCATGAATGGTTGTACAACAGTACGATGGAAATAACAAGCATGTTCCTATGATTGGTTGTGCAACAGGACGATGGGAATATCAAGGATTTTCCTATGAATGGTTGTACAACAGGACGCCTGAAATAACAAGCATTTTCCCATGAATGGTTGTACAATAGGACGCCGGAAATAAGAAGCATGTTCCAATGAATGGTTGTACAACAGGACGCAGGAAATAGAAAGCATGTTCCTATGAATGGTTGTACAACAGGACGCCGGAAATAGCAAGCATGTTCCTATGAATGGTTGTGCAACAGGACGATGGAAATAACAAGCATGTTCCTATGAATGGTTGTAAAATAGGACCATGGAAATAGCAAGCATGTTCCTATGAATGGTTGTACAACAGGACGATGGAAATAACAAGCATGTTCCTATGAATGGTTGTACAACAGGACGCCTGAAATAGCAAGCATGTTCCTATGAATGGTAGTACAACAGGACGCCTGAAATAGCAAGCATGTTCCTATGAATGGTTGTACAACAGGACGCCGGAAATAGCAAGCATGTTCCTATGAATGGTTGTGCAACAGGACGATGGAAATAACAAGCATGTTCCTATGAATGGTTGTACAACAGCACGTCGGAAATAGCAAGCATGTTCCTATGAATGGTTGTGCAACAGGACGATGGAAATAACAAGCATGTTCTTATGAATTGTTGTACAACATGACGATGGAAATAACAAGCATGTTCCTAGGAATGGTTGTACAACAGAACGATGGAAATAACAAGCATGTTCCCATGAATGGTTGTACAACAGGACGATGGAAATAACAAGCATGTTCCCATGAATGGTTGTACAACAGGACGCCGGAAATAGCAAGCATGTTCATATGAATGGTTGTACAACAGGAGGCCGGAAATAACAAGCATGTTCCTATGAATGGTTGTACAACAGGACGCCGGAAATAGCAAGCATGTTCCTATGAATTGTTGTACAACAGGACGCCGGAAATAGCAAGCATATTCCTATGAATGGTTGTACAACAGGACGCCGCAAATAACAAGCATGTTCATATGAATGGTTGTACAACAGGACGCCGGAAATAGCAAGCATGTTACTATGAATGGTTGTACAACAGGACGCCGGAAATAGCAAGCATGTCCTGTGAATGGTTGTGCAACAGGACGATGGAAATAGCAAGCATGTCAAATGAATGGTTGTGCAACAGGACGATGGAAATAACAAGCATGTTCCTCTGAATGGTTGTACAACAGGACGCCGGAAATAACAAGCATGTTCCTATGAATGGTTGTACAACCGGACGCCTGAAATAACAAGCATGTTCTTATGAATGGTTGTACAACAGGACGCCTGAAATAACAAGCATGTTCTTATGAATGGTTGTACAACCGGACGCCAGAAATAGCAAGCATTTTCCTATGAATGGTTGTACAACAGGACGCCGGAAATAACAAGCATGTTCCTATGTATGGTTGTGCAACAGGACGCCTGAAATAACAAGCATGTTCCTATGAATGGATGTACAACAGCACGATGGAAATAACAAGCATGTTCTTATGAATGGTTGTACAACCGGACGCCAGAAATAGCAAGCATTTTCCTATGAATGGTTGTGCAACAGGACGCCTGAAATAACAAGCATGTTCCTATGAATGGTTGTACAACAGGACGATGGAAATAACAAGCATGTTCCTATGAATGGTTGTACAACAGGACGATGGAAATAACAAGCATGTTCTTATGAATGGTTGTACAACAGAACGATGGAAATAACAAGCATGCTCCCATGAATGTTTGTACAACAGGACGATGGAAATAACAAGCATGTTCCTGTGAATGGTTGTACAACAGGACGATGGAAATAACAAGAATGTTCCCATGAATGGTTTTATAACAGGACGATGGAAATAACAAGCATGTTCCTATGAATGGTTGTACAACAGGACGCCGGAAATAGCAAGCATGTTCCGATGGATGGTTGTACAACAGGACGATGGAAATAGCAAGCATGTCCTGTGAATGGTTGTGCAACAGGACGATGGAAATAGCAAGCATGTCAAATGAAAGGTTGTGCAACAGGACGATGGAAATAACAAGCATGTTCCTCTGAATGGTTGTACAACATGACGCCTGAAATAGCAAGCATGGTCCTATGAATGGTTGTGCAACATGACGCCTGAAATAGGAAGCAGTTTCCTTTGAATGGTTGTGCAACAGGACGCCTGATATAACAAGCATGGTCCCATGAATGGTTGTACAACAGGACGATGGAAATAACAAGCATGTTCTTATTAATGGTTGTACAACAGGACGATGGAAATATCAAGCATGTTCCCATGAATGGATGTACAACAGAGCGATGGAAATAACAAGCATGTTCCCATGAATGGTTGTACAACAGGACGATGGAAATAACAAGCATGATCCCATGAATGGTTGTACAACAGGACGATGGAAATAACAAGCATGTTCCTATGAATGGTTGTACAACAGGACGATGGAAATAACAAGCATGTTCCCATGAATAGTTGTACAACAGGACGATGGAAATAACAAGGAGGGTCCTATGAATGGTTGTGCAACAGGACGATGGGAATAGCAAGCATTTTCCTATGAATGATTGTACAACAGGACGCCTGAAATAACAAGCATTTTCCCATGAATGGTTGTACAATAGGAAGCCGGAAATAACAAGCATGTTCCAATGAATGGTTGTACAACAGGACGCAGGAAATAGAAAGCATGTTCCTATGAATGGTTGTACAACAGGACGATGGAAATAACAAGCATGTTCCTATGAATGGTTGTACATGACGCCGGAAATAACAAACATGTTCCTATGAATGGTTGTACAACAGGACGATGGAAATAACAAGCATGTTCCCATGAATGGTTGTACAACAGAACGATGGAAATAACAAGCATGTTCCTAGGAATGGTTGTACAACAGTACGCCGGAAATAGCAAGCATGTTCCTATGAATGGTTGTGCAACAGGACGATGGAAATAACAAGCATGTTCTTATGAATGGTTGTACAACAGGACGATGGAAATAACAAGCATGTTCCTATGAATGGTTGTACAACAGGACGATGGAAATAACAAGCATGTTCCCATGAAAGATTGTACAACAGAACGATGGTAATAACAAGCATCTTCCCATGAATAGTTGTACAACAGGACACCGGAAATAGCAAGCATGTTCCTAGGAATGGTTGTACAACAGGACGCCGGAAATAGCAAGCATGTTCCTATGAATGGTTGTACAACAGGACGCCGGAAATAACAAGCATGTTCCTATGAATGGTTGTACAACAGGACGCCGGAAATAGCAAGCATGTTCCTATGAATGGTTGTACAACAGGACGCCGGAAATAGCAAGCATGTTCCTATGAATGGTTGTACAACACGACGCCGGAAATAACAAGCATGTTCATATGAATCGTTGTAAAACAGGACACCGGAAATAGCAAGCATGTTCCTATGAATGGTTGTACATCAGGACGCCGGAAATAGCAAGCATGTTCCGATGGATGGTTGTACAACAGGACGATGGAAATAGCAAGCATGTCCTGTGAATGGTTGTGCAACAGGACGATGGAAATAGCAAGCATGTCAAATGAATGGTTGTGCAACAGGACGATGGAAATAACAAGCATGTTCGTCTGAATGGTTGTACAACAGGACGCCGGAAATAACAAGCATGTACCTATGAATGGTTGTACAACAGGAGGCCTGAAATAGCAAGCATGTTCCTATGAATGGTAGTACAACAGGACGATGGAAATAACAAGCATGTTCCTATGAATGGTTGTACAACAGGACGCCTGAAACAACAAGCATGTTCCTATGAATGGTTGTGCAACATGACGATGGAAATAACAAGCATGTTCCTATGAATGGTTGTACAACAGGACGATGGAAATAGCAAGCATGTTCCTATGAATGGTTGTACAACAGAACGATGGAAATAGCAAGCATGTTCCTATGAATGGTTGTACAACAGGACGCCTGAAATAGCAAGCATGTTCCTATGAATGGTTGTACAACAGGACGCCTGAAATAGCAAGCATGTTCCTATGAATGGTAGTACAACAGGACGCCTGAAATAGCAAGCATGTTCCTATGAATGGTTGTACAACATGACGCCGGAAATAGCAAGCATGTTCCTATGAATGGTTGTGCAACAGGACGATGGAAATAACAAGTATGTTCCTATGAATGGTTGTACAACAGTACGCCGGAAATAGCAAGCATGTTCCTATGAATGGTTGTGCAACAGGACGATGGAAATAACAAGCATGTTCTTATGAATGGTTGTACAACAGGACGATGGAAATAACAAGCATGTTCCTACGATGGTTGTACAACAGGACGATGGAAATAACAAGCATGTTCCCATGAATCGTTTTACAACAGAACGATGGAAATAACAAACATGTTCCCATGAATGGTTGTACAACAGGACGATGGAGGTAACAAGCATGTTCCCATGAATTGTTGTACAACAGGACGATGGAAATAACAGGCATGTTCCCAATAATGGTTGTATAACAGGACGATGGAAATAACAAGCATGTTCCCATGAATGATTGTACAACAGAACGATGGAAATAACAAGCATGTTCTTATGAATGGTTGTACAACAGGACGCCGGAAATAGCAAACATGTTCCTATGAATGGTTGTACAACAGGAGGCCGGAAATAACAAGTATGTTCCTATGAATGAATGGTTGTACAACAGGACGCCGGAAATAGCAAGCATGTTCCTATGAATGGTTGTACAACAGGACGCCGGAAATAGCAAGCATGTTCCGATGAATGGTTGTACAACAGGACGCCGGAAATAACAAGCATGTTCATATGAATGGTTGTACAACAGGACGCCGGAAATAGCAAGCATGTTCCTATGAATGGTTGTACAACAGGACGATGGAAATAGCAAGCATATCCTGTGAATGGTTGTGCAACAGGACGATGGAAATAGCAAGCCTATCAAATGAATGGCTGTGCAACAGGACGATGGAAATAGCAAGCATGTCAAATGAATGGTTGTGTAACAGGACGATGGAAATAACAAGCATGTTCCTCTGAATGGTTGTACAACAGGACGCCGGAAATAGCAAGCATTTTCCAATGAATGGTTGTGCAACAGGACGTCTGAAATAACAAGTGTGTTCCTATGAATGGTTGTGCAACAGGACGCCTGAAATAACAAGCATGTTCCTATGATGGTTTTACAACAGAACGATGGAAATAACAAGGATGTTCCCATGAATGGTTGTACAACAGGACGATGGAAATAGCAAGCATGTTCCTATGAATGGTTGCACAACAGGACGATGGGAATAGCAAGCATGATCCTATGAGTGGTTGTGCAACAGGACGATGGAAATAGCAAGCATGCTCCTATGAATGGTTGTACAACAGGACGATGGGAATAGCAAGCATGTTCATATGAATGGTTGTACAACAGGACGATGGGAATAGCAAGCATGTTCCTATGAATGGTTGTACAACAGTACGCCGGAAATAGCAAGCATGTTCCTATGAATGGTTGTGCAACAGGACGATGGAAATAACAAGTATGTTCTTATGAATGGTTGTACAACAGAACGATGGAAATAACGAGCATGTTCCCATGAATGGTTGTACAACAGGACGATGGAAATAACAAGCATGTTCCCATGAATTGTTGTACAACAGGACGATGGAAATAACAGGCATGTTCCCAATAATGGTTGTACAACAGGACGATGGAAATAACAAGCATGTTCCCATGAATGATTGTACAACAGAACGATGGAAATAACAAGCATGTTCTTATGAATGGTTGTACAACAGGACGCCGGACATAGCTAGCATGTTCCTATGAATGGATGTACAACAGGACGCCGGAAATAACAAGCATGTTCCTATGAATGGTTGTACAACAGGACGCCGGAAATAGCAAGCATGTTCCTATGAATGGTTGTACAACAGGACGCCGGAAATAGCAAGCAGGTTCCTATGAATGGTTGTACAACGGGACGCCGGAAATAGCAAGCATGTTCCGATGAATGGTTGTACAACAGGACGATGAAAATAGCAAGCATTTCCTGTGAATGGTTGTGCAACATGACGATGGAAATGGCAAGCATGTCAAATAAATGGTTGTGCAACAGGACGATGGAAATAACAAGTATGTTCCTCTGAATGGTTGTACAACAGGACGCCGGAAATAACAAGCATGTTCCTATGAATGGTTGAACATCAGGACGCCTGAAATTACAAGCATGTTCCTATGAATGGTTGTACAACATGACGCCTGAAATAGCAAGCAGTTTCCTATGAATGGTTGTGCAACAGGACGCCTGAAATAACAAGCATGTTCCTATGAATGGTTGTACAACTGGACGATGGAAATAACAAGCATGTTCTTATGAATGGTTGTACAACAGGACGATGGAAATAACAAGCATGTTTCCATGAATGGTTGTACAACAGAATGATGGAAATAACAAGCATGGTCCCATGAATGGTTGTACAACAGGACGATGGAAATAACAAGCATGTTCCCATGAATAATTGTACAACAGGACGATGGAAATAACAAGCCTGTTCCTATGAATGGTTGTACAACAGGATGATGGAAATAACAAGCATGTTCCCATGAATGGTTGTACAACAGGACGATGGAAATAACAAGCATGTTCCTATGAATGGTTGTGCAACAGGACGATGGGAATAGCAAACATTTTACTATGAATGATTGTACAACATGACGCCTGAAATAGCAAGCAGTTTCCTATGAATGGTTGTGCAACAGGACGCCTGCAATAACAAGCATGTTCCTATGAATGGTTGTACAACAGGACGATGGAAATAACAAACAAGTTTCCATGAATGGTTGTACAACAGAACGATGGAAATAACAAGCATGGTCCCATGAATGGTTGTACAACAGGACGATGGAAATAACAAGCACGTTCCCATGAATAGTTGTACAACAGGACGATGGAAATAACAAGCCTGTTCCTATGAATGGTTGTACAACAGGACGATGGAAATAACAAGCATGTTCCCATGAATGGTTGTACAACAGGACGATGGAAATAACAAGCATATTCCTATGAATGGTTGTGCAACAGGACGATGGGAATAGCAAGCATTTTACTATGAATGATTGTACAACAGGACGCCTGAAATAACAAGCATTTTCCCATTTATGGTTGTACAATAGGACGCCGGAAATAACAAGCATGTTCCAATGAATGGTTGTACAACAGGACGCAGGAAATAGCAAGCATGTTCCTATGAATGGTTGTACAACAGGACGCCGGAAAGAGCAAGCATGTTCCTATGAATGGTTGTGCAACAGGACGATGGAAATAACAAGCATGTTCCTATGAATGTTTGTGCAACAGGACGATGGAAATAACAAGCATGTTCCTATGAATGGTTGTACAACAGGACGCCTGAAATAACAAGCATTTTCCTATGAATGGTTGTACAACAGGACGATGGAAATAACAGGCATGTTCCTATGAATGGTTGTTCAACAGGACGCCTGAAATAACAAGCATGTTCCGAGGAATGGTTGTACAACAGGACGATGGAAATAACAAGCATGTTCCAATGAATGGTTGTACAACAGGACGATGGAAATAACAAGCATGTTCCCATGAATGGTTGTACAACAGGACGATGGAAATAACAAGCATGTTCCCATTAATGGTTGTACAACAGGACGATGGAAATAACAAGCATGGTCCCATGAATGGTTGTACAACAGAACGATGGAAGTAACAAGCATGTTCTTATGAATGGTTGTACAACAGGACGCCGGAAATAGCAAACATGTTCATATGAATGGTTGTACAACAGGACGATGGAAATAACAAGCATGTTCCCATGAATGGTTGTACAACAGAACAATGGAAATAACAAGCATGTTATTATGAATGGTTGTACAACAGGACGCCGGAAATAACAAGCATGTTCCTATGAATGGTTGTACAACAGGACGCCAGAAATAGCAAGCATTTTTCCATGAATAGTTTTGCAACAGGACGATGGGAATAGCAAGCATGTTCCTCTGAATGGTTGTACAACAGAACGATGGAAATAACAAGCATGTTCCCATGAATGGTTGTACAACAGGACGATGGAAATAGCAAGCATGTTCCTATGAATGGTTGTACAACAGGACGATGGGAATAGCAAGCATGTTCATATGAATGGTTGTACAACAGGACGATGGAAATAGCAAGCATGTTCCTATGAATGGTTGTACAACAGAACGATGGAAATAGCAAGCATGTTCCTATGAATGGTTGTACAACAGGACGATGGAAATAGCAAGCATGTTCCTGTGAATGGTTGTACAACAGAACGATGGAAATAGCAAGCATGTTCTTATGAATGGTTGTACAACAGGACGCCGGAAATAGCAAGCATGTTCCTATGAATGGTTGTGCAGCAGGACGCCTGAAATAACAAGCATGTTCCTATGAATGGTTGTACAACAGGACGCCGGAAATAGCAAGCATGTTCCTATGAATGGTTGTGCAACAGGACGATGGAAATAACAAGCATGTTCCTATGAATGGTTGTACAACAGTACGCCGGAAATAGCAAGCATGTTCCTATGAATGGTTGTGCAACAGGACGATGGAAATAACAAGCATGTTCTTATGAATGGTTGTACAACAGAACAATGGAAATAACAAGCATGTTCCCATGACTGTTTGTACAACAGGACGATGGAAATAACAAGCATGTTCCCATGAATTGTTGTACAACAGGACGATGGAAATAAAAGGCATATTCCCAATAATGGTTGTACAACAGGACGATGGAAATAACAAGCACGTTCCTATGAATGGTTGTTCAACAGGACGCCTGAAATAACAAGCATTTTCCAATGAATGGTTGTGTAACAGGACGTCTGAAATAACAAGTATGTTCCTATGAATGGTTGTACAACAGGACGCCGGAAATAACAAGCATTTTCCAATGAATGGTTGTGCAACAGGACGCCTGAAATAACAAGCATGTTCCTATGAATGGTTGTACAACAGGACGCCGGAAATAGCAAGCATTTTCCAATGAATGGTTGTGCAACAGGACGTCTGAAATAACAAGTATGTTCCTATGAATGGTTGTGCAACAGGACGCCTGAAATAACAAGCATGTTCCTATGAATGGTTGTACAACAGGACGCCAGAAATAGCAAGCATTTACCCATGAATAGTTTTGCAACAGGACGAGGGGAATAGCAAGCATGTTCCTCTGAATGGTTGTACAACAGAACGATGGAAATAACAAGCATGTTCCCATGAATGGTTGTACAACAGGACGATGGAAATAGCAAGCATGTTCCTATGAATGGTTGTACAACAGGACGATGGTAATAGCAAGCATGTTCCTATGAATGGTTGTGCAACAGGACGATGGAAATAGCAAGCATGCTCCTATGAATGGTTGTACAACAGGACGATGGGAATAGCAAGCATGTTCATATGAATGGTTGTACAACAGGACGATGGGAATAACAAGCATGTTCCTATGAATGGTTGTACAACAGAACGATGGAAATAGCAAGCATGTTCCTATGAATGGTTGTACAACAGGACGATGGAAATAGCAAGCATGTTCCTATGCATGATTGTACTACAGAACGATGGAAATAGCAAGCATGTTCCTATGAATGGTTGTACAACAGGACCCCGGAAATAGCAAGCATGTTCCTATGAATGGTTGTGCAGCAGGACGCCTGAAATAACAAGCATGTTCCTATGAATGGTTGTACAACAGGACGCCGGAAATAGCAAGCATGTTCCTATGAATGGATGAACATCAGGGCGCCTGAAATAACAAGCATGTTCCTATGAATGGTTGTGCAACAGGACGCCTGAAATAGCAAGCATGTTCCTATGAATGGTTGTACAACAGGACGCCTGAAATAGCAAGCAGTTTCCTATGAATGGTTGTGCAACAGGACGCCTGAAATAACAAGCAGTTTCTTATGAATGGTTGTACAACATGACGCCTGAAATAGCAAGCAGTTTCCTATGAATGGTTGTGCAACAGGACGCCTGAAATAACAAGCATGTTCCTATGATTGGTTGTACAACTGGACGATGGAAATAACAAGCATGTTCTTATGAAAGGTTGTACAACAGGACGATGGAAATAACAAGCATGTTCCAATGAATGGTTGTGCAACAGGACGATGGGAATAGCAAGCATTTTACTATGAATGATTGTACAACAGGACGCCTGAAATAACAAGCATTTTCCCATAAATGGTTGTACAATAGGACGCCGGAAATAACAAGCATGTTCCAATGAATGGTTGTAAAACAGGACGCCTGAAATAACAAGCATTTTCCTATGAATGGTTGTACAACAGAACGATGGAAATAACAAGCATGTTCCTATGAATGGTTGTTCAACAGGACGCCTGAAATAACAAGCATGTTCCTATGAATGGTTGTACAACAGGACGATGGAAATAACAAGCATGTTCTAATGAATGGTTGTACAACAGGACGATGGAAATAACAAGCATGTTCCCATGAATGGTTGTACAACAGGACGATGGAAATAACAAGCATGTTCCCATGAATGGTTGTACAACAGAACGATGGAAATAACAAGCATGTTCTTATGAATGGTTGTACAACAGGACGCCGGAAATAACAAGCATGTTCCTATGAATGGTTGTACAACAGGACGCCGGAAATAGCAAGCATGGTCCTATGAATAGTTGTACAACAGGACGCCGGAAATAGCAAGCATGTTCCTATGAATGGTTGTACAACATGACGCCGGAAATAACAAGCATGTTCCTATGAATGGTTGTACAACAGGACGATGGAAATAACAAGTATGTTCCTATGAATGGTTGTACAACAGGACGATGGAAATAACAAGTATGTTCCTATGAATGGTTGTACAACAGGACGCCTGAAATAACAAGCATGTTCCTATGAATGGTTGTACAACAGGACGCCTGAAATAACAAGCATGTTCCTATGAATGGTTGTACAACAGGACACCGGAAATAGCACGCATTTTCCTATGAATGGTTGTGCAACAGGACGCCTGAAATAAGAAGCATGTTCCTATGAATGGTTGTACAACAGGACGCCGGAAATAGCAAGAATTTTCCCATGAATGGTTGTGCAACAGGACGATGGAAATAGCAAGCATGTTCATATGAATGGTTGTACAACAGGACAATGGGAATAGCAAGCATGTTCCTATGAATGGTTGTGCAACAGGATGATGGAAATAGCAAGCATGTTCCTATGAATGGTTGTACAACTGGACGATGGGAATAGCAAACATGTTCATATGAATGGTTGTACAACAGGACGATGGGAATAGCAAGCATGTTCCTATGAATGGTTGTACAACAGAACGATGGAAATAGCAAGCATGTTCCTATGAATGATTGTACAACAGAACGATGGAAATAGCAAGCATGTTCCTATGAATGGTTGTACAACAGGACGATGGGAATAGCAAACATGTTCCTATGAATGGTTGTACAACAGGAGGCCTGAAATAACAAGCATGTTCCTATGAATGGTTGTACAACAGGACGATGGAAATAACAAGCATGTTCTAATGAATGGTTGTACAACAGGACGATGGAAATGACAAGCATGTTCCCATGAATGGTTGTACAACAGGACGATGGAAATAACAAGCATGGTCCCATGAATGGTTGTACAACAGGACGATGGAAATAACAAGCATGTTCCCATGAATGGTTGTACAACAGGACGATGGAAATAACAAGCACGTTCCTATGAATGGTTGTTCAACAGGACGCCTGAAATAACAAGCATGTTCCTATGAATGGTTGTACAACATGACGATGGAAATAACAAGCATGTTCTAATGAATGGTTGTACAACAGGACGATGGAAATAACAAGCATGTTCCCATGAATGGTTGTACAACAGAACGATGGAAATAACAAGCATGTTCCCATTAATGGTTGTACAACAGGACGATGGAAATAACAAGCATGTTCCCATGAATGGTTGTGCAACAGGACGCCTGAAATAACAAGCATATTCCTATGAATGGTTGTACAACAGGACGCCTGAAATAACAAGCATGTTCCTATGAATGGTTGTACAACAGGACGCCTGAAATAACAAGCATGTTCCTATGAATGGTTGTACAACAGGACGCCGGAAATAGCAAGCATTTTCCTATGAATGGGTGTGCAACAGGACGCCTGAAATAACAAGCATGTTCCTATGAATGGTTGTGCAACAGGACGCCTGAAATAACAAGCATGTTCCTATGAATGGTTGTACAACAGGACGCCGGAAATAGCAAGAATTTTCCCATGAATGGTTGTGCAACAGGATGATGGAAATAGCAAGCATGTTCATGTGAATGGTTGTACAACAGGACGATGGGAATAGCAAGCATGTTCCTATGAATGGTTGTGCAACAGGACGATGGAAATAGCAAGCATGTTCCTATGAATGGTTGTACAACAGGACGATGGGAATAGCAAGCATGATCATATGAATGGTTGTACAACAGGACGATGGGAATAGCAAGCATGTTCCTATGAATGGTTGTACAACAGAACGATGGAAATAGCAAGCATGTTCCTATGAATGGTTGTACAACAGAACGATGGAAATAGCAAGCATGTTCCTATGAATGGTTGTACAACAGGACGATGGGAATAGCAAACATGTTCCTATGAATGGTTGTACAACAGGACGCCTGAAATAACAAGCATGTTCCTATGAATGGTTGTACAACAGGACGATGGAAATAACAAGCATGGTCCCTTGAATGGTTGTACAACAGGACGATGGAAATAACAAGCATGTTCCCATGAATGGTTGTACAACAGGACGATGGAAATAACACGCATGTTCCCATGAATGGTTGTACAACAGGACGATGGAAATAACTAGCACGTTCCTATGAATGGTTGTTCAACAGGACGCCTGAAATAACAAGCATGTTCCTATGAATGGTTGTACCACAGGACGATGGAAATAACTAGCATGTTCTAATGAATGGTTGTACAACAGGACGATGGAAATAACAAGCACGTTCCCATGAATGGTTGTACAACAGGACGATGGAAATAACAATCATGTTCCCATTAATGGTTGTACAACAGGACGATGGAAATAACAAGCATGTTCCCATGAATGGTTGTACAACAGAACGATGGAAATAACAAGCATGTTCATATGAATGGTTGTACAACAGGACGCCGGAAATAACAAGCATGTTCCTATGAATGGTTGTACAACAGGACGCCGGAAATAGCAAGCATGGTCCTATGAATGGTTGTACAACATGACGCCGGAAATAACAAGCATGTTCCTATGAACGGTTGTACAACAGGACAATGGAAATAGCAAGCATGTTCCTATGAATGGTTGTACAACAGGACGATGGGAATAGCAAACATGTTCATATGAATGGTTGTACAACAGGACGATGGGAATAGCAAGCATGTTCCTATGAATGGTTGTACAACAGAACGATGGAAATAGCAAGCATGTTCCTATGAATGGTTGTACAACAGAACGATGGAAATAGCAAGCATGTTCCTATGAATGGTTGTACAACAGGACGATGGGAATAGCAAACATGTTCCTATGAATGGTTGTACAACAGGACGCCTGAAATAACAAGCATGTTCCCATGAATGGTTGTACAACAGGACGATGGAAATAACAAGCACGTTCCTATGAATGGTTGTTCAACAGGACGCCTGAAATAACAAGCATGTTCCTATGAATGGTTGTACAACAGGACGATGGAAATAACTAGCATGTTCTAATGAATGGTTGTACAACAGGACGATGGAAATAACAAGCATGTTCCCATTAATGGTTGTACAACAGGACGATGGAAATAACAAGCATGTTCCCATGAATGGTTGTACAACAGAACGATGGAAGTAACAAGCATGTTCTTATGAATGTTTGTACAACAGGATGCCGGAAATCGCAAACATGTTCATATGAATGGTTGTACAACAGGACGATGGAAATAACAAGCATGTTCCCATGAATGGTTGTACAACAGAATGATGGAAATAACAAGCATGTTCTTATGAATGGTTGTACAACTGGACGCCGGAAATAACAAGCATGTTCCTATGAATGGTTGTACAACCGGACGCCGAAAATAGCAAGCATGGTCCTATGAATGGTTGTACTTCATGACGCCGGAAATAACAAGCATGTTCCTATGAACGGTTGTACAATAGGACGATGGAAATAACAAGCATGTTCCTATGAATGGTTGTACAACAGGACGCCTGAAATAACAAGCATGTTCCCATGAATGGTTGTACAACAGGACGCCGGAAATAGCATGCATTTTCCTATGAATGGTTGTGCAACAGGACGCCTGAAATAACAAGCATGTTCCTATGAATGGTTGTGCAACAGGATGCCTGAAATAACAAGCATGTTCCTATGAATGGTTGTACAACAGGACGCCGGAAATAGCAAGAAGTGTCCCATGAATGGTTGTGCAACAGGACGATGGAAATAGCAAGCATGTTCATATGAATGGTTGTACAACAGGACGATGGGAATAGCAAGCATGTTCCTATGAATGGTTGTGCAACAGGACGATGGAAATAGCAAGTATGTTCCTATGAATGGTTATACAACAGGACGATGGGAATAGCAAGCATGTTCATATGAATGGTTGTACAACAGGACGCCGGAAATAGCAAGCATGGTCCTATGAATAGTTGTACAACAGGACACCGGAAATAACAAGCATGTTCCTATGAATGGTTGTACAACAGGACGATGGAAATAGCAAGCATGTTCATATGAATGGTTGTACAACAGGACGATGGGAATAGCAAGCATGTTCCTATGAATGGTTGAGCAACAGGACGGTGGAAATAGCAAGCATGTTCCTATGAATGGTTGTAGAACTGGACGATGGGAATAGCAAGCATGTTCATATGAATGGTTGTGCAACAGGACGATGGGAATAGCAAGCATGTTCCTATGAATGGTTGTACAACAGAACGATGGAAATAGCAAGCATATTCCTATGAATGGTTGTACAACAGAACGATGGAAATAGCAAGCATGTTCCTATGAATGGTTGTACAACAGGACGCCTGAAATAACAAGCATGTTCCTATGAATGGTTGTACAACAGGACGATGGAAATAATAAGCATGTTCCCATGAATGGTTGTACAACAGGACGATGGAAATAACAAGCATGTTCCCATGAATGGTTGTACAACAGGACGATGGAAATAACAAGCATGTTCCCATGAATGGTTGTACAACAGAACGATGGAAATAACAAGCATGTTCTTATGAATGGTTGTACAACAGGACGCCGGAAATAGCAAACATGTTCATATGAATGGTTGTACAACAGGACGATGGAAATAACAAGCATGTTCCCATGAATGGTTGTACAACAGAACGATGGAAATAACAAGCATGTTCTTATGAATGGTTGTACCTCAGGACGCCGGAAATAACAAGCACGTTCCTATGAATGGTTGTACAACAGGACGCTGGAAATAGAAAGCATGTTCCTATGAATAGTTGTACAACAGGACGCCGGATATAGCAAGCATGTTCCTATGAATGGTTGTTCAACATGACGCCGGAAATAACAAGCATGTTCCTATGAATGGTTGTACAACAGGACGATGGAAATAACAAGCATGTTCCTATGAATGGTTGTACAACAGGACGATGGAAATAACAAGTATGTTCTCATGAATGGTTGTACAACAGAACGATGGAAATAACAAGCATGTTCCTATGAATGGTTGTACAACAGGAGGCCGGAAATAGAAAGCATGTTCCTATGAATAGTTGTACAACAGGACGCCGGAAATAGCAAGCATGTTCCTATCAATGGTTGTACAACATGACGCCGGAAATAACAAGCATGTTCCTATGAATGGTTGTACAACAGGACGATGGAAATAACAAGCATGTTCCTATGAATGGTTGTACAACAGGACGCCTGTTATAACAAGCATGTTCCTATGAATGGTTGTACAACAGGACGCCTGAAATAACAAGCATGTTCCTATGAATTGTTGTGCAACAGGACGCCTGAAATAACAAGCATGTTCCTATGAATGGTTGTACAACAGGACGCCGGAAATAGCAAGCATTTTCCTATGAATGATTGTGCAACAGGACGCCTGAAATAACAAGCATGTTCCTATGAATGGTTGTGCAACAGGACGCCTGAAATAACAAGCATGTTCCTATGAATGGTTGTACAACAGGACGCCGGAAATAGCAAGCATTTTCCCATGAATGGTTGTGCAACAGACGATGGAAATAGCAAGCATGTTCCTATGAATGGTTGTACAACAGGACGATGGGAATAGCAAGCATGTTCCTATGAATGGTTGTGCAACAGGACGATGGAAATAGCAAGCATGTTCCTATGAATGGTTGTACAACAGGACGATGGGAATAGCAAGCATGTTCCTATGAATGGTTGTGCAACAGGACGATGGGAATAGCAAGCATGTTCCTATGAATGGTTGTACAACAGAACGATGGAAATAGCAAGCATGTTCCTATGAATGGTTGTACAACAGGACGATGGAAATAGCAAGCATGTTCCTATGAATGGTTGTACAACAGGACGCCTGAAATAGCAAGCATGTTCCTATGAATGGTTGTACAACAGGACGATGGAAATAACAAGCATGTTCCTATGAATGGTTGTACAACAGGACGATGGAAATAACAAGCATGTTCCTATGAATGGTTGTACAACAGGACGATGGAAATAACAAGCATGTTCCCATGAATGGTTGTACAACAGAACGATGGAAATAACAAGCATGTTCCTATGAATGGTTGTACAACAGGACGATGGAAATAACAAGCATGTTCCCATGAATGGTTGTACAACAGGACGATGGAAATAACAAGCATGTTCCCATGAATGGTTGTACAACAGAACGATGGAAATAACAAGCATGTTCTTATGAATGGTTGTACAACAGGACGCCGGAAATAGCAAGCATGTTCCTATGAATGGTTGTACAACAGGACGCCGGAAATAACAAGCATGTTCCTATGAATGGTTGTACAACAGGACGCCGGAAATAGCAAGCATGTTCCTATGAATGGTTGTACAACAGGACGCCGGAAATAGCAAGCATGTTCCTATGAATGGTTGTACAACAGGACGCCGGAAATAACAAGCATGTTCATATGAATGGTTGTACAACAGGACGCCGGAAATAGCAAGCATGTTCCTATGAATGGTTGTACAACAGGACGCCGGAAATAGCAAGCATGTCCTGTGAATGGTTGTGCAACAGGACGATGGAAATAGCAAGCATGTCAAATGAATGGTTGTGCAACAGGACGATGGAAATAACAAGCATGTTCCTATGAATGGTTGTACAACAGGACGCCGGAAATAACAAGCATGTTCCTATGAATGGTTGTACAACAGGACGCCTGAAATAGCAAGCATGTTCCTATGAATGGTTGTGCAACAGGACGCCTGAAATAACAAGCATGTTCCTATGAATGGTTGTACAACAGGACGATGGAAATAACAAGCATGTTCTTATGAATGGTTGTACAACAGGACGATGAAATAACAAGCATGTTCCTATGAATGGTTGTACAACAGGACGATGGAAATAACAAGCATGTTCCTATGAATGGTTGTACAACAGGACGATGGAAATAGCAAGCATGTTCCTATGAATGGTTGTACAACAGGACGATGGAAATAGCAAGCATGTTCCTATGAATGGTTGTACAACAGGACGATGGAAATAGCAAGCATGTTCATGAATGGTTGTACAACAGGACGATGGAAATAACAAGCATGTTCATATGAATGGTTGTACAACAGGACGATGGAAATAACAAGCATGTTCCTATGAATGGTTGTACAACAGAACGATGGAAATAACAAGCATGTTCCTATGAATGGTTGTACAACAGGACGCCGGAAATAGCAAGCATGTTCCTATGAATGGTTGTACAACAGGACGCCGGAAATAGCAAGCATGTTCCTATGAATGGTTGTACAACAGGACGCCGGAAATAGCAAGCATGTTCCTATGAATGGTTGTGCAACAGGACGATGGAAATAGCAAGCATGTTCCTATGAATGGTTGTACAACAGGACGCCGGAAATAGCAAGCATGTTCCTATGAATGGTTGTACAACAGGACGATGGAAATAGCAAGCATGTTCCTATGAATGGTTGTACAACAGGACGCCGGAAATAACAAGCATGTTCCTATGAATGGTTGTACAACAGGACGCCGTAAATAGCAAGCATGTTCCTATGGATGGTTGTACAACAGGACGATGGAAATAGCAAGCATGTTCCTATGAATGGTTGTACAACAGGACGATGGGAATAGCAAGCATGTTCCTATGAATGGTTGTACAACAGGACGCCGGAAATAGCAAGCATGTTCCTATGAATGGTTGTACAACAGGACGATGGGAATAGCAAGCATGTTCATATGAATGGTTGTACAACAGGACGATGGGAATAGCAAGCATGTTCATATGAATGGTTGTACAACAGGACGATGGAAATAACAAGCATGTTCCTATGAATGGTTGTACAACAGGACGATGGAAATAACAAGCATGTTCCTATGAATGGTTGTACAACAGGACGCCTGAAATAGCAAGCATGTTCCTATGAATGGTTGTACAACAGGACGCCGGAAATAGCAAGCATGTTCCTATGAATGGTTGTTCAACAGGACGCCGGAAATAACAAGCATGTTCCTATGAATGGTTGTACAACAGGACGCCGGAAATAGCAAGCATGTTCCCATGGATGGTTGTGCAACAGGACGATGAAAATAGCAAGCATGTTCCTATGAATGGTTGTGCAACAGGACGATGGAAATAGCAAGCATGTTCATATGAATTGTTGTACAACAGGACGATGGAAATAACAAGCATGTTCCCGTGAATTTTTGTACAACAGAACGATGGAAATAACAAGCATGTTCTTATGAATGGTTGTACAACAGGTCGCCGGAAATAGCAAGCATGTTCCTATGAATGGATTAAAGCGGCCACTGCTCATGTGATATTATCATAGAAACAATTTTTTAACTCGCCCAGAAACAATAGTATATTGTTCACTAGAGGTTCACACTTAATATATGTTTTTTCTGAACTTGTTTAATAAAGTTTTATTTATGCTTTCCTTTGAAATATAGAAATTTACCAGTGAAATAAAATGTGTTATTCAACAGGTGGAAGTCGTGATAGCGCAGTGGATGTGCATTCGCTTCTGAAAGGTCTGGAGTTCGAGCCCCGCTGAAGCTGTTATGATTATGCCCTTAGGCAAGGCATTTAATTTCCATGTTGCCTCTTTTCTCTCCCACATGGCAATGGATTCCATCAGGAATGAGGTCTCGAGAGTGATTAATATAAGTTGTAAGAACTTGTTTCGCAATCGAGCTAAAATAAATTTGTATAAACTAACTGGTTGAAAGCAGTGGAATGACATATTGTATTACCCCGGTATTATCACTCGTGGCAGCTAGCACCACTCGTGATAATAATGCTGTCAATGTTCATTCGATGAAATATAATTCGATCATACACTGAAACAAACAAATATCGTCTTAGTATGAAATGAAAGCAAGTCACAAATTCTATGTATTCTATGTCACTATGTATATACCCAGGTAGAGAGATATAAGCCGTGACTAGATAAGGGAGATTAGGAGGATGGGTTGGATCTCCTAGGTTAAATATACAAGTAATGTATACAACAGATCATGTGCAAAATATGTAAAACAAAATGGTGCACATTTAGACAGACCATATAAAACAAAATGGTGCACATTTAGACAGACCATATATAAGACAATTATATTCAGACAGACCATTTATAACACGATTCTATTTAGACAGACCATTTATAAGATGATTCTATTTAGACAGACGATGTATAAGTCGGTCTATTTAGACTAACCATTTATAAGACAATTCTATTTAGACAGACCATTTTTAAGATGATTCTATTTAGAGAGACCATTTATATGATGATTCTATTTAGACAGACCATTTATAAGATGATTCTATTTAGACTGACGACGTATAAGTCGATTCTATTTAGACAGACCATTTATAAGTCGATTCTATTTAGACAGACCATTTATAATATGATTCTATTTAGACAGACCATTTATAAGATGATTCTATTTAGACAGACCATTTATAAGACAATTATATTTAGACTGACGACGTATAAGTCGATTTTATTTAGACATACCATTTATAAGATGATTCTATTTAGACAGACCATTTATAAGATGATTCTATTTAGACAGACCATTTATAAGACAATTCTATTTAGACTGACGACGTATACATGTAAGACGATTGTATTTGTTAATAAAGACTATTCAATTTAGGCTGACCATGTTTAAGACAATCCGATTTAGGCTGACCATGTATTTTTAATTGTTTTAATAAAGACAAGTGTATTTAGGCAGATCATGTATAAGAATGGTCTCCATTTGTGGACTGATCATGAATGTATAAGGGGTACATTGGCCTGATGGTATGAGATGGGCGTAAATTAGGTGCACCTTGTAAAAGTTGAGTAGCCAATTAGGTGGAGCATATATATTTATAACCGGTCCCATATTATTTTCCTGGAAACCTTTCAGATTCAATATGATCGTGTATGTTATGGCAGCCTGTGTAGCTTGCATTTCTTAGCAGATAACATACCATAATCATCTATATATAGGTCGCCCCCTGGAGTATAAGACGCAGTTAAATAACAGAGACATTCCAGGGAAAAAAGCTTGTTAATTTTGCTGTTTAAAACGCATATGATCTTAGAGTGAAGAAAATGACCAAATCTCGTAATTATAATAACACTGACGAAATCCGGAACAAGTACGACACGTACGACGGGACTTGGAGAAATATAGTATGAAACGATTATTTCCCTTTGTTGTAATACGCCATTTGAGTCCTGGAACAATAATATTTAGTTCTAAGCTGGAGAATAAGACGCAGTAGACTTTTGGACACTATTTTGGAGGAAACAAACTGCGTCTTATACATAGACGATTACGATAAAGTTAATTGCAAAATGAATTTTTTCAATTAGCAGAGAGACCAGAGCAACATACACGGTTTTAAACAGACATGGAGGCAGGACAAGAAAAAGTATTTTTAATTTCAAATGCACCAGTTATTTGTACCCTCCCCCCCACCATCACAACCTTCCAACCATTTAAAGTTCCTACATACATGTACAGCATGCAATAACAGTTACTGCTTGCTGAAGTGTGCAGATTGGTCAGGTGAGCTATCTGCTATCCGGATTGTACAGATGAGCTCTCTGCTATCCAGATTGTACAGGTGAGCTCTCTGCTACTCAGATTGTACAGGTGAGCTCTCTGCTACCTGGATTGTACAGGTGAGCTCTCTGCTACCCGGGTTGTACAGGTGAGCTCTCTGCTACCTGGATTGTACAGGTGAGCTCTCTGCTACCCGGATTGTACAGGTGAGCTCTCTGCTACCCGGATTGTACAGGTGAGCTCTCTGCTACCCGGATTGTACAGGTGAGCTCTATGCTACCCGGATTGTACAGGTGAGCTCTCTGCTACCCGGATTGTACAGGTAAGCTCTCTGCTACCCGGATTGTACAGGTGAGCTCTCTGCTACCTGGATTGTACAGGTGAGCTCTCTGCTACCCGGATTGTACAGGTGAGCTCTCTGCTACCCAGATTGTACAGGTGAGCTCTCTGCTACCCGGATTGTACAGGTGAGCTCTCTGCTACCCGGATTGTACAGGTGAGCTCTCTGCTACCCAGATTGTACAGGTGAGCTCTCTGCTACCCGGGTTGTACAGGTGAGCTCTCTGCTACCCGCTTTGTACAGGACAGGTGAGCTCTCTGCTACCCGGATTGTACAGGTGAGCTCTCTGCTACCCGGATTGTACAGCTGAGCTCTTTGCTACCCACTTTGTACAGGGCAGATGAGCTCTCTGCTACCCGGATTGGACAGGTGAGGCTCAGAGCTCTCGGCAGTGTCCGTAAAGTATCCGGATTCTAGAACTGACATATCTGCAGTGCAGTTGTTTTGCTTGTTGCAAAATATGGAGGAAAGATAAATGGTTATTTCTTTTCTGTTGGCGTGGGCTTTTATTTTTATTCTTTTCAGCAAGTTTAATCGATTGGGCTGTGCTTCTACCCGGCTCTGCCTAGAGAATAGTTTTAGCCCGGTCCTTTCCAGATGATTGAGGGCTACAAATGCTTAATGCATGATTTGTTACTGTTATTTCACATATCGGTCCTTTCCAGATGATTGAGGGCTACAAATATTTAATGCATGATTGTTACTGTTATTTCACATATCGGTCCTTTCCAGATGATTGAGGGATACAAATATTTAATGCATGACTGTTACTGTTATTTCACATATCGGGCCTTTCCAGATGATTGAGGGATACAAATATTTAATGCATGACTGTTACTGTTATTTCACATATCACTTAATACAATTTCACAGACCATTTGATTCATTTCCTTGTCTTGGAACCAGCTTCCTCCAACTGATGAAGCTTGGAATCAGCTTCCTCCAACTGATGAAGGTTAAATGAAAATAATCTTTTTATCTTATGCTTTCCAACGAAATACAGAAATTTATCAGGGAAATAAAGTGTGTTTATTCCCTGGTGGAAATTTGAAATGGGAAATAACTAGTTCAAGCGTGTATTAAATAAATGGTTGTAATGAGGATTTTCAACATCAATGCCAGGGGCTCTCTGCTTGGTGGGCGTGGGGGGAGGGGGTGATAAAATAATGGGATCATCCTTAGGTGACTAAGATGCACAATTATCATTGGAAAACATCAAATAAAAAGAAAATTTGTGCTGAAAAACACAAATATCCTCGTAATCACTGCATGAGTTATTCTCCGGGAGTTGATTGTAACATTGATGGAATGTATACCGGTACATGCCCGTGGTGTATAGCATCGATACATACCCGTGGTGTATAGCATCGATACATGCCCGTGGTGTATAGCATCGATACATGCCAGTGGTGTATAGCATCGATACATGCCCGTGGTGTATAGCATCGATACATACCCGTGGTGTATAGCATCGATACATGCCCGTGGTGTATAGCATCGATACATGCCCGTGATGTATAGCATCGATACATGCTCGTGGTGTATAGCATCGATACATGCCCGTGATGTATAGCATCGATACATACCTGTGGTGTATAGCATCGATACATGCTCGTGGTGTATAGCATCGATACATGCCCGTGGTGTATAGCATCGATACATGCCCGTGGTGTATAGCATCGATACATGCCCGTGGTGTATAGCATCGATACATACCCGTGGTGTATATCATCGATACATGCCCGTGATGTATAGCATCAATACATACCCATGGTGTATAACATCGATACATACCCGTGGTGTATAGCATCGATACATGCCCGTGGTGTATAGCATCGATACATGCTTGTGGTGTATAGCATCGATACATGCCCGTGGTGTATAGCATCGATACATACCCGTGGTGTATATCATCGATACATGCCCGTGATGTATAGCATCGATACATACCCGTGGTGTATAGCATCGATACATACCCGTGGTGTATAGCATCGATACATGCCCGTGGTGTATAGCATCGATACATACCCGTGATGTATAGCATCGATACATACCCGTGATGTATAGCATCGATACATACCCGTGGTGTATAGCATCGATACATACCTGTGGTGTATAGCATCGATACATACCCGTGGTGTATAGCATCGATACATGCCTGTGGTGTATAGCATCGATACATACCCGTGGTGTATAGCATCGATACATACCCGTGGTGTATAGCATCGATACATGCCCGTGATGTATAGCATCGATACATACCCGTGGTGTATAGCATCGATACATGCTCGTGGTGTATAGCATCGATACATACCCGTGGTGTATAGCATCGATACAGGTGGTGTATAGCATTGATACATACCCGTGGTGTATAGCATCGATACATACCCGTGGTGTATAGCATCGATATATACCCATGGTGTATAGCATCGATACATACCCATGGTGTATAGCATCGATACATACCTGTGGTGTATAGCATCGATACATACCCGTGGTGTGTAGCATCGATACATGCCGGTGGTGTATAGCATCGATACATGCCCGTGGTGTATAGCATCGATACATACCTGTGGTGTATAGCATCGATACATACCCGTGGTGTATAGCAACGATACATGCCCGTGGTGTATAGCATCGATACATGCCCGTGGTGTATAGCATCGATACATGCCCGTGGTGTATAGCATCGATACATGCCCGTGGTGTATAGCATCGATACATGCCCGTGGTGTATAGCATCGATACATACCCGTGGTGTATAGCATCGATACATGCCCGTGGTGTATAGCATCGATACATACCCGTGGTGTATAGCATCGATACATGCCCGTGATGTATAGCATCGATACATGCTCGTGGTGTATAGCATCGATACATGCTCATGGTGTATAGCATCGATACATACCTGTGGTGTATAGCATCGATACATGCCCGTGGTGTATAGTATCGATACATGCCCGTGGTGTATAGCATCGATACATACCCGTGGTATATAGCATCGATACATGCCCGTGGTGTATAGCATCGATACATGCCCGTGGTGTATAGCATCGATACATGCCCATGATGTATAGCATCGATACATGCCCGTGATGTATAGCATCGAGACATACCCATGGTGTATAGCATCGATACATACCCGTGGTGTATAGCATCGATACATGCCCGTGGTGTATAGCATCGATACATGCCCGTGGTGTATAGCATCGATACATGCCCGTGGTGTATAGCATCGATACATGCCCGTGATGTATAGCATTGATACATACCCGTGGTGTATAGCATCGATACATACCCGTGGTGTATAGCATCGATACATACCCGTGATGTATAGCATCGATACATACCCGTGGTGTATAGCATCGATACATACCTGTGGTGTATAGCATCGATACATACCCGTGGTGTGTAGCATCGATACATGCCTGTGGTGTATAGCATCGATACATGCCCGTGGTGTATAGCATCGATACATACCCGTGGTGTATAGCATCGATACATACCCGTGGTGTATAGCAACGATACATGCCCGTGGTGTATAGCATCGATACATGCCCGTGGTGTATAGCATCGATACATGCCCGTGGTGTATAGCATCGATACATGCCCGTGGTGTATAGCATCGATACATGCCCGTGGTGTATAGCATCGATACATACCCGTGGTGTATAGCATCGATACATGCCCGTGGTGTATAGCATCGATACATGCCCGTGGTGTATAGCATCGATACATGCCCGTGATGTATAGCATTGATACATGCTCGTGGTGTATAGCATCGATACATGCCCGTGATGTATAGCATCGATACATACCCGTGGTGTATAGCATCGATACATGCTCGTGGTGTATAGCATCGATACATACCTGTGGTGTATAGCATCGATACATGCCCGTGGTGTATAGCATCGATACATGCCCGTGGTGTATAGCATCGATACATGCCCGTGGTGTATAGCATCGATACATGCCCGTGGTGTATAGCATCGATACATGCCCGTGGTGTATAGCATCGATACATGCCCGTGATGTATAGCATCGATACATGCTCGTGGTGTATAGCATCGATACATGCCCGTGATGTATAGCATCGATACATACCTGTGGTGTATAGCATCGATACATGCCCGTGGTGTATAGCATCGATACATACCCGTGGTGTATAGCATCGATACATGCCTGTGGTGTATAGCATCGATACATACCTGTGGTGTATAGCATCGATACATACCCGTGGTGTATAGCATCGATACATGCCCGTGGTGTATAGCATCGATACATGCCCGTGATGTATAGCATCGATACATACCTGTGGTGTATAGCATCGATACATGCCCGTGGTGTGTAGCATCGATACATGCCCGTGGTGTATAGCATCGATACATACCCGTGGTGTATAGCATCGATACATACCCGTGGTGTATAGCATCGATACATACCCGTGGTGTATAGCATTGATACATACCCGTGGTGTATAGCATCGATACATGCCCGTGATATATAGCATCGATACATACCCGTGGTGTATAGCATCGATACATGCCTGTGGTGTGTAGCATCGATACATGCCCGTGGTGTGTAGCATCGATACATGCCCGTGGTGTATAGCATCGATACATGCCCGTGATGTATAGCATCGATACATACCCGTGGTGTATAGCATCGATACATGCCCGTGGTGTGTAGCATCGATACATGCCCGTGGTGTATAGCATCGATACATACCCGTGGTGTATAGCATCGATACATACCTGTGGTGTATAGCATCGATACATACCCGTGGTGTATAGCATCGATACATACCCGTGGTGTATAGCATCAATACATGCCCGTGATGTATAGCATCGATACATACCCGTGGTGTGTAGCATCGATACATGCCCGTGGTGTGTAGCATCGATACATGCCCGTGATGTATAGCATCGATACATACCTGTGGTGTATAGCATCGATACATGCCCGTGATGTATAGCATCGATACATGCCCGTGGTGTATAGCATCGATACATACCCGTGGTGTATAGCATCGATACATACCCGTGGTGTATAGCATCGATACATACCTGTGGTGTATAGCATCGATACATGCCCGTGATGTATAGCATCGATACATACCCGTGGTGTATAGCATCGATACATGCCCGTGATGTATAGCATCGATACATACCCGTGGTGTATAGCATCGATACATACCTGTGGTGTATAGCATCGATACATACCTGTGGTGTATATCATCGATACATACCCGTGGTGTATAGCATCGATACATACCCGTGGTGTATAGCATCGATACATACCCGTGGTGTATAGCATTGATACATACCTGTGGTGTATAGCATCGATACATGCCCGTGATGTATAGCATCGATACATACCCGTGGTGTATAGCATCGATACATGCCTGTGGTGTATAGCATCGATACATGCCCATGATGTATAGCATTAATACATACCTGTGGTGTATAGCATCGATACAGAGGTTTAGGTTAACCCGTTCCTTCATAGAGATTTAGGTTAACCCGTTCCTTCATAGAGGTTTAGATTGATATACTATTATACCTCCATACAGTGAAACCCCTTAACCCTTTCCTTCATAGAGAATTAGGTTAACCCTTTCCTTCATAGAGATTTAGGTTAATATACTATTATATCTCCATACAAACGACAGCCATTTAACCCTTTCCTTCATAGAGATTTAGGTTGATATATTATTATATCTCCATACAAACGACAGCCATTTAACCCTTTCCTTCATAGAGATTTAGGTTGATATATTATTATATCTCCATACAAACGACAGTCATTTAACCCTTTCCTTCATAGAGATTTAGGTTAATATACTATTATATCTCCATACAAACGACAGTCATTTAACCCTTTCCTTCATAGAGATTTAGGTTAATATACTATTATATCTCCATACAAACGACATCCATTTAGCTATCATGCAGTGGATAAGTAGTCGCCATATCTATCCCACCTCCATAGATATTACTGGGACTACACAAGATTTAGGTTAATATACGATTATATCTCCATACAAACAACAGCCATTTAGTTATCATGCAGTGGATAAGTAGTCGCCATATCTATCCCACCTCCATAGATATTACTGGGACTACACAAGATTTAGGTTAATATACGATTATATCTCCATACAAACAACAGCCATTTAGTTATCATGCAGTGGATAAGTTGTAAGTCGCCATATCTATCCCACCTCCATAGATATTACTGGGACTACATGAGATTTAGGTTTATATACTATTATATCTCCATACAAACGACAGCCATTTAGCTATCATGCAGTGGATAAGTAGTTGCCATATTTATCCCACCTCCATAGATATTACTGGGACTTCATAGAGATTTAGGTTAATATACTATTATATCTCCATACAAACGGCATCCATTTAGCTATCATGCAGAGGATTAAAGTAGTCGCCACATCTATCCCACCTCCATAGATATTACTGGGACTACATGAGATTCTGTCCTTTATTATGAACATTGGTTTGGCTACTACATTATCAATGTATGTTGTATTGGTAATGGCGCCAAGAGGTGCTTCTATGAGGGAAAGGGTTAATATGAACATTGGCTTGGCTACTACATTGTCAATGTATGTTGTATTGGTAATGGCACCAAGAGGTGCTTCTATGAGGGAAAGGGTTAATATGAACATTGGTTTGGCTACTACATTGTCAATGTATGTTGTATTGGTAATGGCGTCAAGAGGTGCTTCTATGAGGGAAAGGGTTATTATGAACATTGGTTTGGCTACTACATTGTCCATGTATGTCGTATTGGTAATGGCGTCAAGAGGTGCTTCTATGAGGGAAAGGGTTTATGAACATTGGTCTGGCTACTACATTGTCAATGTATGGCGTATTGGTAATGGCGCCAAGAGGCGCTTCTATGAGGGAAAGGGTTTATGAACATTGGTCTGGCTACTACATTGTCAATGTATGTTGTATTGGTAATGGCGCCAAGAGATGCTTCTATGAGGGAAAGGGTTTATGAACATTGGTTTGTATGTAAGACGTGCTTTATGAGGGAAAGGGTTTATGAACATTGGTTTGTATGTAAGACGTGCTTCTATGAGGGAAAGGGTTAATACCCTGTAAACCAGAACAGTGAACAGAAACAATCTTGTTGATTATATATAAAATCTAGATCAGTTATATCTTATAATAGATAATAAAATACTAAATCTCTCAACTCCTTCCATGTTTTGTATGACCTAAGTTTCAGATATATCTGATAGCTTGTAAAATGTTAAGGGCCATAAATAGCTGCTGTCACTGGGCGGAAAGCTATGGATGATCTTAGGTAGCTGCTGTCACTGGGCGGAAAGCTATGGATGATCTTGGGTAGCTGCTGTCACTGGGTGGAAAACTATGGATGGTCTTAGATAGCTGCTGTCACTGGGTGGAAAACTATGGATGGTCTTAGATAGCTGCTGTCACTGGGTGGAAAACTATGGATGATCTTAGGTAGCTGCTGTCACTGGGTGGAAAACTATGGATGATCTTAGGTAGCTGCTGTCACTGCGCAGAAAACTATGGATGATCTTAGGTAGCTGCTGTCACTGCGCAGAAAACTATGGATGATCTTAGGTAGCTGCTGTCACTGCGCAGAAAACTATGGATGATCTTAGGTAGCTGCTGTCACTGCGCAGAAAACTATGGATGATCTTAGGTAGCTGCTGTCATTGGGAGAATCTTAAATGCTTGAATTATGGATAGAGAATCTTAACTTGTTGCATTATGCGATAGAGAATCTTAACATGTTGCATTATGGGATAGAGAATCTTAACTTGTTGCATTATGGGATAGAGAATCTTAACTTATTGCATTATGGGATAGAGAATCTTAACTTGTTGCATTATGGGATAGAGAATCTTAACTTGTTGCATTATGCGATAGAGAATCTTAACTTATTGCATTATGGGATAGAGAATCTTAACTTGTTGCATTATGGGATAGAGAATCTTAACTTGTTGCATTATGCGATAGAGAATCTTAACTTATTGCATTATGGGATAGAGAATCTTAACTTGTTGCATTATGGGATGGAGAATCTTAACTTGTTGCATTATGCGATAGAGAATCTTAACTTATTGCATTATGGGATAGAGAATCTTAACTTGTTGCATTATGGGATGGAGAATCTTAAAATCTTGCATTATGGGATATGTTTATGATGTTCCAATGAGTGATTAGCTTGTAATTATCCCCCAGGTTATGATAGAGTGCTGTCAGTATGCACATGCTGGCTGGGTAATGTTCTAATATTGTGTGTTTTATGAGATAAGACACTTACATATTGTGTTATGTATCGTAACTGAGAACAGATAAAGGCTACAGGTGTTGCAGTAAAACAACCATAATCACACCCTCACAGACTTCTCTGATGTTTATATATCCAGCAAATAGAAAAAGGTTACATACCCAGAATTCATGAGCAGGTTCAGGGGGTGGGGCACACTAGATACGACCATCCCCGAAGAATTCCTGACAATACAATATTAACGTATAGATTTCATGAATAATTAGCCATCAATTGTAAAATAATAAAAATACGACTAGAATAGTTAGGTACTTGAAACGTTTTACGAGGCGCGACATGGACATGAAATATACACCAAATAAATGTTTATACCCAGTAATCCTGAATCCGCTATAATATCGTGGAAGTCGTGATAGCGCGGTGGATGTGCGTTCGCTTCAGATGCGAAAAGTCCGGAGTTCGAGCCCCGCTGGAGCCGTTACGATTGTGCCCTTAGGCAAGGCATTTAAATTCCACGTTGCCTCTTCTCTCTCCCTCGTGGCGATGGATTCCATCGAGAGTGATTAATGTAAGTTGTAATAACTTGTTTTGCAATCGAGCTAAAATAAATTTGTATAAACTATAATATTGTGAGGTAATTTATGTAAATAATTTATAATACACATACATGTGATTTAGACAGTACATTTATGTAAGAATATAAACCTAGAATTATATTAATATATATAGCTTATCAGCAGCTGGAGCGGTTAGGAGTGGCACACTTCAGCAAGGCACTTAAATTCCACATTGCCTCATTTCTCCCTCATGGCGATGGATTCCATCAGGAATGAGATCTCAAAGAACGTTTAAATCTAACTGTATTAAAACATGTTTGACAATCCTGCTAAGATAAGTTTGTGTTTATTAGATTATCACTGATTAAGCAATGCAGATTGTTTGTTTAATTTGTGTTTTAACCCTTTCAACACCACAGACCTCTAAATTGGCTTACAAAAAAGTGTAGATCCAGTAAGAACAATTACGACTTAAAAGAAGTCTCGACGCAATTATTGCGCTGTTTAACCCATTCAACACCAAGTAACTGACATGGACTGGTGCACTATATTTTTGACCAATAAATTAATAAGAAAATTACAAGTTCATTTATCAAAATGGGTAATTATGTCTAAAAAAAGTCATATTACTTGAAAAAAGTGCAGATCCTGATGAGATGGCTCGTCACGAGCCGGCTCATCAGGATCTGCACTTTTTTCAAGTAATATGACTATTTTTAGACATAATTACCCATTTTGATAAATGAACTTGTCCAAATGTGATTTTCTGATTCATTTATTGGTTTATGAATATCATGGACTAGTCCATGTGAGTTACTTGGTGTTGAATGGGTTAAGCAATGCAGATTGTTTGTTTATTTTGTGTTTTAAAGTGTTTCAAACGTAGAGTCATAAACGTTATAATGGCGATCGTCCAACTTTTTATTTGAGAAGTTTTGGAATTTCATTTCTAGGCATTTTATTTTGATTTCTTCTTCAGCAATGCTTATGGAAATGTTCACGTAAAGAACCTAAAACCTAAAAAGAGCTTCTCACTCTTCCACAAGAGGTAATCGCGTCGTGTTTTCCTTTCTGTTCTTGGCAGATTGTGGCTTATACTTCATACCTCATGTCCGGAAATAAGTCTAACAATGCTTGGAACTATTATAATTAAAACTTGTCACGTAAATAAATTTATATACACTCTGCCATAGTTTTAAGAAAATTATGTATATGATAGAGAAAATCTAAATAAGCTTTTAACCCATTCAACACCAATTATGTGCTTGGTGGACTGGTCCATGATATTTTTAGACCAATAAAATAATAAGAAAATTACATTTGGACCAGTTCATGTATCAAAATGGGTAATTTTTGTCTAAAAATAGTAATATTACTGGCAAAAAGTGCACATCCTGATGAGACAGCTCGTCATGAGCTGGCTCATCTGGATCTAAATTTTTCTTAAGCCTATTTAGAGGTCTGTGGTGTTGAAAGGGTTAACTTCCGATTTAACCCATCTGATCTAGTATATTAATGTTACGACATGATGTAAATATAGATGAATAAAAATATGTTAAAGCTAACTGCACGCTAGTGGTGAAAATAACAGTAAACGATTAGATTTGTGTCGGTCCGTGATCGATTTCCAGAGTTTTCAATTACACGTAAGAAACACACGAATGAATCGTCATCTGCTACAATTATTTGAACTATTTATAGCCATTATATTACCCAGCATGCAACAAGGTATTTGAACTGTGAAAATAATTTTTCAAATTTATAAGAAAGAGATATAGTGTTTTTGACGGCCACATGTATATCGGAATTCGATGACGGGCGCATTCCACATGTATATTGGAATTCGATGACGGGCGCATTCCACATGTATATCGGAATTCGATGACGGGCGCGGCGCATTCATTGATGTAGTAGCTTACTATTACGAGCACTGTATCGCCTTATATGGAAGCCATAATGCACAGGCGTCGCACAGGTAACAAAAATGGCGGCCGCCGATATCGCGCTGTCGTATCACTATAATTAATGTATTTTAGTGTGCTGTACAGGATTCCTTTTTTTTTGGCTTCGAATAATTTATAAAAAATTACCATGAAAACAATTCTGAACGGATATAAAAAAAAATTAAAAAATCTATTGCAGGCGACACACGACGGTTTTCCTTAAGGTTATTTCAATTATGTATTTGGTTTGTCTTTCATTCACAGCTGCATGAAACACTGTTTGGCTATTATAAATAACATGAGGTATGCAGTAACTGCCCTTTTTTCCAATACATTTTTCCATGACTTTTATTATTTTCTCTTTGTTCCAATTTTATTTATTTGGCTTTATTCAGAATATATGTGTCGTCGGATTTTATTTGTTTGGATGTTTTTCTGAATGTTTGTGCCAATTTTGTATCTTTGTGTTTTGTCTGAAATTTGAGCTAATTTTTTTTTGTTGGCAATTTATGCCAAATTCTATTAAATTCAGTTCTGGTATTGTGCTTTCAAAGTAAAGTAATAATACCGTTGGAATACACTATAGATAAACTTCCAACTTTGAACGATCAAAGATCGGCCACATCCATTTCAGAGGGGTGGAAGCTTTCGTATAACATGGGGCATTTATTATTATAATAACATTAGTATAATAAAATATAAACATCGCAAAATCAATGAACATGATACGTGGCCGAATGGTAACGACGGAGGAATACAGATAAAATATCTTGTGATATATTTTGTAGTTGCGAGTTCAAATCTCACTGGGTGTATTATTACTCTTTTTTTTTTCAAATTTATATTTTATATAAAGTGAATTGTATGTATTTTTTCGCAATTACAGTTCATTTCACAGTATCAATCAGTATCTTCGCCTTCGCTGGCTGTCTCTGTATCCGAGCCGCTGTCCCCATCGCTGTCAGAAGTGAGGTCAATAGTAAATGAATCTATGGCGTGGTTTGATTTAGCGCCACCTGCAATCCAGACTCCTTCGTACAAAATGCATGTACATGTTTAACAATTTCTCTAGCATTACAACTATAACTATGTCGTGTTTGCTTGCTCATTGTGTACTGAATATGACTGGTATGTGTAAAAATGCACTTATATAGCCACATAGCGTGTGTATTTTAGATGTTTCATGACTATTTCGTGCATAAAATAATATAATTAAATATTTTAATAAGTCGGGCTCGAACCCAAACTCCACAATACCACTAGTACTTAAACTAAATGGTCTAACTGTCACAGACAAGTATGATGTATATACATGACTGTTGTATTTTTTATAATATAAACCAAATTTCCAATACACTAAAATATTAACCACCCTATTATTGTGTATGAAATGAACCTGTCTGATCTTTAATCGGTCAGACCTGGTTGTTTGACTGTACTGTATAGGCAAGGCAATATACGATAGCTTACAGGTACTGTGATTTATTGTTTAATAGGTTATACCTGACTTACCTATAATGCAACAGTGTATCGAATGTTTGTTTACAACCGTTATTACTTTACTTTGAAAGCACAGTACTTTGTTTTGTGTGTTACTGCTAAGCTTAAGTCTTCATACATCTTCGAAAGATTGTGTGTTTTTTGTTTTCTGTGAATATGTTATCTCTTAGTCCTTTTATTTTGGGGTGACCAGTTTGAATACTTCATCTAGTTAAATTACTGACTGCTTGCAAAACAAGATCAGTAATATCAATTTAATATAAAAAATAATTATCCCTTTGCACGCTAGCGGCAGATAAAATCACGTTCGCAAATAACACAGCCAGATCAGACGCCACAGAATGTGCACAGAATGTGCCGTCTAATCAGGCTCTATTCTGTTTGCTATTCGGATTGTGGAGCTAAAACATTTGGCTGAATAGCCAACAACATAGATCCTGATCAGATGCAGCATTATGATCTAGATCTATGTTGTTTGCAAATGTGATTTTATTTACCCAGCAGGCAAAGGGTTAATTCATCTTCATAATCCATAATAGGATATATACTTAAAGCTACACTACATCGCAGAATACAAAAAATGCATTGTTTACATATATTTACCTCGCTATTGCATTTCCTTTGATGAACGTATGTGCCCTGATTGTATTCATTTTCATATGATATGCAGCTGACATGCACACTCGAAGTTACGGGCATTCGCAATGTTAGGCAGCGTTCGTCGCGAAAAAAAGTGTCTTACTTTTTATGCTGTTCCAAGGATGATCTATTTACCTGTTCCGTCCGGCACATGGTATATTACAAATCTGGTCTAAAAACAATTTAAATGCAAAAGTCTGCTATAATTTGTGTCATTAAAAATAATTAATGTAAATATAATTAATGAATCGTGGGTTAATAGTTTCCATTGGGGTATGAACTACATTAGGCATGTTTACAGTTAGCGTGGATACCTTCGGCCTGCATACACTTTAACCACGCCCAATGAAGTTCATAACCCGATGGAAACAATTAACCCGTGATTCATTCCTTAAATAAATAGCATTGCTACTACAAATTCTTCCAAACAAATTCGAATACTAACTTTCAAACAATAAATAGCGTTTTTGCGGTCTAGCCTACAAACTCTCAAAAGTGCAAGTATGATTTCATACAATGGTCAACCACGATCATGAATTGGAGTCTATACCGTACTAAGCGCGTGATATTGTCATTTAGAGATAACTTAGGTCAGATTAGTCTAGATATAAATATGCATAGGCACAAATGTGAGACATAACGGTAAATCTTAACCATTAATCTAGCCAGGGAACAGGCGTTGATATATTTTGGCTGGTCAGTCAAATAAATATATTTTAACACCGATACCATTAGTTGGGCTGTATTAAGTTTCTGATAATAGCCTGTGGAAACCTGGGGGGTATTCCGTGTAATTATTGATTTTAGTTTAAACATTATTTATTTCAGTATTTTACATGTACATAACATAATTAACATTTTACATATAAATTAACAGCAATAGACTGAAAGGGATTAGAACGAAAGATTATTGATTATCAATAATCCTATTAATAGGCCTATTAGCACATGACTTAATTAATGACGTACTTGAATCGAAAGTGAGGCACTACAATGTTGATAAAAACTGTATCATTGGCCGCCATTTGTTACGAGTCAACGGAACTGTAAATAGTTTTAAAAAGTACAATGTGCGTCTGATTTGACATATTTACTCAAGATTTAAGTCATCCTTACTACAACTAAGCCAAATCGATCCTTTACCACATACATATAAACGTAATAGTTAACATTCGCCATCTTGTCGATATAACGCAGAAATGTGAAGTTATATGTTAACACAATTATGCAATGTAAATGAGGCTACGGGAGCATTCGTGTATTTTCGGAAATGATCGTGCATAACCGTGCCTGTTCTGTGATTTCCGAAAAAAATCCGTTTCTATATTTAGCGATTGTATCTTACAGATAAGAGTTGTCGTTCTTCAATCAACACTCTAGAAAACACGGGTATAATGTAGGTGACACTACATTCGGAAATCAAATTTCCCCAGGCTATCATTTTGCCAGTAGTACTGGTAAATTAGTGAAAAATCGACAGACTGGAACCCAGATTACCATAAACCTTGTTCTATAGTATCTACTCGTTGTATTACTCATGGATGTCGACTCATTTTGTTATATCAACAAACGTCGTATGTTTATTAGTTGAAAACTCGGATTCTGTGGAAAATATTTGGAAACAATCGGAATCCTTCCAGGTTTTATTACAAGCGTGGACATATAAGCAAATATGTGATGGCTGTATTACACTGAATACAAGCAAAGTTATGTGATAAATAAATATTGAGAACATGCTTAAACATGTTTCTGATAATCTTGTACAAATGTATAGCCACGAGCAGACATGTTTGTTTCACCCATTTCCTTTCTGAGTAAATAAAATCACATATGCAAACAACAATGAATTAATTGTATAACTGGTACCTGTGCAAAATGCAAAATAATATCCGAAATTGTCATATCCAAAATCCTGTCAGAGCAAGACGTAGATAATAATTAATGTTTAACCCTATAACCTGCCAACCACAACTAAAGTCACTTTTGCAAACAGCATAGAGCCAGATCAGATGGCACAGAACATGCCGTCTGATCAGGCTCTATGCTGTTTGCTATTCGGATAGTGGAGCAGAAACACATGTCTGAATAGCAAACAACGTAGATCCTGATCAGATCCGGGATCTATGTTTTTTGTACATTCCATCCAATTTATTTGGAAGGTTAGGGGTTAACACCTTAACTGCTCATATTTTATTGAGTTTCATGGTAAAAAAAGTCTTAATTTAAGACTCGAACCTTGGACTCGTCTAGCACGATAGTGACCCCCGCCTAAAACTATTTAACTATATATTTGCCATAATATTATCTGCCAATATTTAACAACTTGCTGTATCAGAGTATGGTTTGTAATGGATGACAATGGTAAAGCTTGCTTCATAAGTTTCTAAGAAATATATAATGTTATGCAGTATATCAACATAGTGTATTTGATCACAGTGTTTAGCTTCGCTCTTTGCACTCTAGCGGTGAAAATAAGTCAGATATGTCTTGCAATTTCATTAGAAATGTTACACAATGAAATTCTATGAACATATTTTTAGAGTTTCAGTAACATATAAGAAAAACACATTAATGAATTGTCGTCTGCTACAATTATTTTAACTACTTATAGCATTGATTTTACCCAGCATGTAAATAGTTAAGCCATTACCCCATGCATAGAATCATACAAGCAATGCCTGTTCTAGGTGGGAAAGTTTGGGTATGTTATATCAACACATTCTTAGAATATTTGTTATATAAGTTTAACCCTTTCAACACCACAGACCTCTAAATAGGCTTACAAAAAGTGTAGTGATATGACTATTTTTAGACATAATTACCCATTTTGATAAATGAACTGGTCCGAATGTAATTTTCTTATTCATTTATTGGTCTAAGAATATCATGGACCAGTCCATGTCAGTTACTTGGTGTTGAATGGGTTAATATGTGTTATATTGCTCACCAGTAATTCCACCATTATTGGCCTCTAGGTGTCCATTCCCATGGCATGGGCGCTCGTTGCTCCGTTCCTAACATCAGCCATTATGGGGTACCAGGTGCCCGAAGAATATCAACTCATCCTTGAAAACCTGGTGAATTGGTCACTTGGTCACATGTCAGGGTTAGTGCTTGTCTCTGAATGGTTAGAAAATTGTGACTGATTCCTGTTATACTGGTGTAGATAAGATGAATGAATGTTCATATTAGATTTTGTTTATTAAGTGTATTGTGAACAGGAGTGCTTTACATGGACAAGTGCCTAACTGTGTATAGGTATAAACTGGGTCAAGTGTGGACAGGAGTGCCTAACTGCATATAGGTATCAATTGGATCACAATTATAGACAGGTGTGCCTAACTGGTGTAGGAATTAACTTGGTCACTTGTGGACAGGAGTGCCTAACTGGTATAGGTGTCAACTGGATCACTTGTGGACAGGTGTGCCTAACTGGTATAGGTGTCGTCTGGATCACTTGTGGACAGGAGTGCCTAACTGGTATAGGTGTCAACTGGATCACTTGTGGACAGGTGTGCCTAACTGGTATAGGTATAAAACTGGATCACTTGTGGACAGGTGTGCCTAACTGGTATAGGTATAAAACTGGATCACTTGTGGACAGGAGTGCCTAACTGGTATAGGTGTCAACTGGATCACTTGTGGACAGGTGTGCCTAACTGGTATAGGTGTCATCTGGATCACTTGTGGACAGGAGTGCCTAACTGGTATAGGTGTCAACTGGATCACTTGTGGACAGGTGTGCCTAACTGGTATAGTGGGTTAACTGGATCACTTGTGGACAGGAGTGCCTAACTGGTATAGGTGTCAACTGGATCACTTGTGGACAGGTGTGCCTAACTGGTATAGGTGTCGTCTGGATCACTTGTGGACAGGAGTGCCTAACTGGTATAGGTGTCAACTGGATCACTTGTGGACAGGTGTGCCTAACTGGTATAGGTATAAAACTGGATCACTTGTGGACAGGTGTGCCTAACTGGTATAGGTATAAAACTGGATCACTTGTGGACAGGTGTGCCTAACTGGTATAGGTATAAAACTGGATCACTTGTGGACAGGAGTGCCTAATTTGTATAGGTGTCAACCGGATCAATTGTGGACAGGTGTGCCTAACTGGTATAGGTGTCATCAACTTAAGTCACAGTTTTCTAACTCTTCAGGACAGGTGCATGGGCATGGAGCATGCTGTTATTCATATATCATTGTTTATTTGATACATGCACATGGTTTGCATTTTACTGCCTTGCCACACCCCTGCTAGTTTGCTAATACTTCTAAACATATAATGACTATATCATAATACCATATTTACTCGCCTATAAGACCATCTCGACTATAAGACGACCCCCCCAAATTTAGTTTTAAATCAATGGTAGTTTGAATAGTGTATAAGCCAGGTTGAGAAAATGGAAACCATTCAGAAGTAAAGACCAAATAAATTGCACTGCAAAAGCACTGTAATTTATGTAAAATGAAAAAATGCACTGATGCACAGCAATAAATTTGATTTGCTAAAATGCTATTGACAAGTTCAGTTTATAGATAGAGCTGCGAAAGTCTCTGCTTTAAGTTAGTTCAAGGTCATCAATTATTGATTTTTTTTATAATTTATCTCTTTTTATTTTTTTATCACTCGCTTATAAGACAAGAAGCCACTTTGAGACAATAACGTGCTGTCTGATCAGGCTCTATGCTGTTTGCTATTCGGATAGTGGCTGAATAGCAAACAACATAGATCCTGATCAGATGTGGCATTACGCTGCGGCTGATCCGGATCTATGTTGATTGCAAATGTGATCTTTATTTATGCAACAGGCAAAGGTTTAAACAACTCCCTATTTTGAAGGTCTACGGTAAGCCCCGTGCTGTTGCCTCGTCTGTTCTAAATCGCAGCAGGCACTTATTCCTTTCTATTTTAAAATTACCTGCGGATCAATATAAAGTTTTCGCTCAACATTTTATGGGTGGGGAGGGGGGGTTGCAATTGTCGTGATAGGCGTGGCTACGCCAATGCTCAGAGGCTACATGTTTGAAACGAAACGCTGCCATTTATCAAAAATATATCATTGGTTCCCCTTAATTACTCAGTTGATAAAACTGCATATTCTCATCACCATCTGTGCATTATACACAAAAACAAGAGATTTCATTTTTTTTAAGTTATATTGGCTTTCGAAATGATTGTAAAAGGTTGTTAGCATGTAAATGCATTACAGAATAGCAAACAGTAAAGAAATCTAATGTAAAACATTTTTTAAAGCGACATTACATTGCAAAAAGTAAATAAAATACATTTTTTCACGTATAAATGCATAGCTACTACACATTCTTCTGAATACATTCGAACACTAACATTGAATCAATAAACAGTGTTTTTGTGGTATACAAAGTAGGATTTCATATAACGGTCATCTGCACTCCTGAATTGATGTTGGGGTCAATACTAAATGCGCGATACTTTCGATTAGAGATAATTTAACTAAGATTAGTCTACAAATGCATAGGCACACATGTGAGATATCACTGTAAATATGTACCATACCGTGTGTTATTCAGGATAAACGCGTTGTATTACGCATGAATGTCGATCCTATTTACATTATATTGTTATGTCAACAAGCCGCGTATATGACGTTTGTTTATTTGTTGAAATACTCAGTTTTTGAGGCACATATTTGGGGAGAAATAATACCATATAATAGGAAATTACATTCTGCAGACATTTGCGTTTTCACCGATGTAGTGTCGCTTTAAATGCGGTTGAAATATTTATAATCTTATTTTGCCTTTAGAGTAATCTTTTATTTGATTGGCTCTCTATACAGTCCGATTAGCGCAGTGGTTAGCGCGCTCGCTTCTCACCAATGCAACTTTGGTTCGATCCTCGGACCGGGAAGTATGTGGGATGGTACGGTGGTCGCCAGATCGGACAGGTGGGTTTTCTCCAGGTACTCCGGTTTCCTCCCACACGAATGACCACATATACACTTTCATCTGCGCCAATGAGAGTGATTAATATAAGTTGTTAGAACTTGTTTCGCAATTGTTGTAAAATAAATAAAGTTTAAACTATACATGTACAGTCCGTAAGAAATCATCATAGAAAAGGAATGTTTAATAAATCACTTTTAGAAAATTTTAGTAATATTTCTGATATAAAAAAACCCGGGACAGTCTTGCATACAGCGCAATTATTGCATTTCTTAATTTTACAGGAATATGGTTAGCATTTAAATTTTAAACCATATTTACCCTATTATATGCCTCGTGTTCTGGAGTAAAATCAGTTATAATAAAGGTCATTTGTCGCTTATTTGGAGGTGTTGGTAATTTGAGTGCTAGTGCTGAGGTCACAAAGACTGCAGGTTTGAAAAAATCTCCACTGGATGAATGAATATAAAAATAAATATGTATGGTTTGTTTTATTAACAAGGAACCTGGCATACTGTAAGATAACAATTTATGCTTGGTTTTGCTGATTAAGTTTGAACTGAGTAGCTTTGTAATTGACCGTATGCGACAGCCAATGATTACTGTTTTGCACACTAGCGGTGAAAATAACAGTCAAATATCAGGGATTATTCTAGAGGGCGATGTGGGCGAAATTGTCGCCCTAGGGACCCTGACTTCGCCCTCTGGGGGGGGCCCACTTCTCCCTAAAAAAAATTATTATTGTTTGGTTTTTACGATTTTCAAACAAAATTTGTCTAGTAAGATACACTGGCCCATTATAAATCACTCCTTCTATTCAAATGTTGTATTTAATGGTTGTACTGTGCATTTTAACCCTATTTTGCAGAAGTATATTAAAGAACACCATTTAAGGACGTGATCACGCGCTTTCTCACTTCTCCCAAAAATTCTTGACCTAGAATGAACCCTGAAATATGTTATCGAATTTCATTAGAATTGTGTGGTAACGGCCGAATTCTAATAGGGTTATATTACATACATTGTATTTCCAGAGTTTACAACTACCGCTACAAATAAGAATAGAACATTAATTGTCGTCTGCTACATTTATTTGAACTATTTACAATCTTTATTTTACCCAGCATGCAAAGAGTTGATGAACAACTTGTCTTCAATAACAGTATAGTGGAAGTTGTGATAGCTCAGTTGTAGCGCATGCGCGAAAGGTCCGGAGTTCGAGCCTCCGCTGGAGCCATTACGATTATGTCCCTAGACAAGGCATTTAAATTCCACATTGCCCCTTCTCTCTTCCTCGTGGCGATTAATTCCATCAGAAATGAGGTCTGTGATTAATATAGAGTAATTAATATAAGTTATAAGAACTTGTTTCGCAATCGAGCTAAAATAAATGGGTATAAACTAATAACAGTACAGTCAAACCTGTGTTAGTGGTCACCTCCATTAAGCAGCCAACCTGTATTAAGCAGCCAGTTTCCAGATTCCCAATTGGTTGTTTTATTATATATTTGACCTCTATTAAGCAGCCACCTGTGTTAAGCAGCCACTTTCTATGACTCCCTTGGCTGGCTGCTTAAGACAGGGTTGACTGTATACCCAATCAAAATGGTGCACAATAGGCCCATCAAAGAACCGGCGCATGGCGAGGCCACTGCTGAAACTATTATTGCCTCCCTTTGGTAGCTCCTAATGGTCCTTATAGTTGTAATCCTTTGAGGAGTGGAGTCCGCCTCCGTGGTCGAGTGGTTACGGTCACTGACTTGTATACCACTGTAACCTATCATCACTGACGGTCCGCCTCCGTGGTCAAGTGGTTACGGTCACTGACTTGTATACCACTGTAACCTATCATCACTGATGGTCCGCCTCCGTGGTCAAGTGGTTACGGTTGCTGACTTGTATACCACTGTAACCTATCATCACTGATGGTCCGCCTCCGTGGTCGAGTGGTTACAGTCACTGACTTGTATACCACTGTAACCTATCATCACTGACGGACACGGGTTCGAGCCCCGCTGTGATAAATTGATGATATGTGAGAAAGTTGTAAGTTTCTTGCGGAGCTTAGAGAATTGAGTACTGGTTACTACCCAGGAAATGTAGGTGGTCTTCTCCACCACAACATACTGACTTTGTACGATAATGCTCCAGACTGGGCCCTGTACACATAGCGTAGAATGACATCTGAGAAATGGAAGACAATTTATAGAGACAGAGGCATCTAATTTCTCCTTTAGAATTCAGGGGCAGTAACTCAGAGCAGTGTTTCTCATTGGAAGGCATAATATTACAGGCAATACATGGCCTACTGAGGTTTATTTATGTGTACAAGCATCAGGTCAATTATTTCTAAATGTATTTAACAGTTATTTAATGATCTTAATTTTAACTACATGTATACTTGTGTGAAAACTAAAATACCTGCGGCTCATAATATTGTCTTAAACTGCTGGGTGTGATTTAGGCAGTGCATTTATGTGATTTAGGCAGTACATGTATGTGATTTAGGCAGTACATGTATGTGATTTAGGCAGTACATGTATGTGATTTAGGCAGTGCATTTATGTGATTTAGGCAGTGCATTTATGTGATTTAGGCAGTGCATTTATGTGATTTAGGCAGTGCATTTATGTGATTTAGGCAGTACATGTATGTGATTTAGGCAGTACATTTATGTGATTTAGGCAGTGCATTTATGTGATTTAGGCAGTGCATTTATGTGATTTAGGCAGTACATGTATGTGATTTAGGCAGTGCATTTATGTGATTTAGGCAGTACATGTATGTGATTTAGGCAGTACATGTATGTGATTTAGGCAGTACATGTATGTGATTTAGGCAGTGCATTTATGTGATTTAGGCAGTACATGTATGTGATTTAGGCAGTGCATTTATGTGATTTAGGCAGTACATGTATGTGATTTAGGCAGTGCATTTATGTGATTTAGACAGTACATGTATGTGATTTAGGCAGTACATTTATGTGATTTAGGCAGTACATTTATGTGATTTAGGCAGTACATGTATGTGATTTAGGCAGTGCATTTATGTGATTTAGGCAGTACATGTATGTGATTTAGGCAGTACATGTATGTGATTTAGGCAGTGCATTTATGTGATTTAGGCAGTGCATTTATGTGATTTAGGCAGTACATTTATGTGATTTAGGCAGTACATGTATGTGATTTAGGCAGTACATGTATGTGATTTAGGCAGTACATGTATATGATTTAGGCAGTGCATTTATGTGATTTAGGCAATGCATTTATGTGATTTAGGCAGTACATTTATGTGATTTAGGCAGTGCATTTATGTGATTTAGGCAGTGCATTTATGTGATTTAGCAGTGCATTTATGTGATTTAGGCAGTACATGTATGTGATTTAGGCAGTACATGTATGTGATTTAGGCAGTACATGTATGTGATTTAGGCAGTACATGTATGTGATTTAGGCAGTACATTATCTGAGTAAATCTGGACAGTGTGCAAGTTGGACAGTACATTGTGATATGATGTGCTTTGGGTTGTACTATTATGTGATTTACCAGGTGACAGACATCTAATTGTATGATTAATTTAGGCAATTTAATCATGTGAAGTAGGTCATTTAATCATGTGAAGTAGGTCATTTAATCATGTGAAGTAGGTCATTTAATCATATGAAGTAGGTCATTTAATCATGTGAAGTAGGTCATTTAATCATGTGAAGTAGGTCATTTAATCATGTGAAGTAGGTCATTTAATCATGTGAAGTAGGTCATTTAATCATGTGAAGTAGGTCATTTAATCATGTGAAGTAGGTCATTTAATCATATGAAGTAGGTCATTTAATCATATGAAGTAGGTCATTTAATCATGTGAAGTAGGTCATATAATCATGTGAATTAGACGATGAATTACATGCATGTGGTTTTCGAAAAATAATAATAATAATAATAATAACTTTGAAAGTGTTGTGATTTAGGCAATCTTGATATCTGATCTAGAATACTCCTAAATTGGACCCTCCTTAGAAATTGCTCAGTACTAAGTTGCTAACCTTCTCACAGAGTGTAACTAAATATTATAACATTTGTGTGTTGTGTACATGTATCTGCACATATTGTGCGTTTTATTACATTAATTGTAAAACATTAATTCTATTTTTTCAGTATTATCATCTATTATGTATTCAATCAACTCTAGTATATTTAAGAAATAATAAGTATCAACCGTGGTATATCGCAGAATAACCCGAGTTTGTCGTTCTTATGCATAGAAATATATCACGAAGGCCGAAGGTTGATACTTATTATTTCGATTCTAACACGACTTACTTCTAATAATTTTAGACGAGAATCAAAGGAGTATTTTCTTCAAACACATTTGGCTTTCGAAATTTCCTTCCGCGTTAGGCATGATGACGTTATTTTTTATGGAATATATCAATCTAGTGCATAAATGAACAAAAGTTGTAACTGATCAATAATTTTATTTATTTTGTCAAATAAAACTGTACAGAATAGTAACGTTAACTGAAACGTTACTTAACAGAAAAACAAGACGGACAAGAGATTATCTGATTCTAAAAATAGCTCACTTCCGCGAATTCCCACGGTAGTATTTACAAACATCACGTGACTTTCATTCATATAACTTTACACGCATTGTATAAATGGAATAGCCAAAACACGGTGTGCGCGCAGCATAGTTCAAGGTAGGTATATCGCAGAATAACCTGAGGTAGGTTTTACTCTACAAGTATATATGTTATTAGCTGGGTCGTGTTAGAATAATATTTAATAATTCATTTGTTTACATAGCAAATAATTGTCATGCAATTTCGTTAGAATTAATGAAATTCCAGAACATATTAACAAGAGTTTTCAGTTACAAATAAGAAAATAACAAGATTAATGAATTGTCGTCTGCTACAATTTGTTGAACTATTTATAGCATTTGTTTTACCCAGCATATAAACTGTTAAGGAGTGTATCATGTTGGAATGGGTTGTTGTATTGTATTTGAAACTGACTGTGGTTTTATCAATGTATGAATTGTTGTGATATGCATGTGAGCTTGTCCTGGATGTATGTAATTCCGTGCAGACATTGTTTAATGTAATTGTTGTTATTAAAAGTGGCGATGGATTCCATCAGAAATGAGGTCTCGAGCGTGATTAATATAACTTATAAGTTGTAAGAACTTGTTTCGCAATCGAGCTAAAATAAATTTTAATAAACTAAGTAAAAAGTTTGCAGCTGTAGTGACTGCTATCATGTAACTTTTAAACCTTACATAAATATAATAAAATAACATCATTTTAATAAATACCACAGTATTTATAAAAACTATGGAGTCAAATTGTTTTTTTATTTCTTTCGTTGTTTATATTTACGTTTATTTATCATCGCTATACCGGTTGCCCATATGAGCGACGCCTCCTGAAGAGATTAGTTATTTTAGATTTTTGGAGGATTTAGTGCATGATACAGACTTAGAGTCTCCTTGATTCTTTTATGTGCACGGTGTATAGCACCGACACGCGACCTCGGTTTTACGTCCATCTGAAAGACTGTTAATTTTATTAGGGTAAGACGGGGGATCGAACCAGGATTACCAGTCCAGCATGTTACCTGCAATCCCTGGATTACCAGTCCAGCATGTTACCTGCAATCCCTGGATTACCAGTCCAGCATGTTACCTGCAATCCCTGGATTACCAGTCCAGCATGTTACCTGCAATCCCTGGATTACCAGTCCAGCATGTTACCTGTGATCCCTGGATTACCAGTCCAGCGTGTTACCTGCAATCCCTGGATTACCAGTCCAGCATGTTACCTGTGATCCCTGGATTACCAGTCCAGCGTGTTACCTGTGATCCCTGGATTACCAGTCCAGCGTGTTACCTGTGATCCCTGGATTACCAGTCCAGCATGTTACCTGTGATCCCTGGATTACCAGTCCAGCGTGTTACCTGTGATCCCTGGATTACCAGTCCAGCGTGTTACCTGTGATCCCTGGATTACCAGTCCAGCGTGTTACCTGTGATCCCTGGATTACCAGTCCAGCGGATCAAAATTGATTGTCTGCAAAATTATGACTAGAGGATATCTCCATGTGAAAGTCTATAATAAAAGTATTTATTTATTATAGTGTCACCCCTATTTAAAACACCAGCCATTTCTGACTTATGAGACAACTCTTTTTATGAACATCAGTACTTCCCGAATCCTATGCTTGTACGCCAGGCTGGTAGGCCATTATTTAACTAGCTGGCGGCTCACCAACCAGCCATTTCGGAACAAACCCCTGACGAGATTCGAACCTTCGACCTCCCACTCTGTAGGCGGATGCCTTAACCACTAGGCCAAGGAGACTTAACTTTCATTTAATTGACAGGTGTGATAAGTGTCAAGGTTCACGCAGACAACATTTCAGGTAGTTCTTATAGGTTTCAATTAAACTCATTTTTCAGGCTCTTCAAATTCTGCACTTGTATACACTTTTCGGTTCTGAATGAATCAGTCGATGTTAATGCTAGTTAGGGAAATGCATTCCAAATTAAATGTTTATTTATGTAGGCTTCATTACTGTAGACAGAATCTAACTGTACTCGTTATCGAATTTTCGGCCCCATGGCCTTTGTTGGGATGCAACCGCTTTTGTGTGTTTTCCTCTAAAAAATTACAATACAATGTTTATGATATTTAATGATGTCGTGTACATCAGAAATGGCGGCACATACGACGTTCAGCATTAGCTGTGCACGCGCGTAGCCAATACTATTCTGGATGCGACGGTTCCCGCAGGACACAACCACATCCAACAATTATAGTATTGCAGCCATGTGGTAACCCTGTAGCCAACTGGGCTTCTATCAATTGTCTGTATGTACGACCCTCTCGACTGATCCGTTTGTTGTACGGCCCTCTTGACTTATCCGTTTGTTGTACGGCCCTCTCGACTGATCCGTTTGTAATATGTGAGCACGGACGTCGGTCTCGCTGTGTCCAACAAAATTCCTCATTACCAGGGCTGTACAAATATTTTTCAGGACCACTTGTCCAGGACAAGTGACTTTCAAAAAGCCACTTGTCCTGACCAGGAGGCCACTTGTCCAATAATATTTTGCCAAAACAGCAATTAAAAATGTGATATCATATGTATCTTTACGTATAGGCTAATTGAGACAGAGACAAGATCATGATTAAGATGATTTAATTCAGTTTTTACATAAATTATCTAAATAAATAAAGAATCATTATTACACACAAACTATGTTTCTTAACACATATACCCGTGGACATGACGACCACCTTTGCCACAGGCAAGCCAGTGCCTGGTGGCCTTCTCAGCATCAAAGTATTGCAGAGAAGGCCCAGTTCTCTTCAGTTCACTTAATGGCACTTGGGCTGGTCCTTAATAGTCTGGCATACACCTCACTGCTCTGCTGCTGTTGCCTCATAAGCACCGTCAACTGCACATACTCTGTCTGAATCTGGCTGTGACTAGCCTCAGGGAATACAGCCATCATATGGTTCAGGATGTCCTGTAGATCTTCTTTTCCGTGGCTGGCCAGCTGATGTCGCTCACTTGGGACAGACCTGTAGTACAGGGCCTGGAAGGACTTCAGTAGTTTATCGTTGAAGTTCTGGAACCTGCAAATATACATGCATATCACTACATAATTATGAATTCAAAATGGAATCATCAGTGAGTGTACTCACTCAATACTCAGTCTGTTCTTTTTAGCCTCCCCACTTTCACTTTCATCTTCACTTTTCCGTTTAGAACTAAAGAATTTAAGTAAACTCATATTGATCTTAACACGGCAGCGCAGTTTAATAGAATAATTAATATGGACGAAATGTGCAGAGTCCGATAGTTATTTACATGATATTTCTATATAAAATTGAGTAAATCATTACCGTTGGCTAATCTTGAACTTGAATTGCTCTAATTATATCATGAAATTAAAAAACACAACTTACCACTTTAAAAATAGTGACGTTTTCTGCGCCTCGGCAAAAGACGCCTGTATAGGCGAATATCAATCAATCAGTGTTTGCAGTCTGTAACATTAATTGCCCACGTTTGTAGCACGCGTCCATCATAACAAATCAACCCAATCAGGCATCATTCATCTATTATGTATGTCCACTCTTAATCTTTAAATTAGCGAGTGTTTTCACAGTTCATCGCATTGTTTACATTCGCAATCGGCATATGTGTGATCACGTGATCTCACAACACGCGTACACGGTGTTCATTGGATTTCTACCGCGGTAATTCATCTGTTTTTGGCGAAAGTAAATAGAGCCGGGTTTTTTAATAGATTTTCTGGGTTTATTAGATTTTCTGTCAAAAAAGATGATTATGATTTTTGAAAAGGGCACTTGTCCGGGACTAACGTTTTGAAATTAGCCACTTGTCCGCCGTAATTTTCGACTTGTCCCGGGCGTCGGGCGATAGGATTTGTACAGCCCTGATTACTGTATTTACTTTAAAACTTTTATTATCACTGCGAAAAATGGTTCCATATAATTATGGGAGTGTATGGAATCTGTAATCTGAGCATATAGGAGTTATGATGCCATATATTAAACATTCTGTTTATAGATCTGTGACACATACCCGTATGCTTGGATATGCGGGCTCTATATATGACACTTAACCCACTTCATTCTGGATACATTTAAAGGCTTTTGCAAACAACATAGATCCAGATCAGCCGCAGCGTGACGCTGCATGCTGATCAGGATCTATGTTGTTTGCTACATAGCCAAGTGTCTTAGCAAGATCATCTGAAGAGCAAACAGCATAGAGCCTGATCAGACGGCATGTTCCATGGTGGCTGATCTGGCTCTATGTTCTTTGCAAATACTGTTTGAACGGTATCCAGAATCAAATGGGTTAATAATTATACGGACACATTTTCCACAACTTTTGTTGTTATTATGTATACAATGTTCTCACCATTTGCTTCTGTTTCAGTCTTTGACCTCTCTCTAGTTAGCAATTTACTTCCTGTCACATGGTACAGTGTTATTTTACTTCCTGTTCCTGGTTGTTGTTGTAGCATGTCAATGAGTTGTATGATACTTTAGCATGTAAGAAATGTAGACATATAGACATTGTGTCCGTCTGGTACTCCAGTGACAAAGGTGATTGAATTTAAAGATCTCTATTATCGTTTATCTCTATAGAGATATAAGCTTTTATCGTAGTGTATCTCCATACATACTAATGTGTCGGTGCATGTGGTGCTATTCGTCGATGCTTCCATGTTGGAATGGCAAATGACATCGAGATGCACATCCAAGTGGGAATGGGTTAACTATTTATAGTTTACGTATGTTTGAGACTGTACAGTGCAGAACTCATGCCCTATCATACGTGTACCATCTGCATGAGGTTATGATTTGTAAATACTCGGGTAACTATGACAATACTCACTGCCCAATTTGGCTATTGATATACAAGCACAATCTAACACCTGAATTTCCAAGTTAAAATAAATGCAAATATCGTTTATGTTTTTATTGTCACAAAGTATCATTATGTATACCTACAAAAACAATACATTGACTGTTGGAAAGGTCATATACAAAAAATTCTAACAATAGTTATATTACTTGAAAAAAGTGCAGATCCTGATGAGACGGCTCGTCACGAACCGGCTCATCTGGATCTACACTTTTTTGTAAGCCAATTTAGAGGTCTGTGGTGTTGAAAGGGTTAACTGTAAATTCCTTGAAACTGTAAAGTCGTGTAAACAGGTGGGAACAATATCTCAAGTTTAGTCTAATTTAACACTTTCAACCCCACAGGCCTCTAAATAGGCTTATGAAAAGTGTAGATCCAGATGAGCCGGCTCGTGACGAGCCGTCTCATCAGGATCTGCACTTTTTTGCCAGTAATAATTATTACTATTTTTAGATAAAATTACCCATTTTGATAAATGAACTGGTCCAAATGTAATTTTCTTATTAATTTATTGGTCTAAAAATAGCATCCTAGGGTGTGACATGGGCGTAATAGGAGCCCTACTTCATTCCAATAAACATACACCAAAAACACATTATTTTCTTTACACTTTCCATACAAAATCGTTTCCAGTAAGGAACTCTAAACTCTAAATGTTGTATTTAATGGTCATATTGTGTATTTGAGCCATATTGTGTCGAAATTTATTAACCCATTTCATTCTGGATACCGTTCAAACAGTATTTACAAAGAACATAGAGCCAGATCATCCGCCACGGAACGTGCCATCTGATTAGGCTCTATGCTGTTTGCAATTCAGATGATCTTGCTAAGATACTTGGCTATGTAGCAAACAACATAGATCCTGATCAGCATGCAGCGTCACACTGCAGCTGATCTGGATCTATGTTATTTGCAAAAGCCTTTAAATTAGGGATGTCAACGAGTATTCGAGTACTCGAGTACTCGATCGAACGTCCGAGTATCGAATACTTTTCAGATAATCGAGTACTCGGTTAAAAAAAATAAAATCAACAAATCATTATTTTGCATAAATACGGAGTTGCCTGTGAACAAATCGTGATCAGTGGGATTAGCGAAACTTCCGCTGTACCAAACAATGCAATATACAACATGTCATGGTGATTAACAATACCTGTATATCACACAGAGCCGGCCACAGTGACCGAATAATTAAGGTGTTGATTCAATTTATTTGATAAGCGGAAGTTTCATGCAAATTATTTTATCATTGGGTTCACTACTGAGGCGGGTCGTCCGATTGTATGTCGTGTGAATGACATCTTTTGTCTGGTGGTCGGAACTTGTTTTGATGTTATAATTGACACTTACTTGATTACTCAATTTAGAACTTTAAGCAGCTACCCATAGCAGGGCAATACCGAAATAGTTGTTAAATAATAAATATCGTAACTTTTGCCATTAACGTTAACGCTGTTAAACTGTGAAGACCATAGTAGCTCGCCCATATGGTTCACCGGCGGCGAGGGTAATTAAGCTCAATCATCGTGAAGAGATCTTTAGAATATAATAGTAGTATAGTAATATAAGTGAATTGTGAGAATGCCTCCACCTAAATCTGTGGTATGGAAGTACTTTGAAAGACTTGACAACACATCGAAGCAATGAATTGATTAAAAGCAGGACCAATCTGATTGACGAGACAAGAAGCATAATCCACGGTAACGGTAACCGAGTACTCGAGTACTCGATCGAATACCTTTCCGAGTACTCAAGTACCAAAATCACTACTCGTTGACTCCCTACTTTAAATGTATCCAGAATGAAATGGGTTAAATAATACCATTTATACATCAGTTTTCATACTCATCATCATGTCGAATTTGTTTGCAAATGTCACCGCTGTCATTACCAGTAACAGTAATACAGATATTTTTATATCTAACAAAGTTGTGAGACTTGGAAACCTTGTTCCTATAGCAACAGTTTATAAAGTTTTACTCTATTTGATGGCATAGCTTTAACCCTTTCAACACCAAGTAACTGACGTGGACTGGTCCATGATATTTCTAAAAAAAATTCTAACAATAGTTATATTACTTGAAAAAAGTGCAGATCCTGATGAGACGGCTCGTCACGAACCGGCTCATCTGGATCTACACTTTTTTGTAAGCCAATTTAGAGGTCTGTGGTGTTGAAAGGGTTAACTGTAAATTCCTTGAAACTGTAAAGTCGTGTAAACAGGTGGGAACAATATCTCAAGTTTAGTCTAATTTAACACTTTCAACCCCACAGGCCTCTAAATAGGCTTATGAAAAGTGTAGATCCAGATGAGCCGGCTCGTGACGAGCCGTCTCATCAGGATCTGCACTTTTTTGCCAGTAATAATTATTACTATTTTTAGATAAAATTACCCATTTTGATAAATGAACTGGTCCAAATGTAATTTTCTTATTAATTTATTGGTCTAAAAATAGCATGCACCAGTCCATGTCAGTTACTTGGGATTGAAAGGGTTAAACATGTTCATACCATTTTCACATGTCACCACTGAGGTATATTTGTTACCGTATCTAGATTGTATATAACATTGTTTGTTGTCTAATATATTTTAGAATATATTCTAATATATATATATATAGTGATATATATATAGTGGAAGTCGTGATAGCGCAGTGGACGCTCGTTCCCTTCAGGTGCGAAAGGTCCGGAGTTCGAACCCCGCTGGAGCCATTATGATTGTGCCCTTAGGCAAGGCATTTAATTTCCACATTGCCTCTTCTCTCTCCCTTGTCGGCGATGGATTCCATCAGGAATGAGGTCTCGAGAGTGATTAATATAAGTTGTAAGAACTGGTTTCGCAATCGAGCTAAGATAAATTTGTATAAACTAATTTATATTGAAGGCTACTATACGAACGAGAACAGTGTAACTTATTCATTATGACAAATATTACGGTTTGTGAAATAAAACAATTTGTTGCGTTTTAAAAGAAAATCCTACCTCCCTTTATATCATAATGCCATTTGCACATTCAACTTTCATACAAAAGTTACTCCCCTTTAATTTATAATGCCATTTGCACATTCAACTTTCATACAAAAGTTACTCCCCTTTAATTTATAATGCCATTTGCACATTCAACTTTCATACAAAAGTTACTCCCCTTTAATTTATAATGCCATTTGCACATTCAACTTTCATACAAAAGTTACTCCCCTTTAATTTATAATGCCATTTGCACATTCAACTTTCTGCAAATGTTACTCCCCTTTAATTTATAATGCCATTTGCACATTCAACTTTCTGCAAATGTTACTCCCCTTTAATTTATAATGCCATTTGCACATTCAACTTTCTGCAAATGTTACTCCCCTTTAATTTATAATGCCATTTGCACATTCAACCATTACTGCAAATGTTACTCCCCTTTAATTTATAATGCCATTTGCACATTCAACCATTACTGCAAATGTTACTCCCCTTTAATTTATAATGCCATTTGCACATTCAACTTACTGCAAATGTTACTCCCCTTTAATTTATAATGCCATTTGCACATTCAACTTACTGCAAATGTTACTCCCCTTTAATTTATAATGCCATTTGCACATTCAACTTACTGCAAATGTTACTCCCCTTTAATTTATAATGCCATTTGCACATTCAACCATTACTGCAAATGTTACTCCCCTTTAATTTATAATGCCATTTGCACATTCAACTTTCATACAAAAGTTACTCCCCTTTAATTCATAATGCCATTTGCACATTCAACTTTCATACAAAAGTTACTCCCCTTTAATTCATAATGCCATTTGCACATTCAACTTTCATACAAAAGTTACTCCCCTTTAATTCATAATGCCATTTGCACATTCAACTTTCATACAAAAGTTACTCCCCTTTAATTCATAATGCCATTTGCACATTCAACTTTCATACAAAAGTTACTCCCCTTTAATTCATAATGCCATTTGCACATTCAACTTTCATACAAAAGTTACTCCCCTTTAATTCATAATGCCATTTGCACATTCAACTTTCATACAAAAGTTACTCCCCTTTAATTCATAATGCCATTTGCACATTCAACTTTCATACAAAAGTTACTCCCCTTTAATTCATAATGCCATTTGCACATTCAACTTTCATACAAAAGTTACTCCCCTTTAATTCATAATGCCATTTGCACATTCAACTTTCATACAAAAGTTACTCCCCTTTAATTCATAATGCCATTTGCACATTCAACTTTCATACAAAAGTTACTCCCCTTTAATTTATAATGCCATTTGCACATTCAACTTTCATACAAAAGTTACTCCCCTTTAATTTATAATGCCATTTGCACATTCAACTTTCATACAAAAGTTACTCCCCTTTAATTTATAATGCCATTTGCACATTCAACTTTCATACAAATGTTACTCCCCTTTAATTTATAATGCCATTTGCACATTCAACCATTACTGCAAATGTTACTCCCCTTTAATTTATAATGCCATTTGCACATTCAACCATTACTGCAAATGTTACTCCCCTTTAATTTATAATGCCATTTGCACATTCAACCATTACTGCAAATGTTACTCCCCTTTAATTTATAATGCCATTTGCACATTCAACCATTACTGCAAATGTTACTCCCCTTTAATTTATAATGCCATTTGCACATTCAACCATTACTGCAAATGTTACTCCCCTTTAATTTATAATGCCATTTGCACATTCAACCATTACTGCAAATGTTACTCCCCTTTAATTTATAATGCCATTTGCACATTCAACCATTACTGCAAATGTTACTCCCCTTTAATTTATAATGCCATTTGCACATTCAACCATTACTGCAAATGTTACTCCCCTTTAATTTATAATGCCATTTGCACATTCAACCATTACTGCAAATGTTACTCCCCTTTAATTTATAATGCCATTTGCACATTCAACCA
>CM026394.1:25303074-25433524 GCA_014843695.1 Archivesica marissinica
CACATTCAACTTTCATACAAAAGTTACTCCCCTTTAATTTATAATGCCATTTGCACATTCAACTTTCATACAAAAGTTACTCCCCTTTAATTTATAATGCCATTTGCACATTCAACTTTCATACAAAAGTTACTCCCCTTTAATTTATAATGCCATTTGCACATTCAACCATTACTGCAAATGTTACTCCCCTTTAATTTATAATGCCATTTGCACATTCAACCATTACTGCAAATGTTACTCCCCTTTAATTTATAATGCCATTTGCACATTCAACCATTACTGCAAATGTTACTCCCCTTTAATTTATAATGCCATTTGCACATTCAACCATTACTGCAAATGTTACTCCCCTTTAATTTATAATGCCATTTGCACATTCAACCATTACTGCAAATGTTACTCCCCTTTAATTTATAATGCCATTTGCACATTCAACCATTACTGCAAATGTTACTCCCCTTTAATTTATAATGCCATTTGCACATTCAACCATTACTGCAAATGTTACTCCCCTTTAATTTATAATGCCATTTGCACATTCAACCATTACTGCAAATGTTACTCCCCTTTAATTTATAATGCCATTTGCACATTCAACCATTACTGCAAATGTTACTCCCCTTTAATTTATAATGCCATTTGCACATTCAACCATTACTGCAAATGTTACTCCCCTTTAATTTATAATGCCATTTGCACATTCAACCATTACTGCAAATGTTACTCCCCTTTAATTTATAATGCCATTTGCACATTCAACCATTACTGCAAATGTTACTCCCCTTTAATTTATAATGCCATTTGCACATTCAACCATTACTGCAAATGTTACTCCCCTTTAATTTATAATGCCATTTGCACATTCAACCATTACTGCAAATGTTACTCCCCTTTAATTTATAATGCCATTTGCACATTCAACCATTACTGCAAATGTTACTCCCCTTTAATTTATAATGCCATTTGCACATTCAACCATTACTGCAAATGTTACTCCCCTTTAATTTATAATGCCATTTGCACATTCAACCATTACTGCAAATGTTACTCCCCTTTAATTCATAACACCGATGGCCATGTTCAATCCACAAAAATTGAAGATATCAATTTCGTTTGGCATTCTCTCTTTTATAATGCAGCATTGCTTGTGACCTTTGACCTTTATAAATATATGTAAAACTTGTTCATCATGTATTGTGCGAATGACCCGATACCAAAGTTACTTGATTAGAATATGCAGGGTGTGACTTTGCGGGGTTAAATCCACATGTTACGATAAACTTGCGTAGTAAACAAAAAGTTATTATTTCGTATAATTTAGTAATAATTTCAATAGGACACAGGTGCATGGTATTTTGGGTAGAGACTGTTCATTATCGATGTTTGTGATTAACCCTTTTCTCCTTACATGCACATTACCAATGCTGTCTTAAGTGGGAATAAGCTAAAATGTTGTGTCCTATTTGACTAACACAATAACATAACAGAATTGATAGTAATTATTTCTTTTAGCTTACATGGATATAAATCTGGTGGATTATTTAATAAATGATGTACAAATACAGCCAAACCTGTGTTAGTGGTCACCTCCATTAAGCAGCCAACCTGTATTAAGCAGCCAGTTTCAAGATTTCCTATTTGTTGTTTTACTATATATTTGACCTCTATTAAGCAGCCACCTGCACTAAGCAGCCACTTTCTCGGACTCCCTTGGCTGGCTGCTTAAGACAGGTTTGACTGTACTCCCATTTTCATATGTTCAGACATATTAGGGTAAATGATTTTAGCCACAATTGCACTTTTACCTTGATCTGAAGCTAAGTACAAAAGCAAGATAGAAATTGCCTGTATCAATTACAGTCTACATCCCTTATGTCAAAATCGGTTATGTCGAACTATCCGGTTATCTCAAAGTCGGATCAAAGTCCCGTTTCAGACACTATCGTGTTACATATAACTGGTTCCGTTTATATCGAATTTCGGTAAGTCAAATTTCGGTTATGTCGAAGTATTTTGTTCGGTCTGACGGAATTCGACATGACGGATGTAGACTGTATGTTCAAATCGGGTTCATTGGTAGAGTTAAATAGAGTAAACCCATCTACATAGCTACTGTAGAAGGAAAAAAAAGGTTTAAAACAAACATTTAAGGCACTAGAAAGATTGATCAATAATCCTGGAAAAATTATATTCTAAGAAAAACATCATATTCACCAGATATTCATATGTTCTCCAATTTAATTGCAGATACTATTCGTGATTCAGATTCGCCCGGAATTATTCGTCGACTATCTATCATGCTTCACTCATCATTCAGAGCAACACGTTTGAGCACCCGAAGAAACTCGGAGGATGGCATAAGTTTGACCTCCGTACACATGTCTCGAAAGACGTCCGTCTCTAGTCCTAGTCACACCTTACTGAGACGTGCTACGTCAAAAACAGCCAAGGGAAGTTCTATTATCCGCAAAGATGGCTCGGTGATTATTACAAAAAATGGCAAGATAATTTCAGTACGGCGTGACGCTGATTCTGTAAGAAGAGATAGGAGTTTCAGCGGGTTTGAAGATATGAAAGCGAGACAAACAAATGGTGTGTCTCGTAGTTATAGCGAACGTAACATCATAGACAAAGATAGGGTGGATTTGATTCCATTGTTGAAAATCAGAAATAGTGTTAGTCGATCACCTCTTTCATCCAATGAAAATGTTAATTCAAAGTTTGGCCACACCTCTTTGACAAAAATTGACAGTGTGGATGAGTCTGAAATAGAATCTCAAGACAACAAACTCCTCCCACCTGAGAGACAGTTGTCATCCCAGAGCCAATCATTGACATTGTTACCAAGGGAGGGAAGCTCAGCACCAATTCTTCCACAGCGAAATAAAAGTAATTCCTCTTCAGTGAAATCCGATTTGGATGATGTTTTTATACAAAGTCCGGTACGTATAACGTACAACTCCCAAGAAGGAATGCTGAATGCCATGCCTCTACAGCCCACCATCAAAGCTCAAGTTAAACTTGCAAAAAGTGACATGCAGTTAAATATTGACATTTCCGCATCAGCATCAAATAAGGCGGGTTCCAACGCTCTTTCGCCATCTAAAAGTTCAAATGTTGTTTCCAAGGTGCCGTTAATGAGATACCCGTCGGTGGAAAAACTAGATGTGCAATTTGGAATCCCACGATGCTCAAGTGATGCATCAACAATTCGTAAACTGTTGCCTAAATCACCACTGTATGTGAGACGATTGTTGTCCAATAAGAATGTTGATCAAACAGAAAAGAGTAAAACCTGAGAAAACTTACACAAAACCTGCTGAGTAAACTTACACAAAACCTGAGAAAACTTACACAAAACCTGTGTAGAACTGCACAAAACCTGTGTAAACTTACACAAAACCTGAGTAAGCTTACACAAAACCTGCTGAGTAAACTTACACAAAACCTGCTGAGTAAGCTTACACAAAACCTGCTGAGTAAACTTACACAAAACCTGCTGAGTAAACTTACACAAAACCTGAGTAAACTTACACAAAACCTGAGTAAACTTACACAAAACCTGAGTAAACTTACACAAAACCTGAGTAAGCTTACACAAAACCTGAGTAAACTTACACAAAACCTGAGTAAACTTACACAAAACCTGAGTAACTTCACAAAACCTGTGTAACTGACAAACTGAGTAAACACCTGTGTAGACTGCACAAAACCTGAGTAAACTTACACAAAACCTGAGTAGAACTGCACAAAACCTGTGTAGAACTGCACAAAACCTGAGTAAACTTACACAAAACCTGTGTAGAACTGCACAAAACCTGTGTAGAACTGCACAAAACCTGTGTAGAACTGCACAAAACCTGAGTAAACTTACACAAAACCTGAGTAAACTTACACAAAACCTGTGTAAACTTCTGTAAAACCTTCAATATTGAAGGAATGGAATGTCAACAGGGCTCATTCTAGGTCATGTTTTGGGGGTTGGGAGATGTGAGAAAGAGCTCTATTGTGTCCTTAAATGATGTTATTATTGTGTCTTAAAACAAAACAGGGTTAAAATATACAATATGACAATATGAAAGTGGGGCCCCCAGAGGGCGAAGTCATGGTCTGTAGGGTGACTATTTTCGCCCAATTCGCCCTCTAGAATGAGCCCTGGTCAATCATAGAAATTCTATACACCTTGACATTTTATTGATTCTGTTCCTGTATCTGATCATCATGGCCGGTATTCTAATATAATAATGGAACCATTTACACCTGTTTGTGAGAGAATTATTTAAATTGTATATAAATGCATGTACATTGTAAGTTATGAATTTTGTATTATTTGTGCAAACATTTTAAAATTGTTGCTAAAATTGGTTTAAACATATTTATTCCACTATATACATTCACAAAACAATACATGCACACAAAATCAAAGAATAGGAAAGGATCAAAACGGAAGCAGAGCTTATATAGTTTCTCTCCTTAAAATAAAATGTTAAAATTGATCGCAATGTCAGATCTGTCTTTGCCATGCAACGTCCCCGTAGGTGCAGGTTCGATACCAAGTGAACCGGGCACTGCCAAGAGGTGCAGAAATGGAAATCCCACCCGAGCGCTGAAGATGCGTGCAAAGAACGAGACTCTGCTTTTTTTAAATTTAATATTTTGCGAATGTTTTCGAAGTAAAAAAATATATTGTAAGCTCAAATTCATATTGTTTTCATCATAGCTTTTACAATTTATCTTTAGTGTTATGTTAGGATAGTCATTCAAAAAGTAGTGTCTGATACATGTATGTGATACTCCAATCCAATGTTCATAATAAAGACCAGAATCTCATGTAGTCCCAGTAATATCTATGGAGGTGGGATAGATATGGCGACTACTTATCCACTGCATGACAGCTAAATGGTCGTCGTTTGTATGCAGATATAATAGTATATTAACCTAAATCTCTATGTAGTCCCAGTAATATCTATGGAGGTGGGATAGATATGGTGACTACTTATCCACTGCATGATAGCTAAATGACTGTCGTTTGTATGGAGATATAATAGTATATTAACCTAAATCTCTATGTAGGAAAGGGTTAAATGGCTGTCGTTTGTATGGAGATACAATAGTATATTGACCTAAATCTCCATGTAGGAAAGGGTTAAATGGCTGACGTTTGTATGGAGATATAATAGTATATTAACCTAAATCTCCATGTAGGAAAGGGTTAAATGGCTGTCATTTGTATGGAGATATAATAGTATATTAACCTAAATCTCTATGTAGGAAAGGGTTAAATGGCTGTCGTTTGTATGGAGATATAATAGTATATTAACCTAAATCTCTATGTAGGAAAGGGTTAAATGGCTGTCGTTTGTATGGAGATACAATAGTATATTGACCTAAATCTCCATGTAGGAAAGGGTTAAATGGCTGACGTTTGTATGGAGATATAATAGTATATTAACCTAAATCTCCATGTAGGAAAGGGTTAAATGGCTGTCATTTGTATGGAGATATAATAATATATTAACCTAAATCTCTATGTAGGAAAGGGTTAAATGGCTGTCGTTTGTATGGAGATATAATAGTATATTAACCTAAATCTCTATGTAGGAAAGGGTTAAATGGCTGACGTTTGTATGGAGATATAATAGTATATTGACCTAAATCTCCATGTAGGAAAGGGTTAAATGGCTGTCGTTTGTATGGAGATACAATAGTATATTGACCTAAATCTCCATGTAGGAAAGGGTTAATAGCAAAATTCCAAAATGAGTCGTAACATATGGTTCACCATGAGTGTAGGATCATTTTTATCACATTACCACATAGCACTCATTTTAATAATATTTTTGCATTAAATATCGATGCTATCTGTACATTCATTTTGGCGTCGAGTGTCGTGACATCACTACGCAAAACATTGTTATATTTATATTTTAACCCTTTCAACCCCACAGGCCTCTAAATAGGCTTATGAAAAGTGTAGATCCAGATGAGCCGGCTCATAACGAGCCGTCTCATCAGGATCTGCACTTTTTTGCCAGTAATAATTATTACTATTTTTAGATAAAATGACCCATTTTGATAAATGAACTGGTCCAAATGTAATTTTCTTATTAATTTATTGGTCTAAAAATAGCATGCACCAGTCCATGTCAGTTACTTGGGGTTGAAAGGGTTAAACAGCATTATGATTATGTCGAGACTTATTTTAAATAGTCGTTTGTCTTATCATTTACGTTATATACCAATTGAAATAGAGTTTAATTTACAAATTATGTGGATTATTCTCTCAACCAATCAGACTCCTTCCAGGTTGTATTACACATGTGTACATATAAGAACATATGCGATGGCTGGTATGAATTGCTACAATATGTGACCTATATAATAATTATGCAGCCTGATCGATACATGTATATCATCTTTATTGTCTAGTTGATGCAACAGAACATAACGATCAATGGAAACATGCACAACTTTACCGTCTTCATGTACTGCAATGATCAATCAAACTTATCGTTGGCGCGAATGAAAGCATAAATGTGGTTATTCCTCTAGGATTAGAAACCGGAGTACCCGGAGAAATTCACGTGTCCAATCTGGCGACGACCGTACCATCTCGCATACCTCCAGGTCCAAGGTTCGAACCTGGGTTGCATTGGTGAGAAGTGAGCGCACTAACCACTGCGCTAAACCCTTGTCCTGCTGTATAAATTTGATAGAATGTGCAAACCACATGGATTCTGATCATGATCTATGCTATTAAGCCAAGTATTTTAGCTCCACTGTCCGACTAGCAAACAGCACAGTGCCTGATCAGACGACACATTCTGTGACATCTGATCTGGCTCGATGCTGTTTTCAAAAGCAACTTTAGTCATATTTAGCTGCATAAGTGTTATATAACATATTGAGTACCGGTATATGTTTTGTAAAAACACTATTTATAACAGAATATAATTATTTATTTCCTTGTATACCGAAGAGTAATTTTGGCACACCGGTTATCGTACAGAAGAGTAATTTTGGCACACCGGTTATCGTACAGAAGAGTAATTTTGGCACACCGGTTATCGTACAGAAGAGTAATTTTGGCACACCGGTTATCGTACCGAAGAGTAATTTATCGTAGTTATTAAAATATGTGTGTTTTCGGTTTCCGAACCTACTGCAGTTTATACCCACCAATCTCAATTTTGCTTGGTGAGGATTATCAATAAATGTTTTTACAAAACATTCCCAATACCCATGTTGATGAATTCACTCAAATGGCAAACAATAAATTATATGAGCCTATGCAGACGGATCTGTAGTCCAGTGGTTAACACGTTTGACTGGCAATCCAGGAATCGCAGGTTCGATCCCCCGTCTGACCCTAATAAAATTAACAGTCTTTCAGATGGGACGTTAAACCGAGGTCTCGTGTCGGTGCTTTACACTGTGCAAGTAAAAGAACCAGAGGAAACTCTGGAATGGGTCTCTGTCTGTATCATTGCACTATCCTCCAAAAATCTAAAATGACTAATCTCTTCAGGAGGCATCGCTCATATGGGCAACCGGTAGCGACGATATATAAACGTAGAACACACACACATATGAGCCTACGTAATACAGCCAGCAAAAACGTCATAAGAACTAGGGGATATTTGTGTAAATGCCACTCGTGGAAATACAAATTTCGGTGATCACTCGATGATATAAAATCCTATCTTACACTAATAAACACAAATATTTATGATTTCCAATGATTTTAGCTAATATAATATTTGTTTTCAAATTTTATTCATTTTAACTGCCCCTGTCAGGATCCTCATTGCACTTCAATACACAACCCCACAACCACTTATATTAGTGTGAACGTCCGTAATAAGAAATAGTTCCGCTATAAATTTAGTTTATGTTTGCTGTCAAAATTAAAAACTACCGACAACACAAATTCATTAGAATATATTACTTTATAATTAACTATTCATGATTGTCAGAAAATTGCCAAAATACAAAAGTACGTCCAACGACGGAGGAATACGAAACTCAAGCAGTGGCAGAGAAAACGCCATCTTTCACTGTTTCAAAACAATGGAAAATGGAGTTTTCTTTCACTGACAATATCATTCATTTGTAAAGCATAAAAGAAAATTCTATCATTCTACTCTTAACTCTATGCATGCTAGCGGGAAAATAACAATCAAATGTGGTGTGGAATTACATTAGAAATGTCACAACGTCACAATTCTAATGAAATTCCATGACATATTTCCAGAGATTTCAGCTGCAAATACTTGAAAGCATAAAAGAAAAACAATTACACCAATCTATTCTTAGGAGACCAGAAACACATGATTTGTTGCTTTACCATGACACATTGTTATTTTATTCCTGTGACATTTGTTTTTATTTATTGTTCCATGTTGAATATACTTCACCCATGCTAGGAACTGTTGTTGTTTAGGGTAACATTTTTATTGTTCCTTATTGAATATACTTCACCCATGCTAGGAACTGTTGTTGTTTAGGGTAACATTTTTATTGTTCCTTATTGAATATACTTCACCCCATCATGTAGTCCGCCTCCGTGGTCGAGTGGTTACGGTCGCTGACTTGTATACCACTGTAACCTATCATCACTGATGGTTACGGGTTCGAGCCCCGCTCAGGCCGTGTCTCATTTATATGAAAAAGTTGGCAGTTTCTTACGGAGGTTGGTGCACCCAAGTACTGGTTAACCGTTGGAGCCTGCCCAGGAAAAGTGTTGATAGGTAAACTGCCCGCCGGCGATATAGCCCGAAATGGTGCTGATGCAGGCGTAAAACCCGAAATATAACATAACATACATCATGTGTTTAGAGCAATTCTCCCACCCAGGTTATACATCACGTGTTTAGAGCAATTCTCCCACCCAGGTTATACATCACGTGTTTAGAGCAATTCTCCCACCCAGGTTATACATCATGTGTTTAGAGCAATTCTCCCACCCAGGTTATACATCATGTGTTTATAGCAATTCTCCCACCCAGGCTATACATCACGTGTTTATAGCAATTCTCCCACCCAGGTTATACATCACGTGTTTATAGCAATTCTTCCACCCAGGCTATACATCACGTGTTTAGAGCAATTCTCCCACCCAGGCTATACATCACGTGTTTATAGCAATTCTCCCACCCAGGTTATACATCATGTGTTTATAGCAATTCTCCCACCCAGGTTATACATCATGTGTTTAGAGTAATTCTGCCACCCAGGTTATACATCACGTGTTTAGAGTAATTCTCCCACCCAGGTTATACATCACGTGTTTAGAGTAATTCTCCCACCCAGGTTATACATCATGTGTTTAGAGCAATTCTGCCACCCAGGTTATACATCACGTGTTTAGAGTAATTCTCCCACCCAGGTTATACATCATGTGTTTAGAGCAATTCTGCCACCCAGGCTATACATCACGTGTTTAGAGCAATTCTGCCACCCAGATTATACATCACGTGTTTAGAGTAATTCTGCCACCCAGGCTATACATCACGTGTTTATAGCAATTCTGCGCCCCAAGTCATACATACATCATGTGTTTAGAGCAATTCTGCATCCCAAGTCATACATCATGTGTTTATGTTCCATATTTTTGCAATTTATACAATATAATACATAGCTGTGTCATACAAGACATGTATCTACTAGTGTATAATGCATTTCATTTTAAAACATGGTTAAACCACTGTCGTGACGTCATACCATTGTGCTTGCAGTCCATTGTTATTAATATTGGGCTGCTGTCTTTTTTTTTAACGGCCAGAGTATTATATTTTATAAGAATTTTAATTAGTAGGAACTTATTATATATGTGTGTGTTTTAAGTAAGATATAAGCCTCAAACTGATCCAATATGTAAAATATTGGTACTGAGTTTGGTGTCTCATGCAGTCCAATATTTTACATACTGGATCGTTTTCGGCTTCTATCCTATGCATAAAGTCGACATTGACTGCTGAATTTTAAATAATTTAAGAAAACTTCAAATGTATCTGAGCTTTTGAACCACCTATAAGAATGTGTGGGTAGAATGAGTGAATATAATACAAGAGTAAGGGTGGAAAATGAGGGACATTACTGTTTTTTCTATTACCTCCCTTGATGGATAAAGTCAGATTTATCCCTAAATGTATATTGGTCCTTTTAGTTGGAATCCTTTGTTTTTACTGTTGTCGTCTAAACAGATGTTGCGTTAAGATAAATGTAATTTTATCAAAATCGTGATAATTAATTGAACCAATTTTTACAGTAAGGTATAGGATATGCTAAAGGATATCTGTCGAGATTTAATAATTTCATAATTATAAGACGCGAATACGGATAAGAATGGAAAACATGTGGTGCAAAGGAAACAACCATAAAAACAGAGGAGACCAATTAAGAGGACCAATATACTATTAAGAGTATTCAGGGGCAGTAACTGACTAATGCTTCTCATAGGCTGGATCTACATCTGGGGCCATAATAGCTGTTTAAACCACCTTAGGACAACTCTTTCCTTTTAAGCTTGTCCTAAGTTTGTATATGGTAGCTAACTGTCAATGTGCTTTTACCAATCTGGATTTTATTGGGGAAGCTGGGCATACCATTTGGCTCCACTTGTATCCACATGCATTACTTACATCTGGTTTTAGGTAATAGTATTAATTATTAATTTTATTAAATGTTCGTAAACCAAATTTGTGTTTGTTATATTTTTCCAAAATTTATTGGCAACTCACAATGTACAATTTCCTGTTGCAAATCAATTCAATATTAATTTTGAGTTCATATCATTTATAGGGATTGCTCCTTCGTTGTTCTCTGTCACGTGAGAGCTCTTCTTCGATTTCTGTCATGTGGTGTTCTCCATCCGTGTTATGGACATCTGCATCAGGGCAGTGCAGCACTCTCTGTCAGTGTTATCTGCATCAGGGCAGCACTCTCTGTCAGTGTTATCTGCATCAGGGCAGCACTCTCTGTCAGTGTTATCTGCATCAGGGCAGCACGCTCTGTCATTGTTATCTGCATCAAGGCAGCACTCTCTGTCATTGTTATCTGCATCAGGGCAGCACTCTCTGTCATTGTTATCTGCATCAGGGCAGCACGCTCTGTCATTGCTATCTGCATCAAGGCAGCACACTCTGTCATTGTTATCTGCATCAGGGCAGCACTCTCTGTCATTGTTATCTGCATCAGGGCAGCACACTCTGTCATTGTTATCTGCATCAAGGCAGCACACTCTGTCATTGTTATCTGCATCAGGGCAGGGCAGCACTCTCTGTCATTGTTATCTGCACCAGGGCAGCACTCTCTGTCATTGTTATCTGCATCAAGGCAGCACTCTCTGTCATTGTTATCTGCATCAAGGCAGCACTCTCTGTCATTGTTATCTGCACCAAGGCAGCACTCTATGTCATTGTTATCTGCATCAAGGCAGCACTCTCTGTCATTGTTATCTGCACCAAGGCAGCACTCTCTGTCATTGTTATCTGCATCAAGGCAGCACTCTCTGTCATTGTTATCTGCATCAGGGCAGTGAAGCACACTCTGTCATTGTTATCTGCATCAAGGCAGCACTCTCTGTCATTGTTATCTGCATCAAGGCAGCACTCTCTGTCATTGTTATCTGCATCAAGGCAGCACTCTCTGTCATTGTTATCTGCATCAAGGCAGCACTCTCTGTCATTGTTATCTGCATCAGGGCAGCACTCTCTGTCATTGTTATCTGCATCAAGGCAGCACTCTCTGTCATTGTTATCTGCATCAAGGCAGCACACTCTGTCATTGTTATCTGCATCAAGGCAGCACTCTCTGTCATTGTTATCTGCATCAAGGCAGCACTCTCTGTCATTGTTATCTGCATCAAGGCAGCACTCTCTGTCATTGTTATCTGCATCAGGGCAGCCTGTACTGTCATTGTTATCTGCATCAGGGCAGTGCAGCACTCTCTATCATTGTTATATGCATCAGGGCAGCACTCTCTGTCATTGTTATCTGCATCAAGGCAGCACACTCTGTCATTGTTATCTGCATCAAGGCAGCACAGTCATTGTTATCTGCATCAAGGCAGCACACTGTCATTGTTATCTGCATCAAGGCAGCACACTCTGTCATTGTTATCTGCATCAAGGCAGCACACTCTGTCATTGTTTTCTGCATCAAGGCAGCACTCTCTATCATTGTTATCTGCACCAAGGCAGCACTCTCTGTCATTATTATCTGCACCAGGGCAGCACTCTCTGTCATTGTTATCTGCATCAAGGCAGCCCTCTCTGTCATTGTTATCTGCACCAAGGCAGCACTCTCTGTCATTGTTATCTGCATCAAGGCAGCACTCTCTGTCATTGTTATCTGCATCAAGGCAGCGCTCTCTGTCATTGTTATCTGCATCAGGGTAGCACGCTCTGTCATTGTTATCTGCATCAGGGCAGCACGCTCTGTCATTGTTATCTGCATCAGGGCAGCACGCTCTGTCATTGTTATCTGCATCAGGGCAGCACTCTGTGTCATTGTTATCTGCATCAGGGCAGCACGCTCTGTCATTGTTATCTGCATCAGGGCAGCACTCTCTGTCATTGTTATCGGCATCAAGGCAGCACTCTCTATCATTGTTATCTGCACCAAGGCAGCACTCTCTGTCATTGTTATCTGCATCAAGGCAGCACTCTCTGTCATTGTTATCTGCATCAAGGCAGCACTCTCTGTCATTGTTATCTGCATCAAGGCAGCACTCTCTGGCATTGTTATCTGCATCAAGGCAGCACTCTCTATCATTGTTATCTGCATCAAGGCAGCACTCTCTATCATTGTTATCTGCATCAGGGCAGCCTACACTGTCATTGTTATCTGCATCAGGGCAGCCTGCACTGTCATTGTTATCTGCATCAGGGCAGCCTGCACTGTCATTGTTATCTGCATCAAGGCAGCACACTCTGTCATTGTTATCTGCATCAGGGCAGCCTGCACTGTCATTGTTATCTGCATCAGGGCAGTGCAGCACTCTCTATCATTGTTATCTGCATCAAGGCAGCACACTCTGTCATTGTTATCTGCATCAAGGCAGCACACTCTATCATTGTTATCTGCATCAAGGCAGCACACTCTGTCATTGTTATCTGCATCAAGGCAGCACTCTCTGTCATTGTTATCTGCATCAGGGCAGCACTCTCTGTCATTGTTATCTGCATCAGGGCAGCACTCTCTGTCATTGTTATCTGCATCAAGGCAGCACTCTCTGTCATTGTTATCTGCATCAGGGCAGCCTGTACTGTCATTGTTATCTGCATCAAGGCAGCACGCTCTGTCATTGTTATCTGCATCAAGGCAGCACTCTCTATCATTGTTATCTGCACCAAGGCAGCACTCTCTGTCATTGTTATCTGCATCAAGGCAGCACTCTCTGTCATTGTTATCTGCATCAAGGCAGCACTCTCTGTCATTGTTATCTGCATCAAGGCAGCACTCTCTGGCATTGTTATCTGCATCAAGGCAGCACTCTCTATCATTGTTATCTGCATCAAGGCAGCACTCTCTATCATTGTTATCTGCACCAGGGCAGCACTCTCTGTCATTGTTATCTGCATCAAGGCAGCACTCTCTATCATTGTTATCTGCACCAGGGCAGCACTCTCTGTCATTGTTATCTGCATCAAGGCAGCCCTCTCTGTCATTGTTATCTGCACCAAGGCAGCACTCTCTGTCATTGTTATCTGCATCAAGGCAGCACTCTCTGTCATTGTTATCTGCATCAAGGCAGCGCTCTCTGTCATTGTTATCTGCATCAGGGTAGCACGCTCTGTCATTGTTATCTGCACCAGGGCTGCACACTCTGTCATTGTTATCTGCATCAGGGCAGCACGCTCTGTCATTGTTATCTGCATCAGGGCTGCACGCTCTGTCATTGTTATCTGCATCAGGGCAGCACGCTCTGTCATTGTTATCTGCATCAGGGCAGCACTCTGTGTCATTGTTATCTGCACCAGGGCTGCACACTCTGTCATTGTTATCTGCATCAAGGCAGCACGCTCTGTCATTGTTATCTGCATCAGTGCAGCACTCTCTGTCATTGTTATCTGCATCAAGGCAGCACTCTCTGTCATTGTTATCTGCATCAAGGCAGCACTCTCTCTCATTGTTATCTGCATCAGTGCAGTGCAGCACTCTCTATCATTGTTATCTGCACCAAGGCAGCACACTCTGTCATTGTTATCTGCATCAAGGCAGCACACTCTGTCATTGTTATCTGCATCAGGGCAGCCTGCACTGTCATTGTTATCTGCATCAGGGCAGCCTGCACTGTCATTGTTATCTGCATCAGGGCAGCCTGCACTGTCATTGTTATCTGCATCAGGGTAGCCTACACTGTCATTGTTATCTGCATCAGGGCAGCCTGCACTGTCATTGTTATCTGCATCAGGGCAGCCTGCACTGTCATTGTTATCTGCATCAAGGCAGCACACTCTGTCATTGTTATCTGCATCAGGGCAGCCTGCACTGTCATTGTTATCTGCATCAGGGCAGTGCAGCACTCTCTATCATTGTTATCTGCATCAAGGCAGCACACTCTGTCATTGTTATCTGCATCAAGGCAGCACACTCTATCATTGTTATCTGCATCAAGGCAGCACACTCTGTCATTGTTATCTGCATCAAGGCAGCACTCTCTGTCATTGTTATCTGCATCAGGGCAGCACTCTCTGTCATTGTTATCTGCATCAGGGCAGCACTCTCTGTCATTGTTATCTGCATCAAGGCAGCACTCTCTGTCATTGTTATCTGCATCAGGGCAGCCTGTACTGTCATTGTTATCTGCATCAAGGCAGCACGCTCTGTCATTGTTATCTGCATCAAGGCAGTGCAGCACTCTCTGTCATTGTTATCTGCATCAAGGCAGCACACTCTATCATTGTTATCTGCATCAAGGCAGCACACTCTGTCATTGTTATCTGCATCAAGGCAGCACTCTCTGTCATTGTTATCTGCATCAGGGCAGCACTCTCTGTCATTGTTATCTGCATCAGGGCAGCACTCTCTGTCATTGTTATCTGCATCAAGGCAGCACTCTCTGTCATTGTTATCTGCATCAGGGCAGCCTGTACTGTCATTGTTATCTGCATCAAGGCAGCACGCTCTGTCATTGTTATCTGCATCAAGGCAGCACTCTCTGTCATTGTTATCTGCATCAAGGCAGCGCTCTCTGTCATTGTTATCTGCATCAGGGTAGCACACTATGTCATTGTTATCTGCACCAGGGCTGCACGCTCTGTCATTGTTATCTGCATCAGGGCAGCACGCTCTGTCATTGTTATCTGCATCAGTGCAGCACTCTCTGTCAGTGTTATCTGCATCAGGGCAGCACTCTGTGTCATTGTTATCTGCACCAGGGCTGCACGCTCTGTCATTCTTATCTGCATCAGGGCAGCACGCTCTGTCATTGTTATCTGCATCAGTGCAGCACGCTCTGTCATTGTTATCTGCATCAGGGCAGCACGCTCTGTCATTGTTATCTGCATCAGTGCAGCACTCTCTGTCATTGTTATCTGCACCAAGGCAGCACTCTCTGTCATTGTTATCTGCATCGAGGCAGCACTCGCTGTCATTGTTATCTGCATCAAGGCAGCACTCGCTGTCATTATTATCTGCATCAAGGCAGCACTCTCTCTCATTGTTATCTGCATCAAGGCAGCACTCTCTGTCATTGTTATCTGCATCAAGACAGCACGCTCTGTCATTGTTATCTGCATCAAGGCAGCACTCTCTGTCATTGCTATCTGCATCAAGGCAGCAAACTCTGTCATCGTTATCTGCATCAGTGCAGCACTCTCTGTCAATGTTATCTGCATCAAGGCAGCAAACTCTGTCATTGTTATCCAAGGCAGCACTCTCTGTCATTGTTATCTGCATCAAGGCAGCGCTCTCTGTCATTGTTATCTGCATCAGGGTAGCACCTTGTCATTTTATCTGCACAGGGCTGCACGCTCTGTCATTGTTATCTGCATCAGGGCGCGTCTGTCATTGTTATCTGCATCAGGGCGTTGTTGTTTTGTGGGGTTTGTTTGTTTTGGGGTTTGTTTTGGTTTTTGTTTTGTGGGTTGTTTGTTTTGTGGGTTGTTGTTTTGTGGGTGTTTGTTTTGGGTGTTTTTTGTGGCAGCACCTTGTCATTGTTATCTGCACAGGCGCACCTCTGTCATTTTATCTGCATCAGGCAGCACGCTCTGTCATTGTTATCTGCATCAGTGCAGCACTCTCTGTCATTGTTATCTGCACAGGCAGCACTCTCTGTCATTGTTATCTGCATCGGCAGCACTCCTGTCATTGTTATCTGCATCAAGGCAGCACCCTGTCATTTTATCTGCATCAGGCAGCCTCCTTCATTGTTATCTGCATCAGGCAGCCTCCTGTCATTGTTATCTGCATCAGCAGCGCCTGTCATTGTTATCTGCATCAGGAGCCTCCTGTCATTGTATCTGCATCAGGCAGCCCTGTCATGTTATCTGCATCAGGCAGCCTCCTGTCATGTTTCTGCATCAAGGCAGCAACTTTGTCATTGTTATCAACGTCTGTGATAACCGACTGTGTTGTTATTGCTCTAGAGTTTTCAATATCATTGTTATCAACATATGTGTCCACTGACTGTGTTGTTCATTCTCTAGAGTGTTCAATATCATTGTTATCAACATCTGTGTCCACTGACTGTGTTGTTCGTTCTCTAGAGTGTTCAATATCATTGTTATCAACATCTGTGTCCACTGACTGTGTTGTTCGTTCTCTAGAGTGTTCAATATCATTGTTATCAACATCTGTGTCCACTGACTGTGTTGTTCGTTCTCTAGAGTGTTCAATATCATTGTTATCAACATCTGTGTCCACTGACTGTGTTGTTCGTTCTCTAGAGTGTTCAATATCATTGTTATCAACATCTGTGTCCACTGACTGTGTTGTTCGTTCTCTAGAGTGTTCAATATCATTGTTATCAACATATGTGTCCACTGACTGTGTTGTTCATTCTCTAGAGTGTTCAATATCATTGTTATCAACATCTGTGTCCACTGACTGTGTTGTTCGTTCTCTAGAGTGTTCAATATCATTGTTTTCAACATCTGTGTCCACTGACTGTGTTGTTCGTTCTCTAGAGTGTTCAATATCATTGTTATCAACATATGTGTCCACTGACTGTGTTGTTCGTTCTCTAGAGTGTTCAATATCATTGTTATCAACATCTTTGTCCACTGACTGTGTTGTTCGTTCTCTAGAGTGTTCAATATCATTGTTATCAACATCTGTGTCCACTGACTGTGTTGTTCGTTCTCTAGAGTGTTCAATAATGATTGGATACCTTCAAACTTGACGAAAGCTTGGTTATGTTTATCTCACTCGACGGTTTCGTAGAAGCTTTTAATATTAACTTGTGATCAACCTGTCGTAAATCACTATAAAGTCCAGTTGTGCAGATGAACAGTGGCTTCCTGTTGTTATTGTCCTTAGTTTTACGATTCTTCTGATAAATAAGCTAACTTCCAAATATCAAAACACCATTATCACTTCCCACATATACCCGCCTTGCCGTGCCGCTGTCTATTCTAATAGGTTTAGTTTATACAAATTTAATTTAGCTCGATTGTGAAACAAGTTCTTTCAGCTTTATATTAATCACTCTCGCGACCTCGTTCCTGATGGAATCCATCGCCATGAAGGAGAGAGAAGAGGCAATGTGTAATTTAAATGCCTTGCCTAAGGGCACACTCATAACGGCTCCAGCTAGGTTTTGAGTATGTAGTACAGTGTACCTATTCCTTATGGAGATAAAAGAGTAATCGGAGAGACGGATCTGTAGTCCAGTTGTAACACGCTGGACTGGTAATCCAGTTATCGCAGGTTCGATCTCCCGTCTGACCCTAATGAAATTAAGTCTTTCAACTGAGACTTTAAACCGAGATCTCGTGTCGGTGCAGTACACCATACATGTAAAAGAACCAGAGGAGACTCTGTAATTGGTCTCTGTCTGTATCATTGCACTATCCTCCAAAAATCTAAAATGACTAATCTCTTCAGGAGGCGTCGCTCATATGGGCAATCGGTAACGACGATAAATAAACGTAAATCACGTACACCATTTATGTTTCCAATACGAGCATGTATTATTTGCATTGGCTAGGATTTATATTAATTACATTCATTGGGAATAAATTGTCATATCTTAGAAATGGGATCATTGGTGTCTTTTATTAGGAATAGAACTTCAGTTAGTTGTGCTTGCTAGGAAAGAAAGTAATGTGAAATGTCTTGAGCCCCATTTGTCATGTGTAGTTATGCTTATTTTATTTCATACAAATTAATTTTAGCTCGATTGCGAACCATGTTCTTTCAATTCTTTTACAAAGAACAAAATGTACAAATTTAAGGACTTTTTATGGGGCCATTTTCAGGGAGTAATTTAAAGCCAGTTCATGTTGCTGAAGAATTAGAAATGGCTACGAGTGGAAATGATTTGTTTCACCCAGTGCCTCTCCTCTAAAACCATAGGTTTGCAAGTGCTCCAGGTCACTGAATGATGCGATCTTGGAGGTGTGGTGACGCTTGGCTACCAGCGGGATGGTATCACACCTCATGCCACACCCATTGTCCCGAACCTCCACTTTATCCAGTCCATAGTTGTCCTATAAGCAAGAAAAATCATTAATATGAAATAGGCACTACGTGTACAATGTACCTACATTTTATCAACGGGGAAAACCAAAGGGCTAAAGTCAAATTCAATTACTAAATTAGTAGTGTTGAAACGATTAGATGACTAATCGACGCGATTAACATTGATAGTCGAATATAAAATATACCTTTCGACTTGTCGGTCCATTCACTGCTGTCATAATTATAATGTCTTAAAATTCATGTCACATAATTAGTGTATACAAATTTATTTTAGCTCGATTGCGAAACAAGTTCTTACAACTTATATTAATCACTCTCGAGACATTATTCCTGATGGAATCCATCGCCACGAGGGAGAGAGAAGAGGCAACGTGGAATTTAAATGCCTTGCCTAAGGGCACAATCGTAATGGCTCCAGCAGGGCTCGAATTACGGACCTTTCGCACCTGAAGCGAATGCGCATCCACTGCGCTATCACGACTTCCACTGTGCTATCACAACTTCCGCTGTGCTATCACGACTTCCACTGCGCTATCACAACTTCCACTGCGCTATCACGACTTCCACTGCGCTATCACGACTTCCACTGTGCTATCACGACTTCCACTGTGCTATCACGACTTCCACTGTGCTATCACAACTTCCACTGCGCTATCACGACTTCCACTGCGCTATCACGACTTCCACTGTGCTATCACGACTTCCACTGTGCTATCCTGCGCTATCACGACTTCCACTGTGCTATCCTGCGCTATCACGACTTCCACTGCGCTATCACGACTTCCACTGCGCTATCACAACTTCCACTGCGCTATCACAACTTCCACTGTGCTATCACGACTTCCACTGCGCTATCACGACTTCCACTGCGCTATCACGACTTCCACTGCGCTATCACAACTTCCACTGCGCTATCACGACTACCACTGTGCTATCACGACTTCTACTGTGCTATCACGACTTCCACTTATCTTGACAATATACTAGTAATAATATGACTTAATGAGAGACATCGGTCAGTTACTGCCCCTGAATACTCCGTAAAAGTAGGTAGGTCCTAGAGACATCAGTCAGTTACTGCCCCTGAATACTCCCTAAATGTAGATAGGTCCTGTTAAGTGTTTTCCTCTGTTTTTAACGTTGTTTCCTTTGCACAACATGCTAGCAATTGTATTCCACTATCGCTTCTTATGAGTATTAAATTACTATATCTCCACAGATCTCATACATTATATGCAATGTTAAAGAATGTTATCAGTTAATTAACACGATTTTGATAAAATCACATTTATCATACCGCAACATCTGGTTAGGGAACAACAACAAAAACAAAGGATTCTAACTAAAAGAACATATTCACATTTTGGAATAAATCAGACTTTATCTGCCAAGGAAGGTAATAGAAAATTAGAGATGTCCCTCATTAAGCGATATACTAGTAGTTAGTGCGGTCAGTGTGCCTTCAAATGCTGTCGTCGCAAGAATAATAAATAAATAAATATAGCTAGCTAAATAATAATTGATTTATTACTAACCCTCGCCATATGGTGGGGTTAATGTTTTTGGCTGTAGACATGATAACTAGTAAAGTTATTGATGATTTTGTTGTCATTTTGTGGATATAAAGCATCCATACTCGCCTATAGCACGATCTCACCTATAAGACGACCCCTCTACTCTGGTCCTGAAATCTGTGGGTTTTGGCATGCACTCACATATAAGACGGGTTGATAAAATGGAAACCAGGCTATGTATAAATTGCATATTTGTACAGTGTAAATTGAAGAAATGTTCAGTGTTGTGTTTTCTAAAACGTATGTAGATATGGATACCATTTAATGAACACATTTAAAAAAAAATAGTTCCACACTTGCGCAAAGCAGTGAGACCATTGAACGGCTAGGAACCACACGCGCACAGGTGGTTGGTGGATGCGACAGCTGTGAGATCATTGAGCGGCTAGGAACCACATGCATGCAAAGCAGTGAGATCATTGAGTGGCTAGGAACCACACGCCCGCAAAGCAGTGAGGTCATTGAGCGGCTAGGAACCACACACTCGCAAAGCAGTGAGATCATTGAGCGGCTAGGAACCACACACTCGCAAAGCAGTGAGATCATTGAGCGACTAGGAACCACATGCACGCAAAGCAGTGAGATCATTGAGCGGCTAAGAACCACACGTGCACAAAGCAGTGAGATAATTGAGAGACTAGGAACCACACGTGCACAAAGCAGTGAGATCATTGAGTGGCTAGGAACCACACGTGCACAAAGCAGTGAGATCATTGAGCGGCTAGGAACCACATGCATGCAAAGCAGTGAGATCATTGAGCGGCTAGGAACCACATGCACGCAAAGCAGTGAGATCATTGAGCGGCTAGGAACCACACGCCAAAGCAGTGAGATCATTGAGCGGCTAGGAACCACACGCCCGCAAAGCAGTGAGACCATTGAGTGGCTAGGAACCACACGCGCACAACGCAGTGAGATCATTGATGGGCTAGGAACCACATGCATGCAAAAGCAGTGAGATCATTGAGCGGCTAGGAACCACACGCCCGCAAAGCAGTGAGACCATTGAGTGGCTAGGAACCACACGCGCACAACGCAGTGAGATCATTGAGCGGCTAAGAACCACACGCGCACAAAGCAGTGAGATCATTGAGCGGCTAGGAACCACATGCATGCACAGCAGTGAGATCATTGAGCGGCTAGGAACCACATGCATGCAAAGCAGTGAGATCATTGAGTGGCTAGGAACCACACACATGCAAAGCAGTGAGATCATTGAGCGGCTAGGAACCACACACATGCAAAGCAGTGAGATCATTGAGCGGCTAGGAACCACATGCATGCAAAGCAGTGAGATCATTGAGCGGCTAGGAACCACACGCCCGCAAAGCAGTGAGACCATTGAGTGGCTAGGAACCACATGCATGCAAAGCAGTGAGATCATTGAGTGGCTAGGAACCACATGCATGCAAAGCAGTGAGATCATTGAGCGGCTAGGAACCACATGCATGCAAAGCAGTGAGATCATTGAGCGGCTAGGAACCACATGCATGCAAAGCAGTGAGATCATTGAGCGGCTAGGAACCACACGCCTGCAAAGCAGTGAGACCATTGAGTGGCTAGGAAGCACACGCGCACAACGCAGTGAGATCATTGAGCGGCTAGGAACCACACGCGCACAAAGCAGTGAGATCATTGAGCGGCTAGGAACCACATGCATGCACAGCAGTGAGATCATTGAGTGGCTAGGAACCACATGCACGCAAAGCAGTGAGATCATTGAGCGGCTAGGAACCACATGCATGCAAAGCAGTGAGATCATTGAGCGGCTAGGAACCACATGCACGCAAAGCAGTGAGATCATTGAGCGGCTAGGAACCACACACATGCAAAGCAGTGAGATCATTGAGCGGCTAGGAACCACACACATGCAAAGCAGTGAGATCATTGAGTGGCTAGGAACCACATGCATGCAAAGCAGTGAGATCATTGAGCGGCTAGGAACCACACGCCCGCAAAGCAGTGAGACCATTGAGTGGCTAGGAACCACACGCGCACAACGCAGTGAGATCATTGAGCGGCTAAGAACCACACGCGCACAAAGCAGTGAGATCATTGAGCGGCTAGGAACCACATGCATGCAAAGCAGTGAGATCATTGAGCGGCTAGGAACCACATGCATGCAAAGCAGTGAGATCATTGAGCGGCTAGGAACCACACACATGCAAAGCAGTGAGATCATTGAGCGGCTAGGAACCACACACATGCAAAGCAGTGAGATCATTGAGCGGCTAGGAACCACACACATGCAAAGCAGTGAGATCATTGAGCGGCCAGGAACCACACACGCAAAGCAGTGAGATCATTGAGCGACTAGGAACCACACACATGCAAAGCAGTGAGATCATTGAGCAGCTAGGAACCACATGCATGCAAAGCAGTGAGATCATTGAGCGGCTAGGAACCACATGCATGCAAAGCAGTGAGATCATTGAGTGGCTAGGAACCACACACATGCAAAGCAGTGAGATCATTGAGTGGCTATGAACCACATGCATGCAAAGCAGTGAGATCATTGAGCGGCTAGGAACCACATATACGCAAAGCAGTGAGATCATTGAGTGGCTAGGAACCACATGCATGCAAAGCAGTGAGATCATTGAGCGGCTAGGAACCACATATACGCAAAGCAGTGAGATCATTGAGCGGCTATGAACCACACACACGCAAAGCAGTGAGATCATTGAGCGGCTAGGAACCACATGTACGCAAAGCAGTGAGATCATTGAGCGGCTATGAACCACACACACGCAAAGCAGTGAGATCATTGAGCGGCTAGGAACCACATGCACGCAAAGCAGTGAGAAACATAATGTGTTATTCCACTGTGTTCAACCAGCACAATAACACAGTCATTTTAATTCACTGATAAATGTCTATAAAGTCTTTCTATACTTCCAAGTGGTAGAAAGTAGTGAGTGCTCAATCCGTAAATTCCTTGATGCTGTGTATTCTTTCACGCATACCTATTTCAGTGTTTTAACCATTTGTGTTTTCTGTTTGTTACTGCAATAGTAAAATTTTAAAAACTACAGAATATTTTAATCCTTTCCTTCATAGAGATTTAGGTTAATATACTATTTTATGTTATGCTAATTGATGAAATACAGTGTTCTATCAGTAAGATATAATCCACATCTCATCGGTGAGATATGGATTATATCTCACTGCCGGACTACTTTTTTATTATCTCTCTTCCCAATACACTATTCTTGCACTATTACTCTCTTGACGGGTTTTTTTATGTTGAAAATGTGTAGCTTTGGTGTGTGGGTTAGTTATAGTACAAAATTAGTCGATATCCTGGTGATCGACGTTAAATTCAACCCATTTCAAAATCCTTGGACAAAAGTAAAAGTGTGTATATGAACCACAAAATACCAGACAGCTGCTTTAAAAACAATGCATCTATAAAAACACTGACTGACCCCATATAGTCATTCTTTTATCGCAAACACAGCAATCAAATTTAAGCGTGTCACACTGTTTATTGGGAGTAATCAACAACTTACCGGTACATCACAGAGACCGCCGACATAATATCCCGATAGGGGCCTACTGCTATTATCAAGATCAACGTATTGCACATCGGAATTTAGCACTGATTGTGCTAATAATTGGTCAATTATAAAATGTGTGCACACAATTATAGTATTGATTACTACACCGAGTCATTGTTTTATCGTTCTGTCAGACAAACGAGTTATTTAGTAAAATTTTAATCAAATCTGATAACGAGTGATCGTGATCTGAAATTATTTTTTGAAAAATAATTACAAATTAATTAATTAATGCTGTCTGTCATTGACAATGGTGAAAAGACGTAGTTACGGGCGATGTGACAGTGATAGTAGATATCCAGATCGATTGATAGGTGACGTTAAATTCGTGCCATTTCCATAACCTAAGACAAATCTTGAAAAATGTCTAAGGTGGATTAAGTTGTGTGGACGAACAAACGAGCACCCCCCCCCCCCCAGAACATTTTTAAAACCTGGACGTCATTTGGTGCACTCTGGCGACTCTGAGAATTAATTATATTCCGATAAATACACTTGGAAAACGCATGTTTTTATGCGGCAATTTGTAAAAATGTCTGAACTCAGTGCATCGTCTGAGTTTCATATCTTTAGCTGGGTATGTGTATGAAAAGGGAGTGCATCTACATGTACGTAGATCTACCTGCTTGTGCCTATACGTGTGCTTTTACTTGCAAACAACTGCTTAGTACTGAATCTTACCAGGAACACTATTAACGTACTGTTGAAAGATAGCGTTAAACTCAATCAAACTGCACATGCATATAGATCTACGCTGTAATTATTAATGTACTGGTAAATGAAGGTTGAGATTTTAATAGTCCGTAGACCTACATAGATACAGACAGTTGAACGCCATAAAGGTCTTTAAAGAAAGTCAAGTTTTCTCTCCTTCCTGGAGGCAAATGTTGTCATTACAGTGTCAATATCAATTTGTTCGTGCCTATATCTAGGCCAGAGAGACGCTCAGTTGGCATAGTAGATCGTAAATAGTTCTTAACTCTACGCATGACACTGAACGACCTCTCAGCAGTAGCCGTAGATACAGGCATGGTAATTAGTACAACAAGACATGTATATATATCTGGGTATCGTGTTGTCTATGGCGCTCTTCAGATCAGCTGGCCTGTCTGCCCCAAGGAGCCACCGTGTCCTCCAACGTGAAACTTCACGACGAAAGCTCTCACGGTCGCCGTTGACTGCGCAAGCATTTTCCACGAACATTTAACACGACCTCACCCGTTAAATATATCTGTACTTTAGAGAAATAACCATCACTGAAGAACATAAAACCCTTGCCTTCTTGCTTTCAACGAGATATTGTTATCTGGGTGAAATAAAACCGAGAAATTCGACGGAATTTTATCTAGATTAACTCGATGCAGGTCTGCGTTAGACGCCATTTTGTTAGATAGCTTGTCTCGCGTGGTTACAGCGAACACCTGTAACTATGCCTAAGTAGCGTTTGCAGAAAGGTCAATTTCCAATTTTCGGATATTTTACAGATTTTCGCCGTTTTTATAATTTTCGCCAAACTGAGTTTTTATTAGCCAATTTTGCAATATTGTAGCCATTGGCGAGGCTGGCGATTGGCGATTGTTCATGTATTTTTCCTCGATTCAACTTTAAATTCAAGATGGCGGCAGATTTGTGTTTCTTTCGACTCACGACGTATAGTCGTTAATGTATTCATCCGCGCAAAAACACGGCGGCCAGCTATTTTAATTTCTTCATTTTGGTTTGTTTTTCACCAATTATCATAAAATAAAAAGAAAATTTGTTTGTTTTGAGTGAATATGGAATATATCTCACCTCGAAGTGAGAACATTTTCATATTTTCACTCGCGCTTCTCAGTGAGATATATTCCATATTCACTCAAAACAAACAAATATCCTCTATATATCTCCATACAAACAACAGCCATTTAGCTATCATGCAGTGGATAAGTAGTCACCATATCTATCCCACCTCCATAGATATTACTGGGACTTCATAGTGATTTAGGTTAATATACTATTATATCTCCATACAAACGACAGCCATTTAGCTATCATGCAGTGGATAAGTAGTCACCATATATATCCCACCTCCATATATATTACTGGGACTTCATAGAGATTTAGGTTAATATACTATTATATCTCCATACAAACAACAGCCATTTAGCTATCATGCAGTGGATAAGTAGTCACCATATCTATCCCACCTACATAGATATTACTGGGACTTCATAGAGATTTAGGTTAATATACTATTATATCTCCATACAAACGACAGCCATTTAGCTATCATGCAGTGGATAAGTAGTCGCCATATCTATCCAACCTACATAGATATTACTGGGACTTCATAGAGATTTAGGTTAATATACTATTATATCTCCATACAAACGACAGCCATTTAGCTATCATGCAGTGGATAAGTAGTCGTCATATCTATCCCACCTACATGGATATTACTGGGACTACATGAGATTCTGGCCTTTATTATGAACATTGGTTTGGCTACTACATTGTCAATGTATGTCGTATTGGTAATGACGTCAAGAGGTGCTTCTATGAAGGAAAGGGTTAATTAATGATTTTTTTTGAAAAATGGTACGCTACTACTGTTAGCTGCAATCTGACACTTGGACTACTGTTAGCTACAATCGGATATTTTGAATACTGTTAGCTGCAATCTGACACTTGGACTACTGTTAGCTACAATCGGATATTTTGAATACAGTTAGCTGCAATCTGACACTTGGACTACTGTTAGCTACAATCGGATATTTTGAATACAGTTAGCTGCAATCTGACACTTGGACTACTGTTACCTACAATCGGATATTTTGAATACAGTTAGCTGCAATCTGACACTTGGACTACTGTTAGCTACAATCGGATATTTTGAATACAGTTAGCTGCAATCTGACACTTGGACTACTGTTAGCTACAATCGGATATTTTGAATACTGTTAGCTGCAATCTGACACTTGGACTACTGTTAGCTACAATCGGATATTTTGAATACAGTTAGCTGCAATCTGACACTTGGACTACTGTTAGCTACAATATTATCTATATGTATCACATAACTTTGCTTGTAGTCTGTGTAATACAGGCATCTCATAATTTCTTATATGTACACACGTGTAATACTACCTGGGGATTCTGATTGGTTGAGAGAATAATCCTTATAATTTGTAAATTAAACTTTAATATTTCTATTTGAATTTGGTGCATAACGTTATAAATGGTAAGAACAACTACGACTTAAAAGAAGTCTCGACGCAATTATTGCGCTGTTTAACCCATTCAACACCAAGTAACTGACATGGACTGGTGCACTATATTTTTAGACCAATAAATTAATAAGAAAATTACATTTGGACAAGTTCATTTATCAAAATGGGTAATTTTGTCTAAAAATAGTAATATTACTGGCAAAAAGTGCAGATCCTGATGAGACGGCTCATCTGGATCTACACTTTTTGTAAGCCTATTTAGAGGCATGTGGTCTTGAAAGGTTTAAAACATAAATATAACACTACTTTGAGTAGTGACATCATGACAATTTAGTGACGTCATGACAATTTAATGACAATTTAGTGACGTCATGACAATTTAGTGACGTCTTGACAAGTAGTGCATTGGTGCCAAGATGAAAGTAGCAGCGTTATTTTGTGCAAAAATATCAATAAACCCCAATTCAAAAAACGTTAACATCCCAAGACGACGAACACAATTAGCCGATATATCTATGGCCGTCGTTGGACCCAAATTGTGGAACAATCTACCTAGTTATCTGAAAAGCATTGAGTCGGAGGCCTGAGTTTCCGATCAAAACTGAAAACCCATCTGTATAGGCAATTTTATGAACGATAAGTGTTGTGCTCTTTGTACAAAAATAGCATATGTGATGATATAAAACCGTTTAAATACAATATTTGTGTTCAATAAGATCAAAGATCGACTTTATAAGTATTGTATTGACGAGTGAAGTGTTGTATGGGCATTCTCTTGGGTTCGAGCTCTGTCGTGTGGTGATGGGCGGATCACTGTACCGGCCCAATCACTGTACTGGCCACATCACTGTTGTCATTCTTACGGCGGTGTTTGGGTCTATGGTTCACATTGCCACTTTTATCGTTAATCCAATCACTCACTTATATACTGTAATGGTGTAGATATCATGATAAAATATGTTCTTATCCAATTACTAGAATCCTAGTTATATCTATATATGTATACATTTTTATTTATATTTCCATATATTATTGTCATGGGTAAATGTTTAAAATTGCATCTGTAATTGTGAAGCGCAATAGAAGAATTTTTAATTTTTGCGCTATATAAATGCGATCCCCCGTCTGACCCACAGGGATTCGGCACGTTTGGGGGTACTAGTATATATATTTAAGTACAGGGATTCTACTCTGTGGGCCGTCAGATTTCGCATCGATCAGTAAAATGGCCCTATCTGAGACAATTTTGTACAAAGCTGTCCAAATATAACGCCTATCCCGAGTCTTTATATTGTTCTTCAAATAAAACACAACTTTAAGCTGCATGCATGTATACTTTGCAAACAATTGCCACAAACATTGGCCATAGCAGGTCACATTTCCGTACTAGGACACGGGTTCTGTCAGCAAAAAAAAAAATCTTCGTCGGGAGAGTTTTAACTGTGAATAACATTATCAATAAAATGTGTTTCCACTAACGTGTAGGTTTATTCGGCAAAAATGTACGTCAAAAAGAGATTTCGTAGCATTTTCAATTTGTTTTGAAAAATTCTAAAGCGGCGCAATTCGCGTTGAAACGAGGTTGAAACGAGCGTTCTGATTGGATTATGATTATTCTTCATATATAAAAAAACATCTTGTTACATTCTAATAATCCAATCAGAACGCTCGTTTCAACGCGAATTGCGCCGCTTTAGAATTTTTCAAAACAAATTGAAAATGCTACGAAATCTCTTTTTGACGTACATTTTTGCCGAATAAACCTACACGTTAGTGGAAACACATTTTATTGATAATGTTATTCACAGTTAAAACTCTCCCGACGAAGATTTTTTTTTGCTGACAACCCGTGTCCTAGTACGGAAATGTGACCTGCTATGGCCAATGTTTGTGGCAATTGTTTGCAAAGTATACATGCATGCAGCTTAAAGTTGTGTTTTATTTGAAGAACAATATAAAGACTCGGGATAGGCGTTATATTTGGACAGCTTTGTACAAAATTGTCTCAGATAGGGCCATTTTACTGATCGATGCGAAATCTGACGGCCCACAGAGTATAATCCCAGTACTTAAATATATATACTAGTACCCCCAAACATGCCGAATCCCTGTGGTCTGACCCTAATAAAATTAACAGTCTTTCAGATGGGACGTTAAACCGAGGTCTTGTGTCGGTGCTTTACACCGTGCACGTACAAGAACCAGAGGAGATTCTGGAATGGGTCTCTGTCAGTATCATTGCACTATCCTCCAAAATCTAAAATAACTAATCTCTGCAGGAGGCGTCGCTCAATTGGGCAACCGGTAGCGACGATAAATAAACGTAAAAACACATTTGTAATATTGTAATGTGATAAAATGCATCTTCATGATTTCATACCATAATTTATGAAACTTGTTTGATTCTAAAACTGGGATTAATAATACCATATTATTATAACATTTTAATAAATACCATATTATTATAACATTTTAATAAATACCATATTATTATAACATTTTCAACCAACGTTTTCAATGAAATTAACCGTTTTTAGCTTGCTAACCATACACCATATATTAACTCTCACTGCCAATGTTGCATACAGGCGCCTCTTCAAAAAGCCGAGAACGCAATCAGAACTGAAGCACCTGTCTGAATAGCAAACAACATAGATCCTGACCAGAAGCGGCGTTACGCTGCGGCTGATCTGGATCTATGTTGTTTGTACATTGCTTTGAATTTATTCGGCGATGGAAGAGTTAACATTATATTTGGATTGACTCGGGACCTGGAAAGAGGATGCAAATGGCTGTCCGATTAGCGCAGTGGTTAGCGCGCTCGCTTCTCAACAATGCAACCCGGGTTCGATCCTCAGACCGGGAAGTATGTGAGATGGTATGGTGGTCGCCAGATCGGACAGGTGGGTTTTCTCCGGGTACTCCGGTTTCCTCCCACATGAATGACCACATGTACACTTTCATTCGAGCCAACGAGAGTGATTAATATAAGTTGTTAAAACTTGCTTCGCAATCGTAAAATAAATAAAGTTTAAAAAAAAAAGGATGCAAATAATATATACACAGTGCAGGCATTAACATGTCGTGGGCAAACATTTGTATTCCTACATGATCATGGCTGGGGATAACATGATATATTACCGGGTGGGGGTGTCATACATCGCGCATGTAAACGACACTATCAGCGAGATATTCAAAACTTACAATTAACGGCAGTGTTAGATAACGAGTCGCTAAATTTTGAGTTGCTGAAACTATTTTAGTTATGTTGTATTTATGTTATATTTCGGGTTTTACGCCTGCATCAGCACCATTTTGGGCTATATCGCCGGCGTGCAGTTTACCTAACAACACCTTTCCTGGGCATGCTCCAGCGGTTAACCAGTACTTTGGTGCACCAACACCTCCGTAAGAAACTGCCAACTTTTTCATCTGAGCGGGGCGAAAACTTTAGTACTATAATTGTTTGAACAACAGTTATTTCTTAGCGACAACAGTTAACAAAGAATTTAACATACCGTTAATTGTAACGGTGATATTACATGTACAGTTAAATACTTAACGAAATTTTGAACAACTGGCTGAATATCTTCCGAATCTTGCACTATCCTCCAAAAATTAAAAGGACTAAATGACTTATGCACCAGAGGGTGACGAAAACTATCCACACCAAAAGGGTATAGTTGTAGCGGATCAGTGGCTGTCACACTGAACCCGTTATCCATGGGTAGTACGTTTAAGCCCCCAGCTATGTCATTCTAAGATGACTAAGCATAGTCTTTGTTTTGTGAGACTTAAACCGAGGTAACGCAGTTTCTACCTTCACTCTATATTTAATGTCAATCAAATACAGTCAAACCTGTGTTAGTGTTCACCTGTATTAAGCAGCCTACCTGTATTAAGCAGCCAGATTCCAGATACCCAATCGGTTGTTTTATTATATATTTGACCTCTATTAAGCAGTCACCTGTGTTAAGCAGCCACTTTTTCTGACTCCCTTGGCTGGCTGCTTAAGGCAGGTTTGACTTTATACTCATTATGTATTTTAGGCATAAACATCACCATTCTGAAGCCATAACTTCCGGGACATACTGCTTTTTATGCAATGACGTCATTGAATCTATCAATTTCATTGGTTGAGATACTGGAACCACGTGATTGCTACTCAGTTGTGTCACCGAATCATTTCTTTGCATTTTCACCGGAACTGACGACACATTTCCACCTTCCGGAAGTGACGTAATAAATAAAGACAGTGAATTTCCAACGGCTGTCGTTCCAAGGTATTCAGAATTCAAATCAACCATGCGATCAGAATTTCGTGGCACTGAGTTAATGAATTCTGCTCTTTGGACCGGATTAATATCGTCTTCCATTTGAAGTTGCTCTTTGACAAACTTCCTGTCTTTTGAAATCGGTATAAGAGCAACTTGTATAGCCTTTTCTTCTTTCTTCGCCTTCTCAAGTGTTTGTTCCAGTTCCTCGCACTTGTCTTGTACGTCGTTTGTTGTGTGTATTACATCAGCTTTTACTTCGAGTTCAATGTTCATATCAGACTCTGCAATATTTATATGATAATTTAGTGTGGCTATTTGGCGTTCAACAGCAAACCGTTGTAGCTTGTTTCTGTCATAGAACGCTCTCAGTTGTTTGTATGTTCTTCTGTCATCCTGTCCAACAGCTGTTGTTATTTTCTCATAAAGTTGGCTCCTTTCGGAAACCAACGTCGCTAGTTGTTCTTTCAATACATCTTTTCTCTTCTCCATATCGTATGCACTTTGACTCAAATTAGTGGACCTCTCTTCCCGTTGGAGCAGATTACTCAATAAGTCTGCTTTAGATTCCAGTTCCAACTCTTTCAGCTGAATTTCTTTGGAAAGTGAACATAGTTTCCTGTTCATATCCTCTTCAAGTTTGGTCAGCTTCTCTAGCTTGACATTCAGATCTTTCGTTTTCTCATCATCCCTTTCTAGCCACTGTCTGGCCAACCAAGCTGCTTTCTGAAACTTCAGAAGAATATCGGGTACCAACCGAATCACTTTCTCGTTCCCAAAATTGGCTATTTTCAATTGAAACACTGACCGTTCACTGTCTTGGCTCAGCAGCTCATGATCTAAAGAGTTTTCTTTATCCAACATATGGTCAATTCGTTCCTTTAAATGTGAGAGTCTTTGTGCGAACTTTTCAATGTCAGAAGTATCATAGAGCTTCTTTATATCATGGAACTCTCTTCCGAGGGCGACTAGTGCTTGCTTTGTAACCAGCTGTATGCGCGCCTCTTGTGTCTCGTGGAATCCAGACCTTGCTGAATTACTGATAGACATTCGGTCTACATCAGCGATGACTGATGTCAAGCCACTAAGACCACTGTATCCGCTATCGATGCTTCGGAATGAAATCATACTAGGGGATGACATTACTGAAGCATTAGTGTTCTCGCGATCGGGTAGATCGTATCCTACCAAATAGAAATAGCGAAATAATGGGCTAAAAATACGATCAACAAAGTTATCACGAAGCCGTCGAATATAATCCAAATACGTGAAAAACCACGTGAAGTACTTGACTATCTTCTCTTCTTCTGGTGTTATTCGCACGTGACGATGTCGTAATTTGCAGCGAATTAAACTCTTCAAGTCCATGAAACACTTACGAAGATTTGCCATTGTCTTTACCCTACGGGCGTCAACCACGGTACGTTTTACCAGAGCCATGAACATTCTGTATAATATGTCGACGTTGAATTGGTCGTACGAGCGATATACCTTGTCTTCGAATGCTGTGATCTGATCATACAGGAACTGACTGCGGTACTTCTCTTCCATTGGCAGCAGACGCATCTAAAACAGATTCATGTGAGAATTTGTAAATTATGACATGCGCAGTCTGCATCCTATTGTATGTTAAATTGTATCCAACTGAACCTGGAGAAGAAGGCATATATATTTCGACCGTTAACAACACGTACTGTATATAGAATACTAGTTATATCATATACACTTGTAATTGTAAATCATGAACGTTTCTCCTTCACATTTAGCGAGCTATCTTTCTAAAAGTACGATGAGCACGTGTATTTCTTTGAAGACATGAATTGTCAATAATGCATTTCAGAACAAAACATGTTGAGAAGCATAATTATGCGTGCGTAAGTGCGCGGTTTTAAATGGAAAACAGAGATAAGTGGGTTTTAGACATTTCAGAAAAGACAGGAACAAATCAGTTTAAACCTACAGTATTCACAGTTGTATCTGAACATATTTGCGTCGTAATATTATTTTCTTATTAGTGTCATGTTATGTTTGCCAGCTTTAACAACACGTACTAAAATGATAGTCATTTTAAACATGGCCGGCGCCATAGATGCGAAATCAGGCATTCTGACATTTTTCAGAAATATAATAAAATATTGATAATCTTTTTGTGACGAGTACAGTGGCGGGTTAAGGGTAGGCTGACTGGACTGAAGCCAGGGACCCCCGATATTTAGGCGCCCCCAAATTAATATTTTAAATCTGTAATTAAATGAATAAAATTGATAGAACTTAGAAGATATCCTGAGCTTTCCAACGATGTATGACTTTAATAATAGTTTGTGTTTAGTCGATTGCAGCAATAACGTATAGTGCACTGTTCCCCGAGTCTAATAGTCCCGCAATACGCGTCGACAGGTGAAATCCCTTCTTACCAACCAATGCGATGGCGGAAAGTCGTAATTTCGGTGAATTTCGGCCACGCAGGGGGTAATGTGAGAAAGGTGTATTCAATAGAATGTTCTTGTTTGCTTACACTAGTATTTATCTTGATGAAAGGGCCCCTGTTTGAGCTACAGCCAGGGGCCCATGCAACCGTAAACTGTCCCTGGACGAGTACCATTGCATGCTAACAACATTTCTAGAACTTATGACCGCCATTTTGAATGGTTTTTGACTTCAGAACTTGAGCTTAGGCAATGACTGTCTGTAAATATGAATGTATTTTATGTCTAATGTATGTCCAGAATAAGACATGTATTACACTAAAAATGTTCAACTTAATACTAGTATGTACAATAGTCTATGTAAGTCATTAAGATTAGTTTTCATTTCGTTTTGGGAAGTTAGTTTAGCTTGATTGCGAAACAAGTTCTTTCAACTTATAATAATCACTCTCGAAACCTCTTTCCTTTTCAGATTAATCTAAATTAATTCACCTCTAATCGGCAAGTGGTTGCGGGTTAAAACCCTTGTTTTACATGTTTAATACATAATTACTCTGATAGAGACGGGATGCCATTTTTAAATATGCTTGTATATGGCCTAAATGTTTTGTATGTATAGTGTCAAGCATATGGTTTATCTAAATGTTCTGATAAAAAATTGGTTTTGAACCACTTGTCCAGACCACAAACACATGTGGCATAAGTCACATGATTACAGCCGCTATATATTGAATTTATAATAAACACATGTCGCTTCCGGGTCTGGTCTAACCATTTCCGATATTCCTCCTCTCATTTTTGGGACGTTTGAAATCTCAAAACAATAATTACTGGTGAAAAATATAATCGGACTGTGTGTATCAGTAGTGCTTGCTATTTTAAAACGTGAAAACAGATATATGTTTGCTTTTATGTCGCTTTAATAGATTTTATTCAATTTTTAAAGCGACATTACATCGCAAAAAGCAAATAAAATGCATTTTATCACGTATAAATGCATTGCTACAACAAATTCTGCTCAATACATTCGAACACTAACATTGAATCAATAAACAGTGTTCTACAAACTTCAAAAGTGAAAGTAGCATTTCATATAGCGGTCGTCCACGCTCCTGAATTGACGTTTCTTTGTCATTGGAGTCAATGCTAAACGCACGATACTTTCGTTTAGAGATAATTTAACTAAGATTAGTCTACAAATAAATATGCATAGGCACAAATGTGAGATATAACGATAAATCTGTAACATAAATCATGTTATTCCGGATATACGCGTTGTATTACGCAGGAATGTCGACCATATTGACATTATTTTGTTATGTCAACAAACCGCGTATACGACGTTTGTTTATTTGTTACAATACTCAGTTTTTTAGGCAAATATTTGGAAAAACATTATACCATATAATAGGAAATGACATTCTGCAGACATTTGCGTTTTCACCGATGTAGTGTCGCTTTAATGTACCTTATACTTTGTAAACACTAAACAGGCATCTCGGAACATTGATTTGCCACATGCCCGCATGCTGAGCTTCAATACATTCTACCAGCACACCATTACACTTCTTTGATAAATATTTGCATTCAATTCTGACATTCTGTTTCATGTGTAAATACATCGTCGAGTAACTGTTTTGTGTTCCAGTTACAATACTGGCTGGTTTAAGTAGGTGACAAACATGCCAAAAATGTTATGCAGGCAATCTGCTAAAAACTGGTATCGTGAAATACTTCAGCTTTACAGACGGATCTGTAGTCCAGTGGTAACACGTTGGACTGGTAATCCAGGGATCACAGGTTCGATCCCCCGTCGATCTGACCCTAATAAAATTAACAGTCTTTCAGATGAGACCTTAAACCGAGGTCTCTGTCTGTATCATTGCACTATCCTCCAAACTCTAAAATGACTAATCTCTTCAGGAGGCGTCGCTCATATGGGCAACTGGTAGCGACAATAAATAAACGTAAAACACACACACACACACACTTCAGCTTGTAAAGTTTACTGCGGGATTGATCGCCTACGTGGTCGAGTGGTTAAAGTCGCTGACTTGTAACCTATCATCACTGATGGTCACGGTTTCGAACCGAAATGTTGGCAGTTTCTTACGGAAGTTGGTGCACCAAGTACTGGTTAACCGCTGAAGACTCCAGGTGCCCCCCAGACACACCCCGAACAGTATTTCAGACACAGACGGGTACCCGGGTAGCACCACTTACCTTCCACAAACCAGCTGGAATCCCATCGGAGAGATAAGTGGTTATGTGGATTTAAATATCTAATATCTCAGAAACCACGACTAATCAAATTGACCCCACAAGCCACTGTGTCTAACGGCATAGTTGATTGAACCCACTGTGTCTAACGGCATTGTTGATTGAACCCACTGTGTCTAACGGCATGGTTGATTGAACCCACTGTGTCTAACGGCAGAGTTGATTGAACCCACTGTGTCTAACGGCATGGTTGATTGAACCCACTGTGTCTAACGGCATAGTTGATTGAACCCACTGTGTCTAACGGCATGGTTGATTGAACCCACTGTGTCTAACGGCATAGTTGATTGAACCCACTGTGTCTAACGGCAGAGTTGATTGAACCCACTGTGTCTAACGGCATTGTTGATTGAACCCACTGTGTCTAACGGCATGGTTGATTGAACCCACTGTGTCTAACGGCATAGTTGATTGAACCCACTGTGTCTAACGGCATAGTTGATTGAACCCACTGTGTCTAACGGCAGAGTTGATTGAACCCACAGTGTCTAACGGCATAGTTGATTGAACCTACTGTGTCTAACGGCATAGTTGATTGAACCCACAGTGTCTAACGGCATAGTTGATTGAACACACTGTGTCTAACGGCAGAGTTGATTGAACCCACTGTGTCTAACGGCAGAGTTGATTGAACCCAATATGTCTAACGGCAGAGTTGATTGTACCCACTGTGTCCAACGGCAGAGTTGATTGAACCCACTGTATCTAACGGCATAGTTGATTGAACCCACTGTGTCTAACGGCAGAGTTGATTGAACCCACTGTGTCTAACGGCATAGTTGATTGAACCCACTGTGTCTAACGGCATAGTTGATTGAACCCACTGTGTCTAACGGCATAGTTGATTGAACCCGCTGTGTCTAACGGCATAGTTAATTGAACCCACTGTGTCTAACGGCATAGTTGATTGAACCCACAGTGTCTAACGGCAGAGTTGATAGTGACTAACGACATTGATCCGAGACAGAAGTCACACAATGCTATATAGCATAGCGTCAGCGGTTATGTACACCAACACAGTGTCATTTAATGACATAAAGCAAGGATTGGTACCTGCAACATCTCTCCGTGAAACTGGCTCCCACGTCTACTGGTGCCATCCGTGACATCACTGAAAATATATGAAGTCATAAACATACAGTGAAACCTGTGTTAGTGGTCACCTCTATTACGCAGCCAACCTGTATTATATATACAGTTTCCAGATTCCCAATATGTTGTTTTGCTATTCATTTGACATCTATTAAGCAGCCACCTGTGTTAAGCAGCCACCTTCTGTGATTCCCTTGGCTGGCTGCTTAAGACAGGTTTGACTGTATAGTTCCTACATTCTCATTGTTTAAGTATCTACACATACATACAGTATAAGCTTCAGCATGAAAATAGTCCCACTCCGTGATCGCGTGCATGGTTACGGTCGCTGATTTGTATACCACTGTAACCTACCATCACTGAAGTCACGGGTACGAGAACAAGTTGGCAGTTTCATACGGAGGTTTGTGCACTGGTGAACTGCTGGAGCATGCCCAGGAAGGTGTTGTTATGTAAACGGCCAGTCGCTCATATGGGCAACATGTAGTGTGTGTGTGTGTTTTACGTTTATGTATCGTCGCTACCGGTTGCCCATATGAGCGACGCCTCCTGAAGAGATTAGTCATTTTAGATCTTTGGAGGATAGTGTAATGATACGGACAGAGACCCATTCCAGAGTCTCATCTGGTTCTTTTACGTACACGGTGTAAAGCACCGACAGGAGACCTTGGTTTAACGTCCCATCTGAAAGACTGTTAATTTTATTAGGGTCAGACTGGGAGATCGAACATGTAGCGATGTTAAATGAACTTAAATACAAAACATAAATAGGGCCTACAGTTCAATAGCTATATTTCCAACATTATTAATGGCATATACCTCAATATCGCTGGTATAATCTCAGAATAGCGTGGCAGGTAGATGGATGTTCGTAACAGGTAGATGGATGTTTTAAATGCATATGTACTTTGATCTACCAATGACAAACACAATCATCAACTTACATCTGACTTACACTGATAAATTGTTAGTGTAAACATGAAAGTAATATCATCTGTATTTGATGATAAATAGACGGATATATATATATATATATATAAATACAGATACATGTTGTCATCAAATACAGATGATATTACTTTCATGTTTACACTAACAATTTATCAGTGTATGTATATATATATATACAGACACCTAACGGAAACTGTGCACTTGCTTTAGATGTAAAATTATATCCGTTTAGAAAAAAAATTAAGCAAATTTGGTATCAAAATGTACGAAATATTGGGTAAATTAGTACAATATGTGAAGGATTATTTTCTTCAGTCATGATAGTAAAATCCATATTCTAAAATTTGTAGCGAAAATGTAACACTCAATATAAAAGTGCACAGTTTTTTATAGTGTCATGTTATAGATGTATCTGTAGTCCAGTGGTTAACACGTTGGACTGGTAATCCATGGACCGCAGGTTCGATCCTCAGTCTGACCATAATACAATTAACAGATGGGACTTTAAACCGATGACTCGTGTCGGTGCTTTACATCGTGCACGTAAATGAACCAGGGGAGACTCTGGAATGGGTCTCTGTCTGTATCATTGCACTATCCTCCAAAAATCTATTATGACCAATCTCTTCAGGAGGAGTCGCTCATATGGGCAACCGGTAGCGACGATAAATAAACGTAAAACACACACTCAGTATAGATGAGTCGCTGACTCGTCGAGCGCGTCTCTACGTTTCTTACTATGTGGGTTCTAATTGATCACAAACAGTTAGAACTATATCAACGTTAGTTCTTGCTACATATTGTATTAGAACTATATCAACGTTAGTTCTTGCTACATATTGTATTAGAACTATATCAACGTTAGTTCTTGCTACATATTGTATTAGAACTATATCAATGTTAGTTCTTGCTACATATTGTATTATAACTATATCAACGTTAGTTCTTGCTACATATTGTATTAGAACTATATCTACATATTGTATTAGAACTATATCAACTTTAGTTCTTGCTACATATTGTATTAGAACTATATCAACGTTAGTTCTTGCTACATATTGTATTAGAACTATATCAACGTTAGTTCTTGCTACATATTGTATTAGAACTATATCAACGTTAGTTCTTGCTACATATTGTATTAGAACTATATCAACGTTAGTTCTTGCTACATATTGTATTAGAACTATATCAACGTTAGTTCTTGCTACATATTGTATTAGAACTATATCAACGTTAGTTCTTGCTACATATTGTATTAGAACTATATCAACGTTAGTTCTTGCTACATATTGTATTAGAACTATATCAACGTTAGTTCTTGCTACATATTGTATTAGAACTATATCAACGTTAGTTCTTGCTACATATTGTATTAGAACTATATCAACGTTAGTTCTTGCTACATATTGTATTAGAACTATATCAACGTTAGTTCTTGCTACATATTGTATTAGAACTATATCAACGTTAGTTCTTGCTACATATTGTATTAGAACTATATCAACGTTAGTTCTTGCTACAGATTGTATTAGAACTATATCAACGTTAGTTCTTGCTACATGTTGTATTAGAACTATATCAACGTTAGTTCTTGCTACATATTGTATTAGAACTATACCAACGTTAGTTCTTGCTACATATTGTATTAGAACTATATCAACGTTAGTTCTTGCTACATATTGTATTATAACTATATCAACTTTAGTTATTGCTACATATTGTATTAGAACTATATCAACGTTAGTTCTTGCTACAGATTGTATTAGAACTATATCAACTTTAGTTCTTGCTACATATTGTATTAGAACTATATCAACTTTAGTTCTTGCTACGTATTGTATTAGAACTATATCAACGTTAGTTCTTGCTACATATTGTATTAGAACTATATCAACGTTATTTCTGCTACATATTGTATTAGAACTATATCAACTTTAGTTCTTGCTACATATTGTATTAGAACTATATCAACGTTAGTTCTTGCTACATATTGTATTATAACTATATCAACGTTTGTTCTTGCTACATATTGTATTATAACTATATCAACGTTTGTTCTTGCTACATATTGTATTAGAACTATATCAACGTTAGTTCTTGCTACAGATTCTATGCCATACACAAGCTGAATGGATCAGAGTGTCCGATTAGCGCAGTGGGTAGCGCACTCGCTTCTCACCAATGCAACCCGGGTTCGATCCTCGGACCGGGAAGAATGTGAGATGGTACGGTGGTTGCCAGATCGGACAGGTGGGTGTTCTCCGGGTACTCCGGTTTCCTCCCACACGGATGACCACATATACGCTTTCACCCGCGCCAACGAGAGTGATTAATATAAGTTGTTAGAACTTGCTTCGCAATCGTTGTAAAATAGATAACATTTAAACTTTAATATATCAAATAAAATCTCAATAATCCAATAAGTACGATCAAGTTGGATTGAATTTAAACAATGTTACTATTGTAAGTTGTCATCGAGACGTACGCTGTTTGTTTGCGTTTACGTCAGTTGTTCTATTGGAAACTCTTTGATTAATGTAATGTCACACAACTGTGTACCAATGAGAGACATTACTGGTTTTTCTATTACCTCCCTTGATGGATAAAGTCAGATTTATCCCTAAATGTACAGTCAAACCTGTCGTAAGCAGCCAGCCAAGGGAATCACAGAAAGTGGCTGCCTAGCACAGGTGGCTGCTTAATAGAGGTCAAATGTATAATAAAACAGCAACTTGGGAATCTTGAAACTGGCTGCTTAATACAGGTTGGCTGCTTAATGGAGGTGACCACTAACACAGGTTTTACTGTATATTGTCCTTTTAGTTGGAATCCTTTGTTTTTACTGCTGTCGTCTAAACAGATGTTGCGTTAGGATAAATGCAATTTTATCAAAATCGTGTTATTTAATTGAACCAATTTTTACAGTAAGGTATCCATTGGACATGCTAATGAATATCTGTCGATATTTAATAATTTCATAATTATAAGACTAGAATACGGTTGAGAATGGAAAACATGTGGTGCAAAGGAAACAGCGATAAAAACAGAAGAGACTAATTAAGAGGACCAATATACTATTATAATTAGGAGTATTCAGGGGCAGTAACTGACTAATGTTTCTCATTTAATTAATATCTATGTCCCTACAGCAAAATGGACGCACGTGTTTATATGGTGATTCACACACGCTTTATCAAAATATAAGCTATGGAACTTGAACCTTTTGTTTAAATTTTATTTATTTTACAACGATTGCGAAGCAAGTTTTAACAACTTATATTAATCACTCTCGCTAGCGCGGATGAAAGCGTAAATGTGGTCATTCCTGTGGAAGGAAACCGGAGTACCAGGAGAAAACCCACCTGTCCAATATGGCGACCACCGTACCATCTCACATACTTCCCGGTCCGAGCATCGAACCCGGGTTGCATTGGTGAGAAGCGAGCGCACTAACCACCATCGGACAACCAATATCTGTAACACCAAATACATCTTAAAGCGTCACGGTGTTCTATTTCCCCCATTCCAGTTTTCTAATATCGTATGACCGAATTATAATATGTATAAATCACGAATCTGAATACCTGAGCATTTGTATAATGCATTTGTACTTTTGTACTGTCTGTAGACTGTCGCTTTTGTAAGATTTATTACTATAAGTTAACCGATATCATTATTGCTTTGTTAAGTGTTAGTTTATACAAATTTATTTTAGCTCGATTGCGTAACAAGTTCTTACAACTTATATTAATCACTCTCGAGACCTCATTCCTGGTGGAATCCATCGCCACGAGGGAGAGAGAAGAGGCAACGTGGAATTTAAATGCCTTGCCTAGTGCCAATCGTAACGGCTCCAGCGGGGCTCGAACTCCGGACATTTCGCACCTGAAGCTAATGCACTACCACTACGCTATCACGACTTCCACAAGTGTTGACATAAAGGCAATTGTCAGATTAAATATTGTATTGTATTGTAAATGATAGATATCAAAAGATTCCGAACTAATGGAAGAATTTATTGTGTGCAAAATATATGAAAAACAAACAATATTTGCACGAAATGTTATTATTGTCATATATAAATAGTAATGTATTATATAAATACATGAATCTATTTAATATACGACATCATCGAATTACCATGTACTATATATATGTGTTTTATGCATTATCGTCTGCTATCATTTTCGCGCCTAAAATATCAATGCTATTTTCGCGCGGGAATGGCTAATGATCGGGACTGAATAATATTAGGTAACGTAACAGATGTTACGGCGTCTGTAAGTCTGGATGACCATCGCTGGTCTGTATATAAGAAACGGAAATTATTAACCAAATTATCGGATCTGTAGCCCAGTGGTAAAACGCTGGACTGGTAATCCAGGGATCGCAGGTTCGATCCCCCGTCTGACCCTAATAAAATTAACAGTCTTTCAGATGGGACGTTAAACCGAGGTCTCGTGTCGGTGCTTTACACCGTGCACGTAAAAGAACCAGAGGAGACTCTGTAATGGGTCTATGTCTGTATCATTGCACTATCCTCCATAATCTAAAATGACTAATCTCTTCAGGAGGCGTCGCTCATATGGGCAACCGGTAGCGACGATAAATAAACGTAAAACACACACAACCAAATTATAGACGGTAACACGCTGGACTGGTAGGTATCCAGACAAAATGCCACAGGACAAAATGCCACAGTTAAAAATGCTGGACATATTGCCACACTTTTTTTATAAATAAATAAAGAAACCACAGCCATTCTTAATTGCAGTTTGTATTTCATTAATTAAAGGAAACCACATACAGTTTTTACTAGTTTATCATATCAGCTCAGTGTTAATTACTCACAGAAGCCCCTGTGATGTCTATACCAACACTCTGGTAATTTAATTGAAGTCACATCTAAATGTATGGTCTTCCTATTTCTACTTTAGATAGATTTCTTTATTTATAGAGGGTGACCTAATTAGTTTTGAACTAATCCTCCTTAGGGCCCTCTTTGTAGTGTTAATTACGGAAGCCCCTTCTATATCAACTCTATGGTAATTTAACAACTAGTCACAGCTGTATAAATTAGCATTTAACTTGGGGAAGGCATTTTGTGATATTTATTATTAAACATGCTAAATTAGTATTAATTAGTATTATACGTGGGGAATGCTCAGTATTAAAATGAAACTTAATAAATAAAAATCTTACTTAAGTACAAGGGATGGGTGTACAGGTCCCCCTTTAAGCTACCTTCATTATTTATGTATTAAACGTTGGATAGGCTTCGGATAGGCACACCCTATTAATATATCATCATATTAGTTATTACTGTAAATAGTGATAATTTTTCCATTTTTGTAGTGTGACATTGCTGTAGATATGGATATAATTATACTGTAAAAAAAAAAAAAAAAATGATTTGAAATAGTGTGGCATTTTGTCCTGTGGCATTTTGTCCTGTGGCATTTTGTCTGTGGCATTTTGTCCTGTGGCATTATGTCCTCGTGGCATTATGTCCTGTGGCATTTTGTCCTGTGGCATTATGTCCTGATTGTGGCATTATGTCCTGTGGCATTTTGTCCTGTGGCATTATGTCCTGTGGCATTATGTCCTGTGGCATTTTGTCCTGTGGCATTTCTGTGGCATTATGTCCTGTGGCATTTTGTCCTGTGGCATTATGTCCTTGTGGCATTGTCCTGTGGCATTATGTCCTGTGTGTCTGTGGCATTTTTCCTTGGCATTATGTCCGTGGCATTATGTCCTGTGGCATTTTGTCCTGTGGCATTTGTCCTGTGGCATTATGTCCTGTGGCATTTTGTCCTGTGGCATTATGTCCTGTGGCATTATGTCCTGTGGCATTATGTCCTGTGGCATTATGTCCTAGCCAATTTTGTGGCATTATGTCCTGTGGCATTTTGTCCCGGATTCAGAACCAGGGATCGCAGGTTCGATCCACCGTCTGACCCTAATAAAATTAACAGACTTTCAGATTGGACGTTAAACCGAGGTCTCGTGTCGGTGCTTTACACCGTGCACGTAAAAGAACCAGAGGAGACTCGGTAATGGGTCTCTGTCTGTATCATTGCACTATCCTCCAAAAATCTAAAATAACTAATCTCTTCAGGAGGCGTCGCTCATATGGGTAACCGGTATCGACGATAATAAACGTAAAACACAAACAATCAACATTTGTTGAATGTCAACATTATACGTTTATCAGAACTATACCTCAAATTACTCGACCACAACCCTGGCCCCGACGTTATAGAACTTTTCTCGGATCTCAAATTCTAACTCAAGGAATTCGATTGGTTGATTCAGAGATTTACACCCAGCAGAACCAATCAGAAGCTTAAGTCTGAGTTTGAGATTGGAGAAAAGTTTTATAACCTCGGGGCCTGTACACTTTACTAACTGGAGACCAGTGGCGTAGCCAGGATTTTATTTGGGGGGGGCCATACTGACCGAATGTCCGTCGTAGCCGGACGACCGAGTGCGGCGTAGCCGCGCGAGGTATAGAGGGGGATTAGGGGGGTTCTCCCCCCTGAACATTTTGGAAACTAGATTACCGGAGAAGCGATCTGGAGGTGTTTCCGAATCAGAATCATACTCGAAAAATGTCATGACATTTCACAACAAAAATGGAAAATCAAATAATCAGGACACAATACAAGCTCACAAATAGCAATATCCCCTTATCCTTGAACGTTCATGAGCAATTGAGAACAAGTATATATATACTTATACTAAGTCGCTCTTTATATTCCTGATCAACTTTAAATTTTCGTGAAAAAATGCATAATTATTTTACTATGACTACAGTCCAAATGCATAGTACCTGAATTGAGAGTATCATGAGTATGCGTGGTTAATTTCACAATTCGTATAAGTGATTCACCTGAGAAAGATCACAATGTTTTAACCGCGTTAAAAATCACTTGAAAACTAATCGACGATTGGTTCGGCCGAATTCATCAATAACGTCACTATGAATTAGTGAAATGTCCTTGTTGATATTGTGCAAAACCACAAATATTTGCACGAAATGTTTATTATTGTTATATATAAATAGTAATGTATTATATAAATACATTAAACTGTTTCTATATATGGCCAAGTGTTTACCATGTAATATATATATATTTGTTTTATGCATAATCGTCTGCTATTATTTTCGCGCCTAAAATTATCAGTCTCGCTTCGCGCGGGAAATGACTTAAGATTTTAGGCCTAATCTCAGTTTATCAAGGCCGTGGTTGCAGGTGTCCAGTTATGTAATATAAAGGCGACGAACTGGTTTGATGGTGTAATATTAGATAACATAACAGATGTTTTAGGAATAACAGATGTTTTAGGAATTGTTATATCATATAGACACTGATTCAATCGTGTATATAAGAAATGGATTTTATTAACTAAAATCAGATACACTAAGGCCTACCTCCAGGAGAGAGTGTGGCGTGATCTCAATCTATTATATGGAACATATAAACTGTTTTTATGATACTTAGATATTATGGACATTATAAGAATTATAACTTATAAAGATTTGTCGAATAATTAAATCGTTCAGCCATAGAAGAAACAGAGAGTTTCGGCGAACCATATCGAAGGTGATTAAAAGTTAATCTAATCAGAAACATTGATTAGATTATAGTGATATTGAGTAATGACGGATTAGAGAGACTGGAGTTAATTATACTGTGTAGCGCATAGTCGGCTCACACAATTGGATTGTTAAATAAGCTTTTAATGATACGATGTATATATATATAAATCACTGATTATATATATATGAATATCTCTGATGCCAATTTAAACTAGATATTATATAGAAGAAATGTAAATCTGTGTTGAGTTATCATTAATACATATATTGAAGAAGAAACCCCCTAGACAACTCCAGCGAGTCTACATAGGATAGACCCTGGTAAGAGCCGTAGCAACTGAGACATATAATTACGAGAAGAAAAAGGAAAGTTTGCGACAATATAAAGATGGGCTAGGCCATTCAGTCTCTCTTCGTGCATGGTGGACCGCAGATATGATTTTATCAATTTCAGAGCACTGAATGAGCGTTCACCTGTTGCGGTGGTCACCGGTAGAGTTGCGAAAATTCGCAGCAGAGTCTCGATGATGGGATAAGTCCCGAGAGTCGCCGCAGCCGCCACGGCATCCACGACTCTTTTCGGAATCTCGATGGAATCACGGGTGGTCACCTGTCGGGCCCAGTACGCCTTCCAACGCATTACTTCCGCGTTCAGACACTCTATTGCTCCTGGAAGGAATGGGTGGTATAACTGGGCGGCTTCGAGGAGGTCGCCTGCGGCGTAATCATTGCAGTATGCTGGAAGTAGAAAACTGAGCACATAGGCTTTGGCACCGTGCAATCTGAATCGCTCATCGAGCTGGCTTATGCAGACGTCGAGATACGGGATGAAAATCGAACGTCTGTAATAAACTTCTGGCGTGTCGGCCGGATGATTGGACCTCTGCATCTGCCTGCCGGTCATTCTGGGCACGGTTATCTCTTCACCAAACAATCCTTGTGCACGTCCGAAAATGTCCCCGAAGACTTGGTCTTCCGATCTCATCTGTTGCAGGACCTTGGCACAGTCCTGGACACTGTCCACTGCATGGTGAATGTCTTGAGCCTCGGCCTGAAGCTTCACCGATAGTGGCTTCGTAATATCCAGCACCGAGAGGAGTACCTCTAGGGCAACCAAGAAGGTGCCATTGTCTATTGCTGAAGAGAATATTAGCGCCTTACCGACGCAATCAGCACGGGGCCATAGGCTTATGTTCTGTAGGGACACTTTGATAGCCGGTAACAGCTCTTTAAAGATCCGCACGGCTTCCTGGCGCTCCACCCATCTGGTGGTACAATGGAGCTTCAGACGTGAATGGGCGGTCTCACTAAACTCCTCCTGGATAGCTGCTTCAAGATTCAATACTCTCTTATTAGAGTCACAGAAAAACACAGCAATTTCCTGCATAAGCGTCACTGCCGTACGAATTTCTGGTACCTCCCCTGCCTTCATTAGACATAGATTTAGCGAATGCGATACGCAATGTGTGTAACTATCAGACGGGCATTGCCCCCGCACGTGCTTCTGAACACCATGTTTATGTCCCGACATTGCTGCGGCTCCATCATATCCCTGTCCAACCATATTGGGAGGGGTCAGAACATTTGGAAAATTTGTGAAAGTTTCAATTGCCCGAGATGCAATCTGCGGCTATTTTAGACGCCGTAAGATGTAGTTGTATTATGTAGTATTGGTCTTGCCTGGCCCTGAGGGGGGGGGGCCATGGCCCAATGCCCCCCCTAAATACGCTACTGCTGGAGACTATATTTGTTTTTGTTTGTATTTTCTAGACTAAGCTTAAAGCCGAGTCAACAGCTTAGGTCATATGGCGACTCTCCAGCTATTATTGGTGGAGGAAGACCCCATGTGCCCATCGGAACAGTAGTGCATGCAAGAACAGGCACATAAACACACGCGCACACACGCCGCACGCACATACGCACGCACGCCGCACGCACGCACACACGCCGCACGCACGCTGCGCGCACACACGCTGCACGCGCTGCACGCACACACGCTGCACGCACGCACGCACACACGCTGCACGCACACACGCTGCACGCACACACGCACGCCGCACGCACGCACACACGCCGCACGCACGCTGCACGCACACACGCTGCACGCACGCACGCTGCATGCACACACGCACACGCTACACGCGCCGCACGCGCACACGCTGCACGCACACTGCACACACGCACGCACGCACGCACCACACGCACGCACACCGCACGCACACACACGCCGCACACACGCTGCACGCACACACGCTGCACGCACGCACACACGCTGCACGTACACACGCTGCACGCACACACGCACGCACGCACACACGCTGCACGGCACGCACGCACGCTGCACGCACGCACGCACGCACGCACGCACGCACGCACGCACGCACGCACACCTTCTCTAATTGATGTTAATTGAAGTAATGATACCTCTGTGATAATATAAGCAAGTCATTCAAGTTTACATGTGATGTCGGTGGTGTACACGACATGGTCATGTTCTTGTTAGATGCTCAAGTACCTGTTGTTAACCCTTTCAATACCACATACCTCTAAATAGGCATACACAATTATAGTAGTAAGAATAATAAAAAATAGTGCAAGATACAGATAATAATAATAATAATAAAGATTTTATTTTCCGAGAGAACTAATTTAACAAAAGTTAATCTACCATGAGGCCCTCAACATATATACACATCAAATGATACGACTATAAGTGAAAACTGCATATTGGAATTAAAAATTAACTTTTGTTAAATGAGTTCTCTCGTAAAATAAAGTCTTTATTATTATTATTACCTGTATCTTGACCTATCCTCCAAAAATCAAAGGATTAATATACTTCTGGAGGTGTAATAATAATAATAATAATAATAATAATAATAATAATAAAGACTTTATTTAACGAGAGTACTCATTTAACAAAAGTTAATCTACCATGAGGCCCTCAACATATATACAATCAAATGCAATCAAAAGATAGCACTATAAGTGAGAACTGCACATTGGAATAATATAGTAATGTAAAAGCTGAAAATTAGAGAAACTATATTTAATATGTAATGGAATATGATGATATATGGAATTGGCTAGCAGAGTAGAGAATGGGAATGAGACAATTAATGATACTAGATCTATCTAACAATGTGCAGATTTGACTTGTAGTGGTATCTTCAAAATATGTACGAAATCAACTTAAGGACAGCAATTTTCCGATTCTAATAAATATAGCAATGGCAATACACGTTTATAATAACAGTAGAAGTACGCGATTAGTTTGAATTGTTATAGTTCCACCTTAAGTAGAGAATTTTGAACTGTTAAATAGTTGGAGCATTTTGAACTGAGTGAGGCAATGAATTCCAAATAGATGATCCTGAAAATTCAAATGTATTACGAAATAATTCACAATTTGGTCTTGGTGTGTATAATTGATATTCTGAGGTTGATCTAAGAATTCTAGGATGTATATCAGTAACCCCGATTCACGAGGGGCATAGGACGATCGATAAGCGTATCAAAAAGTCCTGCCATGTGCTATATCACGCATATATGTACATGGCATGCACACCCAAACAAACACAATACAGACGTTGACTCGTTCGTATACAATTTACAGAAAGCATGTATTGGCACTAACCTTGTTACCACAATATGTGGAAGGAATCCACTACCTGTGTACCTCATAGTCTATGTCAGCCAGTAGGCAATGTTGTATCCCAGAATTTATGAACAGTTGAATAAGTATATGTATGTATCCGATACAATTCTAAGCAATATATTTAAGAGTTTTGTATTGTTGTTTCTATATTAATTTAAAGCGACACTACATCAGTGAAAACGCAAATTTCTATATTTTCCTATTATATGGTATAATTGTTTTCCAAATATTTGCCTCAAACCGTATACGCGGTTTGTAGACATAACAAAACAATGTAAATAGGGTCGACATCCATGCGTAATAAAACTCCCTGAATAACACGAGTTGTGGTACAGATTTACCGTTATATCTCACATGTTTGCCTATGTATATTTATTTGTAAACTAATCTTAGTTAAATTATCTCTAAACGACAGTATCACGCGTTTGGTGTTGACTCCGATGACAAAGAAACGTCAATTCAGGAGCATGGATGACCGTTATATAAAAATCCTACTTTCAATGTCAACAGTTTGTAAACCACAAAAACACTGTTTATTGATCCAATGTTAGAGTTCGAATGTATTCAGAAGAATGTGTAGTAGCAATGCATTTATACATTTATACGTGAACAAATGCATTTTATTTGCTTTTTTGCAATGTAATTTCGTTTTAAGCAGTATGCAATTAGAATAAAAACTGATGTACACCTTACAGGTCTTAGCTGTCTGTTCTTATTTTTGTTTACAATAACCTGAAATACCAAAACGTACTCTTTATATAGGACCCTTCTCCCCGCCCCACACCACATGTCCAAACAAGCTTGTTTGTAACATTTGCTCTAGGTGCAACCCCATATTACGGACGTCTTGCCGGATTATAATCTGAATAAATAACTCATTTTATTGTTCCGGCCAATGACTATAATGGACTGTAAGAGTGCGCAATGATAAACGATTCGTAAGAACCTTTAAATGTTGAATTATAGACGTTCAATCTAATAGATCCGCTTATATATGCATCATTTAACGCCATCTATATATTCATATATGATTTCTTTGTAGCCTCTTCCATTGCATTATTCACACCCACTACCCAAATTCATGATATATCAGCAAACAAACAAATGAACTCGGAGGTCATGTGGTCGTCAATACGCAACGTTCGTCATATTTTTAAAAAAATCCAATTTATATTCCATTTGCATTAAATGTACAATGACATTCTTATTATAATACTAAAAATATTGTGATAAACAATCTGTTTACATGTTAATGTGTTGTTGCAATCTGATCGTGTAAGGTCACGCTACTGTATGCAAGTGTTCAGATTGTATGCCAACCGTTTTAATAAAACATGCACGTCTATCATGCTCCACTCCGTACTTGGCTGTCCGATTAGCGCAGTGGTTAGCGTACTCGCTTCTCACCAATGCAACCCGGGTTCGATCCTCGGACCAGGAAGTATGTGAGATGGTATGGTGGTCGCCAGATCGGACAGGTGGGTTTTCTCCGGGTACTCCGGTTTCCTCTCACACGAATGACCACATTTACGCCTTCATCCGCGCCAAACGAGAGTGATTAATATAAGTTGTTAGAACTTGCTTCGCAATCGTTGTAAAATAAATAAAGTTTAACACTCCGTACTAATTGTAGCTCATTAAACCAGCAGTTGTTCACACAAAAAAACATTTCTCCACCACCCCTCTGTCAAGGTGGTCTTCCTGAGAATAATCATACTTTCTTCTTTGAATATATCTACAATGACATCAGAGATTTGAGGGTTTGAAAACAATTAAAATTGTCCAATTCTGATTCCCTAATGTTTTCGTTTTCGTTTAGGGTTGCTACTTTGGACATGCTTTGGAATTAATTCGAGTCGGTCTTAGAAATAACAACGACTTTTCTGTAGTTGAAAAGACGAACCTTTTCCTAAGTAACGTACACATACTTCATGAAAGTATTCATGAATATAATGAATGTAATGAATACAAGATCTCAGATCTACAAAGATATGTATACATAGCTAATAAAATGGTTAATATAGTTCATATATTAATGTCAATGACATATCCAGTAGTCTGTATGTCTGTGTATATGTATGTATATGCATGGGTGTATGTGTGTATATGTATATATGTATACATGTATATGTATATAAATATATGCATGTAGGTAGGTATGTATGTATGTATTGTGTATCTGTGTGTATGTGTATATTATGTGTGTAGATGTAGAAATATACACACATAATATATTATAGTGCATATATGTGTAAAACGTTCTTTGTTCCATTTCATCTGTTCATTTTGTTATCAATTGTCTGTGTTTATTATGTACATGTATCTCATCATATGGTGGAATAAAAGATATCTATCTATCTATCTATGTGTATTTCTATCACCATAATAATCTCGTTATATTATTGATATTGTAATTTACAGTTCATGAATAATATAAACTTATCTTTTTCAAATTGTAATTAATAGTTTATACACGATCAAAATGCTGTCATACCGTAATTATAATATGTATCTAATTATAAGACCTCTATAAGCTATAGCTTTCGGTTCTAATCCTTATACATGCATGTATGTAAATATTCGTGTAAATTGTAAATATGTATATGTTATATCATTGTTTGAAATAAACTATATGTATATGTTATATCATTGTTTGAAATAAACTATGTTTAAAGCGACAATACATCAGTGAAAACAGAAATTTCTGCAGAATGTAATTTCCTATTATATGGTATAATTTCTTTCCAAATACTTGCCTCAAAAACTGAGTATTTCAACTAATAAACAAACGTCGTATACGAGGTTTGTTCACATAGCAATAATAATGTAAATAGGTTGACATCCATGCGTAATACAAGGCGCGTATCCTGAGTAACACGATTTATGATACATATTTACAGTTATATTTCACACGTGTGCCTATGCATATTTATTTGTAGACTAATCTTAGTTAACTTATCTCCAAACGACAGTATCACGCGTTTAGTATTGACTCCAATGACAAACACACATCGATTCGTATCTAAAAAGCGCAAAACTAGTTGGTGTTATTTTTTTAGAAAACGTAAATCATAAAACTAAGAAAATGCTAGAATAATGGCGTCACGTTAGACACCACGCGCTAAACCATGTTATGCTTAAAAATAATAGTTGTCTTTCCGTTGTTTATTGATGAATAAAACATGGTTTGGAGTGTTGACGCGTAGGAAATAACCACACAGGCCGTAGGCCTAATTTGTTAATTCCGACACTCAGAACGACAAAGGATGTTTTATTCGACTATAAATAACGCATATACAAATATTATATCGATTCTAACATGATCAATTTATCTAAAAAGGGAAAAATAGTTGGTGACGTCACAAAACTACAAAAACGACGACGTCTAGCATAATAGAGTTATATCTGTTTATGTAAACATATCTACAGTACTCTAGTATTATAGAGTTATATCTGTTTATGTAAACATATCTACAGTACTCTAGCATAATAGAGTTATATCTGTTTATGTAAACATATCTACAGTACTCTAGCATAATAGAGTTATATCTGTTTATGTAAACATATCTACAGTACTCTAGTATTATAGAGATATATCTGTTTATGTAAATATATCTACAGTACTCTAGCATTATAGAGTTATATCTGTTTATGTAAACATATCTACAGTACTCTAGCACTATAGAGATATAGCTGTTTATGTAAACATAGCTACAGTACTCTAGTATTATAGAGATATATCTGTTTATGTAAACATATCTACAGTACTCTAGTATTATAGAGATATATCTGTTTATGTAAACATATCTACAGTACTCTAGTATTATAGAGATATATCTGTTTATGTAAACATATCTACAGTACTCTAGTATTATAGAGATATATCTGTTTATGTAAACATAGCTACAGTACTCTAGCATTATAGAGATATATATGTTTATGTAAACGTATCTAGAGTACTCTAGCATTATAGAGTATTATATGTTTATGTAAACATATCTACAGTACTCTAGCACTATAGAGATATATATGTTTATGTAAACATAGCTACAGTACTCTAGCATTATAGAGTATTATATGTTTATGTAAACATAGCTACAGTACTCTAGCACTATAGAGATATATATGTTTATGTAAACATAGCTACAGTACTCTAGCACTATAGAGATATATATGTTTATGTAAACATAGCTACAGTACTCTAGCATTATAGATATATATGTTTATGTAAACATAGCTACAGTACTCTAGCATTATAGAGATATATATGTTTATGTAAACATATCTACAGTACTCTAGCATTATAGATATATATGTTTATGTAAACATAGCTACAGTACTCTAGCATTATAGAGATATATCTGTTTATGTAAACATATCTACAGTACTCTAGCACTATAGAGATATAGCTGTTTATGTAAACATAGCTACAGTACTCTAGCATTATAGATATATATGTTTATGTAAACATATCTACAGTACTCTAGCATTATAGAGATATATATATGTTTATGTAAACATAGCTACAGTACTCTAGCGTTATAGAGATATATCCGTTTATGTAAACATATCTACAATACACTAACATTATAGAGATATATATGTTTATGTAAACATATGTACAGTACTTTAGCATTATAGTGATTTATCTGTTTATGTAAATATAGCTACAGTACTCCGGCATTATAGAGATATATTTGTTTATGTAAACATATCTATACTACTCTAGCGTTATAGAGATATATATGTATATGTAAATATAGCTACAGTACTCCGGCATTATAGAGATATATCTGTTTATGTAGACATATCTGCACTACTCTAGCATTATAGAGATATATATGTTTATGTAAACATATCTAATGTACTCTAGTATTATAGAGATATATCTGTTTATGTAAACATAGCTGGTTTGTGGTTTTTTGTTTGTTGTACAATACTCTAGTATTATAGAGATATATATGTTTATGTAAACATATCTAATGTACTCTAGCATTATAGAGATATATCTGTTTATGTAAACATAGCTGCAGTAATTAGCACTATAGAGATATTTATCTGTTTATGTAAACATATCTACATTACTCTATATAGAGATATATCTGTTTATGTAAACATATCTACATTACTCTATATAGAGATATATCTGTGTATGTAAACATATCTCCAGTACTCTAGCATTATAGAGATATATCTGTTTATGTAAACATATGTGCAGTACTCTAGCATTATAGAGATATATCTGTTTATGTAAACATATCTACAGTACTCTAGCATTATATAGATATATCTGTTTATGTAAACATATCTACAGTACTCTAGCATTATAGAGATATATCTGTTTATGTAAACATAGCTACAGTTCTCTAGCATTATAGAGATATATCTGTTTATGTAAACATAGCTACAGTACTCTAGCATTATAGAGATATATCTGTTTATGTAAACATATCTACAATACTCTAGCATTATAGAGACATATCTGTTTATGTAAACATATGAGGAGGAGAAGCATTGCAGAATATAGAAAATAGCACATACATAAATAAAGAGAGATAGAGAGAAGTAAAAGTAGTAGACAATTCCAGCCACTCCATGACGTCTCTGAATATTGTAACCCGGCGTCTCAATTAGCCTGGGAACAGGCGTCGATATATTTTGTCTGATCAGTCAAATACATATGTTTTAACACCGAGACTATTAATTGGGCCGTATATTGAGTTTCTGATCATATCAACGTCATTTTTGCCAGAAGTTAAAACGTGAAAAATCGACAGACTGGCACCCAGGTTACGTCTCAAGCATAATAGATATGTACTACAATTACTAGTATAATTATGCACATTAGCTGTCATTGTTGTATAACATTGTATAGTCTTAGATAATGTAGAATGTAGAATAAGAAGAATGTAATTCCAAAAAGAGTATTACCTGGAACTCCTCGCATTCCGTTTCTTCGTTGCCATTAGCAACAGCAAATCTCGAACGCAATATTAATATCTCCTAAATTGTTATACGCCATTTGTAACTGTATCTATGTGTTACAATTATGTATATACCATATAAACACTAAACTATCAACACATATGTAGAGTGTGTTCTGTCTTCTATAATAAGTACGTATTGAGATACATGTACTATGATTTCGACTATTCCACCGCAACAGAACGTTCAATCGACGTATTTATTAAAGAAAGAAATCCAGTGTTTATTTATTTGATTGTGAGCTTCCTAATATGTACAACAATACCGAGACTACGCATTCATCGAATACATTTGTATTTCACATGATGATTTGTATACATATACTAGAGGACATAGAAAACGCACACCTACATTATATGATTATTATTAAATGAAAACGAAATACGAAGGATTCCATCAAAGATATATCACATCTTTATTACAAAACACAAACTGAACAACTAAAAATATTCCAAAATGTTTAAAACTATGTATTTATATAGTTATTGTTTTTCATGTAAAAACACACTTATCCGAAGTGTGCGTTTTCTTTGTCCTCCAGTATACATCAATTGAAACGGAACGACACTGTCTGAAGAAAACGTATGCCACTAAAATGCATTACTTTCATATATAATGTACACACGCGTTGTTTAAAAATAGATTACGATAAGGACATTTATGGTGCTAAATGACATACGAGTATAGAGAACTAGAAGCTATTCATTCCAAATGGGATTTATACACCTATTACAGCCTGTTGTGTTGTTGTCAAAGACACGCATTTGTGTGAAGGAATAAAAACGGGAATTGCGTTATAGGGAAAGGACAATGTTCGTTTGAATAGTGGTTTTGTATTGACTCTGTCATTATCTCGCCGTTGTAAATAATGTAAATAATCAATCACAAGTGGCAATCTCTATCTATGTATTCTACAAGCATATAGTCATATAGTACATTACAATCATACAATACTCAATAGTTTCTACAGTTGAAATCGTCTCAAAGGGCCTTTTATGACAACAGTTCGTGGTGGGGATCTATTCAAATGCGTTTGCGGTCGCCAGACATACTTGCATGAATTACCGTTTCATTGTGATGCACAGTTCAGACCAAATATTATGCGCATATGTTTCCTAGGCAATACCGAACTCATATTCATCATATTTGGTTATCTTTGCCCGAGTCTGACTTTTGCACGAACTACATAATTGGTTTAAAACTATCTACAGTCAAGCATGTCGTAAGCAGCCATTCAAGGTAATCACAGAAAGTGTCAACTGTATAGTAAAACAGAGGTCAACTGTATAGTAGAACAGAGGTCAACTGTATAGTAAAACAGAGGTCAACTGTATAGTAAAACAGAGGTCAACTGTATAGTAAAACAGAGGTCAACTGTATAGTAAAACAGAGGTCAACTGTATAGTAAAATAGAGGTCACCTGTATAGTAAAACAGAGGTCAACTGTATAGTAAAACAGAGGTCAACTGCATAGTAAAACAGAGGTCAACTGTATAGTAAAACAGAGGTCAGCTGTATAGTAGAACAGAGGTCAACTGTATAGTAAAACAGAGGTCAACTGTATAGTAAAACAGAGGTCAACTGTATAGTAAAACATAGGTCAACTGTATAGTAAAACAGAGGTCAACTGTATAAACTGTATAGTAAAACATAGGTCAACTGTATAGTAAAACAGAGGTCAACATAGTATCAACTGTATAGTAAAACAGAGGTCAACTGTATAGTAAAACATAGGTCAACTGTATAGTAAAACAGAGGTCAACTGCATAGTAAAACAGAGGTCAACTGTATAGTAAAACAGAGGTCAACTGTATAGTAAAACATAGGTCAACTGTATAGTAAAACAGAGGTCAACTGTATAGTAAAACAGAGGTCAACTGTATAGTAAAACAGAGGTCAACTGTATAGTAAAACAGAGGTCAACTGTATAGTAAAACAGAGGTCAACTGTATAGTAAAACAACATATTGGGAATCTGGAAACTGGCTGCTTAATACAGGTTGGCTGCTTAATAGACATGACCACTAACGCAGGGTTGACTGTATAACGAATGACATATCACTAGTTAACCCACACATGCACTGTGATGTTGTTTTTGGCTGGCGTCTGTGCATGAACAGGATAACTCAACAACTGTGTAGGATATATAGTGTTGCTCTAGGTCGACGTGATTCGAGTTTGGGAGAAATCGGCCAAGGCAATGCCTGTGGTTAGGATGGTCAGCGAAATGTCCACTGACTTCTATGGCAAACTATGATTTAAATATATACCTATAGTATTTGTGCAGAGGTTACGGTCGCTGACTTGTATACTAGTACCACTGTAACCTATCATCACTGATAGTCACTGGTTCGAGCGCCGCTCAGACCGTGTCGCTTTATATGAAAATGTTGGACGTTTATTACGGAGGTTGGTGCACCAAGTACTTGTTAACGGCTGAAGCCTTTCCAGGAAAGGTGTTGTTGGATAAACTGTCCGTCGCTCAAATGGACAACCGGTAGCGATGTTAAAACAACATAAATAAAAAAACACACAGGTTCCTTGTGTATTTTATATTCCATGTGTTGTCAATATCCGAGTATGTGAGATGGTACGGTGGTCGCCAGATCGGACAGATGCTTTTCTCCGGGTACTTTGGTTTCCTCCCACACGTATGACCACATTTACGCTTTCATCCGCGCCAACGAGAGTGATTAATATAAGTTGTTAAAACTGGCTTCGCAATCGTTGTAAAATAAATAACGTTTAATTATGTTTATCCCATGGTATAAATAAAGCGATTTCTCATCTCTGTATTTAATTTGTACATAGATACGTTTAGGTAGATGTATATAAGGTTTGTACATAGATACGTTTAGGTAGATGTATATAAGGTTTGTACATAGATACGTTTAGGTAGATGTATATAAGGTTTGTACATAGATACGTTTAGGTAGATGTATATAAGGTTTGTACATAGATACGTTTAGGTAGATGTATATAAGGTTTGTACATAGATACGTTTAGGTAGATGTATATAAGGTTTGTACATAGATACGTTTAGGTAGATGTATATAAGGTTTGTACATAGATACGTTTAGGTAGATGTATATAAGGTTTGTACATAGATACGTTTAGGTAGATGTATATAAGGTTTGTACATAGATACGTTTAGGTAGATGTATATAAGGTTTGTACATAGATACGTTTAGGTAGATGTATATAAGGTTTGTACATAGATACGTTTAGGTAGATGTATATAAGGTTTGTACATAGATACGTTTAGGTAGATGTATATAAGGTTTGTACATAGATACGTTTAGGTTGATGTATATAAGGTTTGTACATAGATACGTTTAGGTAGATGTATATAAAGTTGGACAAAAATGGATTATTAGGCTATTGTTTTGATACTTGATTTCGCCTTGCATTCTCGTGTAGTGGTATGATACATAGCACACTCGAGGCGGCGTAGCAGACAAGGCAAGCAATACATACACTATCTGACAGCTCTAGCCAGACATAGACTACACATTAGAAAGTATACATATAAACTAATGCACAATACCAGACACATACAAGTATGAGAAATGTTATTACTATACCGAGTTGAGCATCGACCACTACAGATGCAAGAATGATGAGCAAGCAGGCGACGACAATGTTTCTACACATCTTGACGACTGAAACAGATACAAATATTACCATTACCTGGGATGTCGAATTGGTTCATGTTAGGGAGCTATCCAGATGAATAGGTCGGTGGTTCTACTCGGGTCCCAGTCGGTGCCTGCACAACTACACGATCACCCCCCACTAATAATAGCTAGAGAGTAACCACATAATCTACGCCGTTGGTGCGACTTTATACGCCCAAAAAACAAACAAATCGCTCGCCCGCATTGTTCTCCGGCGGCCCAATAATCAAACATCAACAAACCGCTCGCCCACATTGTTCTACGGCGGCCCAATCATCAAACATCAACAAATCGCTCGCCCACATTGTTCTACGGCGGCCCAATCATCAAACATCAACAAATCGCTCGCCCACATTGTTCTCCGGCGGCCCAATCATCAAACATCAACAAATCGCTCGCCCACATTGTTCTCCGGCGGCCCAATCATCAACATCAACAAATCGCTCGCCCACATTGTTCTCCGGCGGCTCAATCATCAAACATCAACAAATCCCTCGCCCACATTGTTCTCCGGCGGCTCAATCATCAAACATCAACAAATCGCTCGCCCACATTGTTCTCCGGCGGCTCAATCATCAAACATCAACAAATCGCTCGCCCACATTGTTCTCCGGCGGCCCAATCATCAAACATCAACAAATCGCTAGCCCACATTGTTCTCCGGCGGCCCAATCATCAAAAACAAACAAACAAACAAAAACTATAAAACTGTTGGATACAAGATATTAATTTAGAAGCAAAGAGTATCTTGTATGCAATGCAACACCCAACGAACCTCATTTGCGCTAATACACTAGCAACGCCCGTATAAACCTAACGAGTGACCTCGCTGGTTTTTCTATTACCTCCCTTGGGAGATAAAGTCCGAGTTATCCCTAAATGTATAGCAGGTCATTCAGTTGGAATCCTTTGTTTTTACAGTTGTTCCCTAACCGGAATTTGCGTTATGATAAATGTGATTTTACCCAAATCACGTTAATTAATTGATAAAAACAAATACATATTGTTTACCCATTGGATATATACTGTAGGATAGATGTTTAGTTGAGATAGAGTAACATAATACTTATAAGATGAGGAAGTGGAAGACAATATTTGGCATATAGTGTAAAGGAAACAACGATAAAAACAGAGGAAACAACTTAAGAGGAGCTACATATTTTTAAAGAGTATCTAGGGCAGTAACTGACCTATGTCTCTCATAACATGTATTTGAATACATGTACATTTGCATTATGACATAGACGCACACATTATTAGATTAGCTGCCAAAACCTGTTTTAGTATTTTACAACGACGTACCTCTTATCTTTGTAAATAATGCCTATTGGATGTTTTATATGTCGTCTTCATATGTTATTACACCTGAAGAGCAGTTACTAATTAGGCTAATCCCAATCTGATTGGAATTTGTATTTGATCTTATAAAACATTTTAAGTTTGCGCAGTAGTGCTTATTTTGCTTTCCGTATATTAGATAATTCCAAGCGATATGTGTAGGCCATACATACAATAAACAGTAGAAAATCAGACAAATGTTTACTAGCAGAGATTTCCCCCCTGAATTCATACCTAGAAATATTATCATTACAAATATAAACACTATTGTTGTAAATATTTAAATTAAAATAAACTGCTATTTTAATTATTAAAACATATTCACCTTTGTATATATATTTATGTATATATATATCCTGAAATTAAAGTATAAATAAAGTGTTGGTCCGCCTGTGGATAATTGGTTGTAAATTAGTGTCGTGCATCTAGTATGGTATGTGGTTTACACGTGTATGAGTGGCCAGCTGTTCATAAAGGGGTGTATCCAATCCATGGACATTATCATCCATCAGATAGCTGGTCAGTCTGACACCATACTATAATCACCATACTATAATTGCTACGTCTTGACAAACATAGTTCATTCTTCTCCTTTATTTTGTATTATTGTCATTTGTTGTAAAATACGTTTAATCTAAGACATAGTAGTGTGTACTGTGTGGGGGCAGCGCATTACAAGTCAGGACATAGTAGTGTGTACTGTGTGGGGGCAGCGCATTACAAGTCAGGACATAGTAGTGTGTACTGTGTGGGGGCAGCGCATTACAAGTCAGGACATAGTAGTGTGTACTGTGTGGGGGCAGCGCATTACAAGTCAGGACATAGTAGTGTGTACTGTGTGGGGGCAGCGCATTACAAGTCAGGACATAGTAGTGTGTACTGTGTGGGGGCAGCGCATTACAAGTCAGGACATAGTAGTGTGTACTGTGTGGGGGCAGCGCATTACAAGTCAGGACATAGTAGTGTGTACTGTGTGGGGGCAGCGCATTACAAGTCAGGACATAGTAGTGTGTACTGTGTGGGGGCAGCGCATTACAAGTCAGGACATAGTAGTGTGTACTGTGTGGGGGCAGCGCATTACAAGTCAGGACATAGTAGTGTGTACTGTGTGGGGGCAGCGCATTACAAGTCAGGACATAGTAGTGTGTACTGTGTGGGGGCAGCGCATTACAAGTCAGGACATAGTAGTGTGTACTGTGTGGGGGCAGCGCATTACAAGTCAGGACATAGTAGTGTGTACTGTGTGGGGGCAGCGCATTACAAGTCAGGACATAGTAGTGTGTACTGTGTGGGGGCAGCTGTGTGGGGGCATTACAAGTCAGGACATAGTAGTGTGTACTGTGTGGGGGCAGCGCATTACAAGTCAGGACATAGTAGTGTGTACTGTGTGGGGGCAGCGCATTACAAGTCAGGACATAGTAGTGTGTACTGTGTGGGGGCAGCGCATTACAAGTCAGGACATAGTAGTGTGTACTGTGTGGGGGCAGCGCATTACAAGTCAGGACATAGTAGTGTGTACTGTGTGGGGGCAGCGCATTACAAGTCAGGACATAGTAGTGTGTACTGTGTGGGGGCAGCGCATTACAAGTCAGGACATAGTAGTGTGTACTGTGTGGGGGCAGCGCATTACAAGTCAGGACATAGTAGTGTGTACTGTGTGGGGGCAGCGCATTACAAGTCAGGACATAGTAGTGTGTACTGTGTGGGGGCAGCGCATTACAAGTCAGGACATAGTAGTGTGTACTGTGTGGGGGCAGCGCATTACAAGTCAGGACATAGTAGTGTGTACTGTGTGGGGGCAGCGCATTACAAGTCAGGACATAGTAGTGTGTACTGTGTGGGGGCAGCGCATTACAAGTCAGGACATAGTAGTGTGTACTGTGTGGGGGCAGCGCATTACAAGTCAGGACATAGTAGTGTGTACTGTGTGGGGGCAGCGCATTACAAGTCAGGACATAGTAGTGTGTACTGTGTGGGGGCAGCGCATTACAAGTCAGGACATAGTAGTGTGTACTGTGTGGGGGCAGCGCATTACAAGTCAGGACATAGTAGTGTGTACTGTGTGGGGGCAGCGCATTACAAGTCAGGACATAGTAGTGTGTACTGTGTGGGGGCAGCGCATTACAAGTCAGGACATAGTAGTGTGTACTGTGTGGGGGCAGCGCATTACAAGTCAGGACATAGTAGTGTGTACTGTGTGGGGGCAGCGCATTACAAGTCAGGACATAGTAGTGTGTACTGTGTGGGGGCAGCGCATTACAAGTCAGGACATAGTAGTGTGTACTGTGTGGGGGCAGCGCATTACAAGTCAGGACATAGTAGTGTGTACTGTGTGGGGGCAGCGCATTACAAGTCAGGACATAGTAGTGTGTACTGTGTGGGGGCAGCGCATTACAAGTCAGGACATAGTAGTGTGTACTGTGTGGGGGCAGCGCATTACAAGTCAGGACATAGTAGTGTGTACTGTGTGGGGGCAGCGCATTACAAGTCAGGACATAGTAGTGTGTACTGTGTGGGGGCAGCGCATTACAAGTCAGGACATAGTAGTGTGTACTGTGTGGGGGCAGCGCATTACAAGTCAGGACATAGTAGTGTGTACTGTGTGGGGGCAGCGCATTACAAGTCAGGACATAGTAGTGTGTACTGTGTGGGGGCAGCGCATTACAAGTCAGGACATAGTAGTGTGTACTGTGTGGGGGCAGCGCATTACAAGTCAGGACATAGTAGTGTGTACTGTGTGGGGGCAGCGCATTACAAGTCAGGACATAGTAGTGTGTACTGTGTGGGGGCAGCGCATTACAAGTCAGGACATAGTAGTGTGTACTGTGTGGGGGCAGCGCATTACAAGTCAGGACATAGTAGTGTGTACTGTGTGGGGGCAGCGCATTACAAGTCAGGACATAGTAGTGTGTACTGTGTGGGGGCAGCGCATTACAAGTCAGGACATAGTAGTGTGTACTGTGTGGGGGCAGCGCATTACAAGTCAGGACATAGTAGTGTGTACTGTGTGGGGGCAGCGCATTACAAGTCAGGACATAGTAGTGTGTACTGTGTGGGGGCAGCGCATTACAAGTCAGGACATAGTAGTGTGTACTGTGTGGGGGCAGCGCATTACAAGTCAGGACATAGTAGTGTGTACTGTGTGGGGGCAGCGCATTACAAGTCAGGACATAGTAGTGTGTACTGTGTGGGGGCAGCGCATTACAAGTCAGGACATAGTAGTGTGTACTGTGTGGGGGCAGCGCATTACAAGTCAGGACATAGTAGTGTGTACTGTGTGGGGGCAGCGCATTACAAGTCAGGACATAGTAGTGTGTACTGTGTGGGGGCAGCGCATTACAAGTCAGGACATAGTAGTGTGTACTGTGTGGGGGCAGCGCATTACAAGTCAGGACATAGTAGTGTGTACTGTGTGGGGGCAGCGCATTACAAGTCAGGACATAGGCAGGATAGGGCATTCATAGACATGGTCATTGGCAGGGCGGGGCACGACACGGCACGGCACTGCACGGAAGTTACAGTAATCTCTACGATTAAACTCATTCATTCCTTCCTTCAGTCATTCCTGCATGTATTAAGTCCTTCATTCATTCCTTCATTCATGCCTTCCTGCATTCCTTCCTTCATTCAATCCTTCATTCATTCCTTCATTTATTCATTCCTTCATTCCTTCCTTCCTTTCTACATGCATTCATTCCATCATTCAGTCCTGACTTCATTCATTCCTGCATTCCATTCATTCCTGCCCTCCTTCCTTCATTCCTGCATTCCTTCATTCATTCTTGCATGATGAATTCATTCCTGCATGATGAATTCATTGCACTATGATGCTGATGTGTGTTATATGTTACTCACACATATGGAATGTTTATGAAAGTCAGTATTCAATTGTTTGCAAGGGATATATGCCATTGACTTACTATAACCTAAATTGCTTAATGCATGAGTCATAAGAATGTTGGCTGTGTCATACAGAGATATATTTGGACGTCTTTAGAAGGTTTGAATCAAGCATACCGACTATACTGGCTGATAGCAATTCACGTGTTCAGACCCCCCCCCCCCCACACACACCTGCTTGCCCGTCTTGTGAATTACCAAATGTATAATATAGCCTACAGTCGCACACTCTCTCCAGCAGTGGTAAAGGAAAAGCAATCGGTAAAAAACACCGACCATATACAAGTCAATTGGACAGTTTCCTCACGTGAACTAATTCTACACCAGCAGTTGGTTTCGAATCTACAGCGGCGAGGAGGGGAAAAAATCATTTGAATTCAGCAATGTTATTCTCTAGGCCACTGGTTGTACATTACATGTACTGCATTCCATTCAGACAGTGTCAGATAACAGCACATATATCGTGAATGTGTACACCTATTAATGTATTAATTGCAATTAAGAACGTGTCACATGTCACGGTTAATAAGAAGTTGAAAACAGCAAATAGTTTTCACCGTGTTGCGGTCGGTCAAAGGTATAACACTTTTAATCAGTAACTGAACATTATATGAGGTTAAATTAATGTGATATGTTATATGTATGTTATAGGGGATCAGACTGACCCCGACAACAACGCCCTAATTACATGTATACATATACGTGTACTACACGCTCGTTTCTCACCAATGCAACCCGGGTTCGATCCTCGGACCGGGAAGTATGTGAGATGGTACGATGGTCGCCAGATCGGACAGGTGGGTTTTCTCCGGGTACTCCGGTTTCTTCCCACATAAATGACCACATTTACGCTTTCAAGTGATACATATAAGTTGCTAAAACTTGCTTCGCAATCGTTGTAAAATAAATCAAGTTTAAGCTTTAAACTTACATGCGTATACTAGTATATTGTCCAATAATACGATCATACATGTATACATATACGTGTACTACATGCGTATACTAGTATATTATGCAATAATACGATCATACATGTATACATATACGTGTACTACATGCGTATACTAGTATATTGTCCAATAATACGATCATACATGTATACATATACATGTACTACATGCGTATACTAGTATAGTGTTCAATAATACGATCATACATGTATACATATACCTGTACTACATGCGTATACTAGTATATTGTCCAATAATACGATCATACATGTATACATATTCATATTTAGAATAACAGTTAGTGACACTTATATTAACCATTTCAGCAATACCCACAGGCCTATACAGTTGTTTGCAAACAGTGTAGATCCAGATGAGACGGCTCGTAATGATCGTCTCATCAGGCAGGATATGTAGCCTGGGTTCCAGTCTGTCCGTTTTCACTTTTTAGCTTCTGGCAAAATGACCGTTATCAGAAACTCAATACGGCCTAATTAATAGTCTCGGTGTTAAAATATATTTATTTGACTGACCAGGCAAATTATATCGACGCCTGTTCCCAGGCTACAGGATATGGACTGTTTGCAAGTAATTGTCTAACGTTTAGCATCAATATTTGCCGATTTTCATAATGCAGCTATGATCCCCGGCGAGGCTAGTTTGATGTTGACGCGGAGTTTTTTTGCCCGAGACAGCCACGGCACATCGGTATCACGTTCCTGGGTAGACGATACGCAAACGCGTGCAAGCATCAGTAACGGCATACATGTCATACACGAACAGTGTTGTTAACCATCGTCATCGGCAAGACGTCGCCGACAATTGGCATTGACATGACTGGAACATGATTATACTTTTATAAAATAATCTTATAAAATAGCAACACGTATTATAACAAATATGTTTACTTTTTATGTCCAGATTATGGGTTTTACTGATTGTATTACAATGGTTTCATCTTGGTACCCTCTGATTTCACGGAGGTTGTTTATACCAGCCTCAATCTTATTAAAAACTGGTAACATTATTCGACTTACAATGCCAGAAAGGTCTGGTACCATCGCTGTGCGTGTAGCCTCAAACACCCTCTCACTAACTAGTGCCAGATTTAATTACATCAATTAAATTAATTGTGTCGGTACTGGATTCTGCACAGGGCTACGCATGTATATAATCCGTGTGCATTGCATCTGTAACATAGACGGACTTGTATTCCAGTGGCTAAAACGTTGGACTGGTAATCAAGGGATCGCAGGATCGATCTCCCGTCTGACCCCAATAAAGTTAACAATCTTTCAGTTGGGAATTTAAACCGAATCTTTCAATGGGACTTTAAGCCGAGGTCTCGTGTCGGTGCTTTACACCGTGTACGTAAAAGACCCAACAGGTCAAATTTGCTATCAATTTGTTCTGATGTATGTAGTACTAATATAATGAAGTCTCTCAAGAAAAGTATTGTTTAGAGTGTATAAGAAAATGACGGGATACGATTAACAGAATACTAAAAATGAACAAGAATAATTGACCAAAAAAAAATTAATTGCTGCCCTAATAAGCTGCTTGACTACACAGACGGATCTGTAGTCCAGTGGTTAACACGTTGGATTGGTAATCCAGGGATCGCAGGTTCGATCCCCCGTCTGACCCTAATAAAATTAACAGTCTTTCAGATGGGACGTTAAACCGAGGTTTCGTGTCGGTGCTTTACACGTGCACGTAAAAGAACCAGAGGAGACTCTGGAATGGGACTATGTCTGCACCATTGCACTATCCTCCAACACTCTAAAATGACTAATCTCTTCAGCAGGCGTCACACATCAATGATATTATTAATGAAAATGGAATAATATGCAGGACATTATCTATAACAAACTGAAAAACAAAAGAAATTGGATTTCTGAATTTAATTCACGTAAACATTTTTATTTTCAAATTTTATTTCCTGATCAATATAAACAACAAGTACACATGTTCAAAACATATACATGTAATGGAAACAATAACACAATACATGTATATGAATTTGAATAGACAAGTGGTAATATCCAACAGTATGAACACAAACCATGCATGGTGTTTCCATGTTATACACAATCATGTTAAATTGTGTAATACCCAGATGTATATTGAAAAGATTGGATGATTTTGAATGAAAGAAATAAGACTAGCATAGGAAAGTAAGAAATATCAATGAAAGATAAGTGTGAATGATTGCCTACATATATTATACATTTATGGACAGGTTAATCGATAAGATTCATAAACTGTCTCCATTTCTCATTGAATGTATTTTGTTTGCTTTTGGGAATTGAGATTGTTTCTTCAATTTTTATTTTCCCTGAAATATGCGACAATGGGAGGTCAGTAGGCATAATCTTCTCACATTTAAATACAAACTATTTTGCGAGTAGTATAATATAATTTATGTTTATATCATATACAATGCTATTGTGTCTGAAATTACACAACGAAATATGTTCGTAATTACATTGCACCACAGTGTCTGTTTGCAGCATTGTTTTTAAGAATTGTGTAATTTTAATCCAGAAATACTGTATATAATGGCATACCTAAAACATACGAAATGCTCTCAATTTGGTTTCTATAGTTATTCTAATGGGTTACGTAAATATTGTTTTCCAATTAGTATCGACCAATGGTAAAATATGTTCTCATTTTTCAATTTGCCTAATAATCTCGGGTTTACATTTAATCGTTAATGCTGATCTTTCAGTAGATCTCGAGATCAATGATGGACAACCTATTGTTCTTTTGAGTTGGGTGAATGTGTCACGCCCCGTTCTGAGAACTGTATTGATAAACAGATCTCATTTTGTACTGATGTGTTGATGTTTTGCAGATCCCTGACGCACGCGATACGTTTAAGATTGATCGTGTCCACCTTAACGGTCCTTATACTCTGAATAAGAATCGACCTATTGTAGCAAAGATTAACTTTCACCAGGACAAGTTGTTTGTAAAGAAGCAAGCGTTCACTGTACTGAAAGATCACCATTCCGTGTAAGTGACAAGTTTCCGAAAGTTATCCAGGACCGCGGGAAGGAGTTATAGCCCAGATTAGCCCAGGCCAAGCGTGAGGGCAAGCAGGCTTTCATTTCATATGACACTCTGTATATATTGGGCAGAGATTTAAAGCCCCCCCCAGCCCCGTCTGTGGTCCCGTCTGTTGCCAACAGCGAGGAAGTCGATCCGAAACAGTTGTCGTTTTTACTTTGGCATATCCAGGGTATTGAATCAAAACTATCTGACTTTGATTTTCTTCATTTTGTCAATGACTTTGATATGCTGTTAACCGAAACGTGGATTGCTAAATATTCACAGATTGATATTGATGGATTTTCTTGTTTTGAGAAGTTATTCACACGGTGATCGACTACCGGCACGCCTATGGTATGTAGTGTCCCCGATTAAGGCACCTCACACACATTGCTTTGTACCGATTACCGCTTTGGTCCTGCCCGGTAGGTAAGCCTATGGTATGTAGTGTCCCCGAGTAAGGCACCTCACACACATTGCTTTGTACCAATTACCGCTTTGGTCCTGCCCGGTAGGTAAGCCTATGGTATGTAGAGTCCCCGAGTAAGGCACCTCACACACATTGCTTTGTACCGGTTACCGCTTTGGTCCTACCCAGTAGGTATGCCTATGGTATGTAGTGTCCCCGAGTAAGGTACCTCACACACATTGCTTTGTACCGGTTACCGCTGTGGTCCTGCCCAGTAGGTACGCCTATGGTATGTAGTGTCGATGAGTAAAGGCACCTCACACACATTGCTTTGTACCGGTTACCGCTTTGGCCCGGTAGGCCCTAACACATACACAGATCCTCGCCGACGACACATAGCCCTCAATATTGAGGGAGTGCCGAACTCACCAAGAAGAAGAAGAAGAAGAAGAAAGGATTTTCCATAAATGTAACTTCCAAACATACAACACGCTCTACATGTGTAGTTGTAGAGATACTACGTGTACCGGATATTAGAATATAGTAATGATGGAAAGACCGTGGTACTCCGAATAACGATTTTCGCGGAAAATAATAAAAACATGTTGAAGAAAGAGTTGAAATGTCTTCCTTGTCACACAGTAAGGTTACTCGGTAGCTCTCAAGTCATCACTTCAGTGTTTAGTGTTGTAAAAGAAGTGGTTGAAAATTCATTTGACGCCTGTTCTTCAAATTTGGAAATAAAATTGGTAAGTCAACGCCGCCGAAGTTGGGTCAAGTCTAATTTGCTGACACACTAACTGTTTAGGTCAGACACCGCTATTGAAATTTCGATAGGACACCATTATAACACACAGTGCCAGTAATGAGTATGTTCCCCAACAATAGTTTATCACAAAAGACGGTAGTTTTCAACAGACTGCATTTGATCAACTTGAAATTTCAATAAGATTGACCAATTGCGTTTCTTTTTAATTTTCTACTAAAAGTAAAGGCACCCACCCTCTACTCTGAATGTAATTAGGTGGTGAATGTTGCACCTGTTTTGGGACACACTCAATCCTGATATAACTAGGAAGAGTAAGAAATAGTGGAAGTCGTGATAGCGCAGTGGATGCGCGTTCTCTTCAGGTGCGAAAGGTCCGGAGTTCGAGCCCCACTGGAGCCGTTACAATTGTGCCCTTAGGCAAGGCATTTAATTTCCATGTTGCCTCTTCTCTCGCCCTCGTGGTGATGGATTCCATCAGGAATGAGGTCTCGAGAGTGATTAATATAAGTTGTAAGAACTTATTTCGCAATCGAGCTAAAATAAATTTGTATACACTAATTATGTGACACGAATTTTAAGACATTATAATTATGACAGCAGTGAATGGACAGACTAGTCGAAAGGTATATTTTATATTCGACTATCAATGTTAATCGCGTCGATTAGTCATCTAATCGTTTTAACACTACTAATTTAGTAATTGAATTTGACTTTAGCCCTTGGTCTTTCCCCGTTGATAAAATGTAGGTACATTGTACACGTATTTCATATTAATGATTTTACTTGCATATAGGACAACTATGGACTGGATAAAGTGGAGGTTCGGGACAATGGGTGTGGCATGAGATGTGATACCATCCCGCTGGTAGCCAAACGGCACTACACCTCCAAGATCGCATCATTCAGTGACCTGGAGCACTTGCAAACCTATGGTTTTAGAGGAGAGGCACTGGGTGAGACAAATCATTTCCACTCGTAGCGATTTCCAACTCTTCAGTAACAGGAACTGGCCTTAAATTACCCCCTAAAAATGACACCATAAAAAGTCCTTAAATTTGTACATTTTGCAGGGTTCATTATAGGTCAGAATTTTTGGGAGATGTGAGAAAGCGTGAGAAAGCGCGTGAACGCTTCCTTAAATGGTGTTCTTTAATATACTATGCAAAATATGGTTAAAATGCACAGTACAACCATTAAATACAACATTTGGATAGAAGGAGTGCTTTGTAATGGGCCAGTGTATCTTACTAGACAAATTTTTTTTGAAAATCGTAAAAAAACAAAAAATAATTTTAGGTAGAAGTGGGGCCCCCAGACGGCGAAGTCAGGGTCCCTAGGGCGAAAATTTCGCCCACATCGCCCCCTCTAGAATGATCCCTGTGTATATGGATATTATCAGGTTTTATGTATGTTATAAATGTGACAGTAATGTTATTCTGATATGTAATTGTAAAATTTGTATTCCTCATTCATGGCTCATTCTAGAGGGGGGCGATTTGGGCGAAATAGTCGCCCTAAGGACCCTGTTTGTATGAAAATTGTATAAAATATTTTTTGTTTATTTTATATAGAAGTGAGCCCCCCCCCGAGGGCGATGTCAGTGTCCCTAGGTAGACTATTTCGCCCGCATCGCCCCCTCTAGAATGATCCCGGTATATGTTTATGGTGCACATACAGTGTAATTGTGTGTTTGCAGGCTCGCTGTGTGCTGTATCAACTTTGTCTGTCACTTCAAAAACCGAGGAGGAAGATGTGAGCCATACATACACATTTGATAACCATGGCAACATTGTGTCACAGCTACCCTCACATTTAGGTCAAGGTAACCTAGAGATAGACTTTATGTATCTGCCATTAAACTTTATTTATTTTACAACGATTGCGAAGCAAGTTTTAACAACTTATAATTAATCACTTTCGTTGGCGCGGATGAAAGCGTATATGTTGTCATTCGTGTGGGAGGAAACCGGAGTACCCGGAGAAAACCCATCTGTCCGATCTGGCGACCATCGTACCATCTCACATACTTCCCGGTCCGATGATCGAACCCGGGTTGCATTGGTGAGAAGCGAGCGCGCTAACCACTGCGCTAATCGGACAGCCGATGTATCTGCCATGCTTACTGGCCGGAATTCCGGGCGATTATTGATTGTGTGTCTGTGTCCGGAGCCAGTTCTCGGTAACCATGGAGTATAATTTTACGAAACTTAAACTAAATATGTATCATTATAATTTATAATGTGTTTGGTGGCGTACGTGCACTTTCTGTTGGGATCGACCCTGTAGCACCAGCAGAGTTATTGCCCTTAATTGAATAATAATCCGCAAATTTATGAAGACCAGCTCAAGTTTGGCGGAAGATATCAAGTTTGTTATTTACCCACCTGTTGTTTGTCAATGATTATATTCAAATGCCCTTTTATGTGTGAAACAGTAATAGCAATGTTTCCAAATTTGGTATGTTGCATCTTTGCAATAATCTCTACCAAGTTTGTGGAAATGAGGTCACAAATGTGAAAACTAGGTCAAGATAAAGAAGAAACAGCTTATTCTCATGAATCGTTAGTAGAATTTCTTCCAGATTGGGTCTATAGCATCCGTATAGCAACCGTTACCAAACTTTATTATTCTCATGAATCGTTAGTAGAATTTCTTCCAAAAAGGGTTTATTGCATCTGTACAGCAACCGTTACCAAACTGTATACATGTACAAAGGTAATAGGATCACTGGAATTAAAAACTAGGTCAAACAACAGAATAATCACTGGAAAGCTGCTTCACACGAAACTTATATGAAGAAAACTAAATTGATACAATATCTAAACTTTGCCATACAGGCACCTCACACACATTGCTTAGTACTGGTTAATCGTTTAGGTCACCTAAGCCTGCCCAGGAAAACATGTCTAGGTCCCCGCAACTAGATTGACATTAATGGACCATACATACAAAATGGCCGCCACAGTATGAATGGTGATGTGATATGGGAACTATGTGTAGTATGAATGTTTCACAAGCTTGTATATTACATCCTTGCAACAACCTCTAACAAGTTTGTTCAAATTGAGATTGCTGGGCTGAAAAACTGGGTCACTAGGTCACTTAACGAAAACCTATTTTAGCAACTTATTCACATGAACCTAATGTAGGAATGCTACCAGTTTGTAACATCTTCCAATGGAGGTTGGATAGTTTGTTGGATTTTTTCATTACAAAATAATTGGGAGAAGTGAGAAAGCGTGCAATTGCATCATTAAATGGTGTTATTTAATATATTTCAACAAAATAGGGTTAAAATAGACAATATGACCATTAAATAGAACATTTTAATAGAAGCAGTGCTTTATAACGGGCCAGTGTATCTTATTTGACAACATTTTGTATTCTTTTTTAGGGATAAGTGGGGGCGGAGTCAGGGTCCCTAGGGCAACTATTTCGCCCAAGTCGCTCTCTAGAATGAGCCCTGCAAAATTACCTCTATAATTTCACTTTTATTTTTAGGCTGTCCGAATAGCGCAGTGGTTAGCATGCTCGCTTCTCACCAATGCAACCCGGATTCGATCCTCGGACCGGGAAGTATGTGAGATGGTACGGTGGTCGCCAGATCGGACAGATGGGTTTTCTCCGGGTACTCCGGTTTCCTCCCACACGAATGACCACATTTACGCTTTCATCCGTGCCAACGAGAGTGATTAATATAAGTTGTTAGAATTGTTGTAACATAAATAAAGTTTATTTTTGAAATTTGCTGTTTTCGAAGTCATTTTTTTCTACATGTAGCTAGTTACTCACTGTACAATGAGAAATAGATGTTTAAATTTTCTATTTAATAAATAATTTCTATTTAATAAATAAATAATTTCTATTTAATAAATAATTTCTATAATAATTTCTATTTAATTTCTATTTAATAAATAATTTCTATAATAATTTCTATTTAATAAATAATTTCTATTTAGTAATTTCTATTTAATAAATAATTTGGAAGTGAATTTTTAGTGATTTTGAATTTTCCCCCAATGAACACTGTGTTTGGAAATATACTTGTTGCCAGCACTATTGTGGCATGGAATGTTAGTACCATGGTTACAATTGTACAGACCTGTGTATATGTCTTCACAATGAGAATGAATGAAATGCGTACATTGTACCGGTATGTCTCCGTTTGATTTCTTATCTGCTGTAAATGCATTGACCTCTCTGTTGATAGGTCATAGACCACTAATTCTTCCTTGGCCTGTTGATACTGGTAGGTCATAGAGCACTAATTCTTCTTTGGTCTGTTGATACAGGTAGGTCATAGAGCACTAATTCTTCTTTGGTCTGTTGATACAGGTAGGTCATAGAGCACTAATTCTTCCTCGGTCTATTGATACAGGTAGGTCATAGACCACTAATTCTTCCTTGGTCTATTGATACTGGTCGATCATAGAGCATGAATTCTTCCTTGATCTGTTGATACTGGTAGGTTATGGGCCACTAATTCTTCCTTGGTCTATTGATACAGGTATGTCATAGAGCACTAATTCTTCCATTTAAATTAATTGGTTATAAACCATGAATTCTGCCATCATCTGTTGATAGGTCATGAACCACTAATTCTGCCCTGGTCTGTTTGTTTGTCATGAAGCACTTAATCTTTCATCATCTGTTGTTTTTTCCATTTCTGTTGATAGGTGAAACACCACTAATTCTTCCTTTGTCTCTGTATATATCTCAGGTACAACCATTTCGGCAATTAACATATTCAAAAATATGCCGGTCCGACGACAGTTTTATAACACAGTGAAGAAAAAGAGGGAGGAGCTAAAGCAGATAGAAGATCTGTTGATGGTGTATGGAGCGATCCGGCCCGATGTACGAATAGTCCTGAGGAACAATAAAGGGACTGTATGGCAGAAACCAGTGTACTCCGAGACCAGGTGCGTTTTGCCGTGCATATTTGGGAGAAATACGGTAACACAGATGGAGCATCGGGTGGCAGACTGTCACGAAACGAAGGTAAATCTCCGTAACAATGGCATTATATACTGTGATGGTACATGGTGGATGGCACGTAGTAGATGGTACATGGTATATGGTGGATGGTACATTCTTAGCAGGATTAAAAATCTAGACCTTTGAAATATCGAGAAGATTAGTTTAAGCAAATTTATTTTTGCTCCATTTGCGAAACAAGTTCTTACAACTTATGTTAATCACTCTCGAGGCCTCATTCCTGATGGAATCCATCGCCACGGGGGAGAGAAAAGAGGCAATATTGAATTTAAATGCCTTGCCTAAGGGTACAATCATAGCAGCTTCAGCGTGGCTCGAACTCCGGGCCAAACGCGCTACCACTACGCTATCACGACTTCCAAGGCATACAAAGGAGAAATTTGTTGACGCCGTCAAGTACCCTCTTTATTGAAAAGCACCGGGGGGGGGGGACCCTTCCAATAATCTGTTGATACCAGCCTATATTTCTATATTTTTAAAAGCGACACTACATTGTACATCACAGAAGAATGCACGTTCTCGCGTAAATAGCATTGCTACTTCACGTTCTTCCAAATTAATTTGAATAATAATTAATTTTCATCGGTTAACAAAGTTTAGGCGTCCTGCTCTCGCAAAAATGAAAGTAGGAATTTCCGTATTGGTTAACACGACCTGGAAGGTGTTTGCTTATTGTTTTACCCTATTGTACAGTGGAGGTACATGTAATCATGTGATACTGTCGGTTAGATGTAGGTTTAGATGACTCCGAAGATAAATATGTGCAGGTGTAAAGGCGAGATATAACGGTAAATTTGTAGCGTTTTACCGGTAGTGTTGTTTAACCCTTTGCACGCTAGCGGCTGATAAAATCACTTTTGCAAACAGCATAGCGCTATGCTGTTTGCTATTCGAATATGGGGGTTACGATTTTCTTTCATGTGAGAAAAGTTATCCAGGTTACTTTTGGTATGTCGGTGGTTCTACCTGGGTGTCAGTCTACCTGTTGTCTTCCTCCACCAATAATAGCTAGATATTCGCTATATGACAGCGTAGTCAGTGCAATTTTCAGCCCCCAAAACAAACTGTGTCACATGTAATACTAGGGCCTTTGTTGGCCCCAAGGATCGTAGTAGGGTACTAGTACATGTACTTATGTCCTGTTAGCATATCTTACCTGAAGTGGGTATATTGTTTGATTTTTCAGGTTAGGTTAGAGGCCTATCTTCCCAAGAGTGATTCTGACGTCAGTGTTACAAGTAGATCGACCAACGACAGATGTTTTCTTGCAGTAAACAAACGACCTGTTCAGCTGAAAGACATTGAAAAGGTTGAAATAATTTTAGGGTATTTTCTTGAACGGAATGACAGGGCACCCGTCCTGCCTTTTTCTTTAACGGAATGACAGGGCAGCTGTCCTGCCTTTTTTTTTCTTGAACGGAATGACAGGGCATCCGTCCTGCCCCTGTTTATCTTTAGCCCTGCCCTTTTGTCTTTTTTTAAAAATCTTTTTTCTTTATATATTTATATAAACCTCAACATGTGAGTGCCTTAGGCAGACCTATATAAACTAGAACTTGTCCTCCCTTTACACCAATATATACTGCCCTACTGCCCCTTTTTGATCACACATAATTAGCTGTCAATCACCGTAAGTTAGCAAAATGTTCAAGGCGGTAGTCCCCACCTACCCCCTTCGCTACTCAAAATGCACCCTTCCTCTTGTCTCACCCACCATACCCTTATCTGACCCGCCCTGCTCTTTTTTCCACTCTAGAATAAACCCTAATTTGGTTTGATTCCTCTACTTAATTGTCATTTATGAGACCTGTATGAGCCAGTTTTTGGTAGAAAATAGATTTTTACCCCCCCCCCCCCGCAGAATTTCATCGAGGGATATTGATTTGGGGTTGTCCGTCCGGGAGCCAATTCTCAGTAGTCAATGGATTGAATTTTATGAAACTTATAAATATGCATCGCCATAGTGTGCACATCGCACATGCGCATTTCGCCGGGGTCGACCCATTAACACCAGAGTAATTGCCCTTTAATTGATGTTACTCTATATCTATATACTTTTCTATTGAAAAGCACTCGATTCATAGTACAAATATTTACTGGATTGCATGTCTAACATTAGACCTTCAAAATGGAACAAGTTTAACCTGGATTGCATGTCTAACATTAGACCTTCAAAATGGAACAAGTTTAACTCTGCACACTAGCAGTGAAAATAACAATATAATATGTCGTCGAATTTCATTAGAATAATGAAATCGAAAATTAGATGGTCTCGAACCCCCTACCCCCCCCGCCCGATCTGCAGAATAACGGGCCGTATGGTTCTCTGAATTCACCCTCTAGTGCCAGCCCTGGACTATGACGGGATGTAGGGTTCTCTGGATTCACCCCCTAGTGCCAGCCCTGGATTATGACGGGATGTAGGGTTCTCTGAATTCACCCCCTAGTGCCAGCCCTGGATTATGACGGGAGGTAGGGTTCTCTGAATTCACCCCCTAGTTCCAGCCCTGGATTATGACGGGATGTAGGGTTCTCTTAATTCACCCTCTAGTGCCAGCCCGGGATTATGACGGGATGTAGGATTCTCTGAATTCACCCCCTAGTGCCAGCCCTGGATTATAACGGGATGTAGGGTTCTCTGAATTCACCCCCTAGTGCCAGCCCTGGATTATGCGGGATGTAGGATTCTCTGAATTCACCCCCTAGTTCCAGCCCTGGATTATGACGGGATGTAGGGTTCTCTTAATTCACCCCCTAGTGCCAGCCCTGGATTATGACGGGATGTAGGATTCTCTGAATTCACCCCCTAGTTCCAGCCCTGGATTATGACGGGATGTAGGGTTCTCTTAATTCACCCTCTAGTGCCAGCCCGGGATTATGACGGGATGTAGGATTCTCTGAATTCACCCCCTAATGCCAGCCCTGAATTATGACGGGATGTAGGGTTCTCTGGATTCACCCCCTAGTGCCAGCCCTGGATTATAATAGGATGTAGGGTTCTCTGAATTCACCCCCTTGTGCCAGCCCTGGATTATAATAGGATGTCGAAAGACTTTTGTATTATATTTCAGGTTGTTAAGCAGCACTACTGTCATCATATGAGCTGTGATGGAAGATATCCAGTGTTTTATATACATGTCACAGTACCATGTAGTGATATAGACGTCAATGTAGATCCGAACAAAACCAGAGTCATGCTACATCAACAGGTAAGGAATGTAGATCTGAACAAAACCAGAGTCATGCTACATCAACAGGTAGGGAATGTAGATCCGAACAAAACCAGAGTCATGCTACATCAACAGGTAGGGAATGTAGATCTGAACAAAACTAGAGTCATGCTACATCAACAGGTAGGGAATGTAGATCCGAACAAAACCAGAGTCATGCTACATCAACAGGTAGGGAATGTAGATCCGAACAAAACCAGAGTCATGCTACATCAACAGGTAGGGAATGTAGATCTGAACAAAACCAGAGTCATGCTACATCAACAGGTAGGGAATGTAGATCCGAACAAAACCAGAGTCATGCTACATCAACAGGTAGGGAATGTAGATCCGAACAAAACCAGAGTCATGCTACATCACCAGGTAGGGGATGTAGATCCGAACAAAACCAGAGTCATGCTACAGGTAGGGAATGTAGATCCGAACAAAACCAGAGTCATGCTACATCACCAGGTAGGGGATGTAGATCCGAACAAAACTAGAGTCATGCTACATCAACAGGTAGGGAATGTAGATCCGAACAAAACCAGAGTCATGCTACATCAACAGGTAGGGAATGTAGATCTGAACAAAACCAGAGTCATGCTACATCAACAGGTAGGGAATGTAGATCCGAACAAAACCAGAGTCATGCTACATCACCAGGTAGGGGATGTAGATCCGAACAAAACCAGAGTCATGCTACATCAACAGGTAGGGAATGTAGATCTGAACAAAACCAGAGTCATGCTACATCAACAGGTAGGTAATGTAGATCTGAACAAAACCAGAGTCATGCTGCATCAACAGGTAGGGAATGTAGATCTGAACAAAACCAGAGTCATGCTACATCAACAGGTAGGGACTGTAGATCCGAACAAAACCAGAGTCATGCTACATCAACAGGTAGCGGATGTAGATCATACCAAAACTAGAGTCATGCTACATCAACAGGTAGCGGATGTTGATCATACCAAAACTAGAGTCATGCTGCATCAACAGGTAGGGAATGTTGATCTGAACAAAACCAGAGTCATGCTACATCAACAGGTAGGGAATGTAGATCCGAACAAAACCAGAGTCATGCTACAACAACAGGTAGGGAATGTAGATCCGAACAAAACCAGAGTCATGCTACATCACCAGGTAGGGGATGTAGATCCGAACAAAACCAGAGTCATGCTACAACAACAGGTAGGGAATGTAGATCTGAACAAAACCAGTCATGCTACATCAACAGGTAGGGAATGTAGATCTGAACAAAACCAGAGTCATGCTACATCAACAGGTAGGGAATGTAGATCTGAACAAAACCAGAGTCATGCTACATCAACAGGTAGGGAATGTAGATCTGAACAAAACCAGAGTCATGCTACATCAACAGGTAGGGAATGTAGATCTGAACAAACCAGAGTCATGCTACATCAACAGGTAGGGAATGTAGATCTGAACAAAACCAGAGTCATGCTACATCAACAGGTAGGGAATGTAGATCTGAACAAAACCAGAGTCATGCTACATCAACAGGTAGGGAATGTAGATCTGAACAAAACCAGAGTCATGCTACATCAACAGGTAGGGAATGTAGATCTGAACAAAACCAGAGTCATGTACATCAACAGGTAGGGAATGTAGATCTGAACAAAACCAGAGTCATGCTACATCAACAGGTAGGGAATGTAGATCTGAACAAAACCAGAGTCATGCTACATCAACAGGTAGGGAATGTAGATCCAAACAAAACCAGAGTCATGCTACATCAACAGGTAGGGAATGTAGATCTGAACAAAACCAGAGTCATGCTACATCAACAGGTCGGGAATGTAGATCTGAACAAAACAACAGTGATGATACATCAACAGGTAGGTGATAGTAATGTAGAGCCAATCAATAGTCAGCTCATATCAATCGGTAGGCAATGTTTAAGTAGATTGAAACAAAACAACAGTAATGTTACCTCAATATTTAGGTGATATACAGTCAAACCTGTCTTAAGCAGCCAGCTAAGGGAGTCACAGAAAGTGGCTGTTTAATACAGGTGGCTGCTTAATAGAGGTCAAATGTATAATGAAGCAGTATATTTGGAATCTGGAAACTGGCTGCTTAATACAGGTTGGTTGCTTAATAGATGTGAAGCCACTAGCACAGGCTTGACTGTAAATACAGATCCAAACAAAACTATAGTCATGGTACATCAAAATAAAGAGGACGTAAATGTAGATCTTAACACAACAATAGTTAATTTACATAAACATGTAGATGATATTAATGTAGATTCTAAGAAAACAATTGTCGTGTTACATCAGGAGATAGGCGACATTGATGTAGATCTGAACAGAACAATGGTCATGTTACATCAAAAGATAGGCGAAATTATGGTACCATTATATCCTATCTAAATAAAGAGTCACGTTATTAGGTAGGGGGGACGTAAATGTAGATATTAACTAAATAAGAGTCATGTTATATCAACATAATTATGTAGATACTAACAAACCAACAGTTACATAACATGAAATCCACATTGTCTCTTCACTATCGTTCATGGTAATTAGTCTAAAAGTTGAAAAAATTGGTTTCACAATGAAACTAAAATAACTTTCTATAAATTAGCTAGGATCTGGTAATGTCTGCTTCTGGTAATGTCTGCTTCATGTTAATTTCCTCGTTAACAGACTGTTTAATCGACATAATGCATACATGCCCTAGTCCAAAATTGAATTTTCTTATTTCTTAGTCGTCAGTCATGGAGTTGCTTACGTCAGTGTTAGAGGACCTATATGGACGTATTCAAAAACCAACTGAAGCAGAGGAAACAAGAACAGCAGAGATATTGAACGACTCTTCATTATCAAACATTTCTTTCGATTCGTGTTTCGATACTACAATATCCGAGAGGGCAGACTCTGCTCTCAGGCCATGTCAGCAAGCACAAAAGGACTACAGTAATGGATCAGTTAAAAACAGATTTACATTTCAGAAATCTAAAAACTCTGATGATAGTAATAATTTTCCGATACCCACTGCAAAGTCAGATAGAGGTGTTGATGGTCTTGAAAATAAGTCAAGATCAACGGAGCTTCAGTTTGGGAATAGGTTAGCTTTACATCATTCTGGAAATAGAGAAAATAATGATAGCATTGCAACGTCTGACAAGAAAACTGACCCAATAAGCATGATGGACTGCATGCAATCAAATGATATTACTGATGCAGGTAGATCGGAAGAAAGGGATGACTCTTGTAATGTAAAAGAACCTGGTAATACTACTGATAATGGATATGGTGACTTCTTGACAAAAGGAAGTTTTGATATTATAGATGATGATTTAGAGGATTTGTTAGACACTCAGAATGCAAAAGTGTGTGACAGTGATAGATGTAAAGCTATGAACACTACTGATGCTATGTTAGATGCAACAGATATAATGTTAGCAGGTGACATTGGTGCAATTGGGGAAGAGGATGATGATAAAACAAATAAAGTTTGTAGCATAGATAGTCACATGGTTGAAGAGAGAAATGAAGCTTGTGGAGATGGAATTATGACAAAGATACTAGACTGGAGTAAGGGTATAGCAGAAAAGCAACAGTGTGATGGTGAAGTCATACAACCAGTTCAGCTATTGGCTGGGGGAAGTCATGTGACCAGGAAAAGACCACTCTCGCCCAATCAGGATGTAGAAGCCCTAGCAGCTACTCCTCCCACTAAGAGAAAGTCGTCTGAATGTTTGGTAATGATTTCTTTATGTTGCAAATGTAGTTATGGCAATTCATAATTGATGCAGGAAGATACTCAACATTTCACTTTTTAGCATTTTCTTTTAAAATTGCTGTATAGAAAACTAGACACTTGTATACAGTGCAATTTCTTCTTTATCAGCAAGAACATGGCTTAAGTAGATGTCAAATAATGAAATGTATAATGAAATGCCAGTATGTGAACTTGGACACTGTATGTTGCAATTTGGTTGATCAATAGAGGTGAATCTCTTATCATAATTTGAACTGTCCACGTGTTTCCCAGAACTTGACAAAGAATTTTGTTCAGCAAATTATTTGTTGCATTTGAATTTTTCAGTTAGATCAGCCGAAGCTGTATGATTTTGTAGGAAAAAGTCCTACAGACAAATCATCTCTTGGGTTCCTGGCATTCTCCAAAGAAATGAGACCAAAAGGTATTGTATTAGCTTAGTTTATTTAGTTTATACAAATTTATTTTAGCTTGATTGCGAAACAAGTTCTTATAACTTATACTAATCACTTTCGAGACCTCATTACTGATGGAATCCATCACCACGAGCGAGGGAGAGAGAAGAAGCAACATGGAATTTAAATGCCTTGCCTAAGGGCACAATCGTAACGTCTCCAGCTGGGGTTCAAACTCCGGATCTTTCGCACCTGAAGCGAACGCGCTACCACTGCACTATTACGACTTCCACAAGTATAATAAGGTATATATAAGGTACTGTATAATCAGCTATTTATATTGCTTTTTTTTTTATTACCTCCCTTGAAGTGTTTATTGGCCCTTTTAGTTGGAATCCTTTGTTTTTACTGTTGTTTCCATACCAGATGTTGCGGTATATCAAGATCATGTTATTTAATTGATGACCAAGTTTATCTAATGATTGCCGATAAGTAGAGGTGACTATTGAGGTCAAAATGACTATCGCAATAGTATCACGATAGTTGAAAATACTATCACGATACTATTGCGATAGTCACTATGCTATCACGATACTATTGCGATAGTTTGGTTAAACACAGGTAATATGCAATATTGGTTTGACACTGATTTAATGAATCTATATCAATGCAAAAAAGAGTTTAATATGACTAGAATAGGTTAAGTACCTAGAACACTGACTTATACTTCGTATGAAACTTAAAAAACAGTATGAAACTTAAACAAACATGTCTAACTCTTAACACTTAACCTGTCACAGGTAGCATTTGTCACATTTGCCAGATTAGCCTGGCGGGGCATAATGTTTGATTAGTGTGCAAACACGGGACACACTGAATGCTTATTATCAAAAGCATCGCTGTCAATTGTAAGTGAAAACATTCGACAAAATTTAATTTTAAATGAACTATCGATAGTTCAATGGACTATCGGCGATAATTATCGACTTGGAGTTTTGCTATCAACCTATTGCTATCGCCAGCTCCACTATCGCGACCTATCGTTACACCTCTACCGATAAGTGTGTACCTGTAATGACCATACTGTCACGGTAAACACCTTCAACAATCTTTATTGATTGTTTGTTTGCACAGGCACGGTGGGCGGTCCGACTTTGATCAGGCAAATTACAATACAATAATTTTATTAACTTATGTTTACATGATAATATGAGCGACAAATAAAAGAAAACATATACATGCATATATACCGGTATATGAACTATACATAAATACGAGTGTTACAAAAAATAAATTCAATCTACGAAAAATTCGAACGAAATTTGAATACAGTGTCTGAAATGGGACTTTGATCTGACATGAAGATAACCAGAGAATTCGACATAACATCCTTTAACAGAACGGGTGTACACTGTAATTATAAGATGAGAAAATGGATTGAAAATGGATAGCGTGTTGTGCAAAGGAAACAATGATAAAAACAGAGGACACCAATTAAGAGGATCAATCTACTTCTATGAGTATTCAGGGGCAATAACTGACCAATGTTTTATTTGTACGCATTATAAAACTATTATTACCTTAAAGCGACACTATATCGCACTAAAGGAAACTACTGTTTCTCATTGGATAATTAAATATATAGCTGCCAGTTAAACCAACATTGCTTTAACCCTTTCCCTCATAGAAGCACCCCCCTCATAGAAGCACCCCTTGATGCCATTACAAATACGACATACATTGCCAATGTAGTAGCCAAACCAATGTTCATAATAAAGGCCAGAATCTCATGTAGTCCCAGTAATATCTATGGAGGTGGGATAGATATGGCGACTACTTATCCACTGCATGATAGCTAAATGGCTGTCGTTTGTATGGAGATATAATAGTATATTAACCTAAATCTCTATGAAGTCCCAGTAATATATATGGAGGTGGGATAGATATGGCGACAAATTATCCCCTGCATGATAGCTAAATGGCTGTCGTTTGTATGGAGATATAATAGTATATTAACCTAAATCTCTATGAAGTCCCAATAATATATATGGAGGTGGGATAGATATGGCGACTACTTATCCACTGCATGATAGCTAAATGGCTGTCGTTTGTATGGAGATATAATAGTATATTAACCTAAATCTCTATGAAGTCCCAATAATATATATGGAGGTGGGATAGATATGGTGACTACTTATCCACTGCATGATAGTTAAATGGCTGTCGTTTGTATGGAGATATAATAGTATATTAACCTAAATCTCTATGAAGTCCCAATAATATATATGGAGGTGGGATAGATATGGCGACTACTTATCCACTGCATGATAGCTAAATGGCTGTCGTTTGTATGGAGATATAATAGTATATTAACCTAAATCTCTATGAAGTCCCAGTAATATCTATGGAGGTGGGATAGATATGGCGACTAATTATCCACTGCATGATAGCTAATTGGCTGTCGTTTGTATGGAGATATAATAGTATATTAACCTAAATCTCTATGAAGTCCCAGTAATATTTATGGAGGTGGGATAGATATGGCGACTACTTATCCACTGCATGATAGCTAAATGGCTGTCGTTTGTATGGAGATATAATAGTATATTAACCTAAATCTCTATGAAGTCCCAGTAATATTTATGGAGGTGGGATAGATATGGCGACTACTTATCCACTGCATGATAGCTAAATGGCTGTCGTTTGTATGGAGATATAATAGTATATTAACCTAAATCTCTATGAAGTCCCAGTAATATTTATGGAGGTGGGATAGATATGGCGACTACTTATCCACTGCATGATAGCTAAATGGCTGTCGTTTGTATGGAGATATAATAGTATATTAACCTAAATCTCTATGAAGTCCCAGTAATATTTATGGAGGTGGGATAGATATGGCGACTACTTATCCCCTGCATGATAGCTAAATGGCTGTCGTTTGTATGGAGATATAATAGTATATTAACCTAAATCTCTATGAAGTCCCAGTAATATTTATGGAGGTGGGATAGATATGGCGACTACTTATCCACTGCATGATAGCTAAATGGCTGTCGTTTGTATGGAGATATAATAGTATATTAACCTAAATCTCTATGAAGTCCCAGTAATATCTATGGAGGTGGGATAGATATGGCGACTAATTATCCACTGCATGATAGCTAATTGGCTGTCATTTGTATGGAGATATAATAGTATATTAACCTAAATCTCTATGTAGGAAAGGGTTAAAGGTATTTTGTGTGGTATGATCTGATTAGCTGAGTTGTTAGCACGCTCGCTTCTCACAAATGCAACCCGGTTTCGATCATTTGGCCGGGAAGTATGTGAGATTGCAAGGTGGTTCCCAGATCGGACATGTGTGTTTTCACCGGATACTCTGGTCTCCTCCCACACGAAGGAATGCGTATGTGCTTTCATCCGCGCCAACAAGAGCGATTAATATAAGTTATTAAAGCTTGATTCGCAATCGTAAATTTATTAATTTTGCAACATAGTGTGTCCCGGCTTCTAGCAATGATGTTGCTATTTCTGTTCAAGTGTTGGAAGATCAGCCAGAGTCCAGCTATGATGAGATCACAGGAATGGTACGAAGTCTCTGGCAGCAGCTTCCTGAACACGACAAGAAACAGTTTGAAGATACTGGCAAGTCACAGGTGCAAGCGCTGAAGAAAAAAGTCTCGGAACAGAAACGATTGGCCCAGAAAATAGATAGGAGAGTGCAGGCAGTACGTTGTGTGACGTAAAATAAGTAGTTTGTTAATAGTTTTATTAGTTTAATTTATTTTAGCGAAATTGCGAAAGAAGTCTTTACATTGAACAGTAGATTTATTGGTCTCGAGACCTCATTCCCAATATGACAGTAGATTTATTGGTCTCGAGACCTCATTCCCAATATGACAGTAGATTTATTGGTCTCGATACCTCATTCCCAATATGACAGTAGATTTATTGGTCTCGATACCTCATTCCCAATATGACAGTAGATTTATTGGTCTCAAGACCTCATTCCCAATATGACAGTAGATTTATTGGTCTCGAGATCTCATTCCCAATATGACAGTAGATTTATTGGTCTCGATACCTCATTCCCAATATGACAGTAGATTTATTGGTCTCGAGACCTCATTCCCAATATGACAGTAGATTTATTGGTCTCGATACCTCATTCCCAATATGACAGTAGATTTATTGGTCTCGAGACCTCATTCCCAATATGACAGTAGATTTATTGGTCTCGAGACCTCATTCCCAATATATGACAGTAGATTTATTGGTCTCGAGACCTCATTCCCAATATGACAGTAGATTTATTGGTCTCGATACCTCATTCCCAATATGACAGTAGATTTATTGGTCTCGAGACCTCATTCCCAATATGACAGTAGATTTATTGGTCTCGAGACCTCATTCCCAATATGACAGTAGATTTATTGGTCTCGAGACCTCATTCCCAATATGACAACAACAAAATTTATCTAGCAAATCGACATGATACATGCCGTTGTTTTATGAAAAGTATAATCATATATACATATATATAATCATAAATAGTTTATACAAATTTATTTTCGCTTGATTGCGAAACAAGTTCTTACAACTTATATTAATCACTCTCGAGACCTCATTCCTGATGGAATCCATCGCCATGGGGTAGTGAGAAGAGGCAACGTGGAATTTAAATGCCTTGCATAAGGGCACAATCGTAACGGCTCCAGTGGGGCTTGAACTCCGGGCCTTTTGCACTTGAGGTGAACGCGGTATCACTGCGCTATCATGACTTCCACAATGTTATGACGATTGATTTTCTTAAGGTGAATGGCACTCCGTCCATTAAGGATCAGTTATTGGCCTCCAGTAGGAAGATGACAAAGACTCCAAATGTCCCGGTGAAGTCTGTGAAACTGTCGTTCTGTTTGAAGAAACTGCAGCAGTTGTATTCATCGGGTCTCAAACAAACGTGAGTTTTGAACTAGTCTCTAATTCCTCCGCATTTTTCCGTGTAATTATTGATTATCATTAATCCTATTAATAGGCATATTAGCCAGTGACTTAATTAATGTACTTGAATCGAAAAAGAGACACTGCAATGTTGATAAATCGTTATAATTGGCCGCCATTGTTTACGGGTCAACGGAACGATACCTATTTTAAAAAGTACAATGTGCGTCTGATTTGACATATTTACTCAAGATTTTAGTCGACCTTGCTTCACTGACACCTAATCCACCCATTACAACCTAAGCGTAATTGTTAAAATCCATACCTTACTGACTTGGTCTGTAAATATCTAATCTCTCCATACCTTACTGACTTGGTCTGTAAATATTTAATCTCTCCATACCTTACTGACCATGTCTGTAAATATTTAATCTCTCCATACCTTACTGACCATGTCTGTAAATATCTAATCTCTCCATACCTTACTGACCATGTCTGTAAATATCTAATCTCTCCATACCTTACTGACCATGTCTGTAAATATCTAATCTCTCCATACCTTACTGACTAGATCTGTAAATATCTAATCTCTCCATACCTTACTGACCATGTCTGTAAATATCTAATCTCTCCATACCTTACTGACTAGATCTGTAAATATTTAATCTCTCCATACCTTACTGACTAGATCTGTAAATATCTAATCTCTCCATACCTTACTGACTAGATCTGTAAATATCTAATTTCTCCATACCTTACTGACTAGATCTGTAAATATCTAATCTCTCCATACCTTACTGACCATGTCTGTAAATATCTAATCTCTCCATACCTTACTGACCATGTCTGTAAATATTTAATCTCTCCATACCTTACTGACCATATCTGTAAATATCTAATCTCTCCATACCTTACTGACCATGTCTGTAAATATCTAATCTCTCCATACCTTACTGACCATGTCTGTAAATATCTAATCTCTCCATACCTTACTGACTAGATCTGTAAATATTTAATCTCTCCATACCTTACTGACTAGATCTGTAAATATCTAATCTCTCCATACCTTACTGACTAGATCTGTAAATATCTAATTTCTCCATACCTTACTGACTAGATCTGTAAATATCTAATCTCTCCATACCTTACTGACCATGTCTGTAAATATCTAATCTCTCCATACCTTACTGACCATGTCTGTAAATATTTAATCTCTCCATACCTTACTGACCATGTCTGTAAATATCTAATCTCTCCATACCTTACTGACCATGTCTGTAAATATCTAATCTCTCCATACCTTACTGACCATGTCTGTAAATATCTAATCTCTCCATACCTTACTGACTAGATCTGTAAATATTTAATCTCTCCATACCTTACTGACTAGATCTGTAAATATTTAATCTCTCCATACCTTACTGACTAGATCTGTAAATATCTAATCTCTCCATACCTTACTGACCATGTCTGTAAATATCTAATCTCTCCATACCTTACTGACCATGTCTGTAAATATTTAATCTCTCCATACCTTACTGACCATATCTGTAAATATCTAATCTCTCCATACCTTACTGACCATGTCTGTAAATATCTAATCTCTCCATACCTTACTGACCATGTCTGTAAATATCTAATCTCTCCATACCTTACTGACCATGTCTGTAAATATCTAATCTCTCCATACCTTACTGACTAGATCTGTAAATATTTAATCTCTCCATACCTTACTGACTAGATCTGTAAATATTTAATCTCTCCATACCTTACTGACTAGATCTGTAAATATTTAATCTCTCCATACCTTACTGACTAGATCTGTAAATATCTAATCTCTCCATACCTTACTGACCATGTCTGTAAATATCTAATCTCTCCATACCTTACTGACTAGATCTGTAAATATTTAATCTCTCCATACCTTACTGACTAGATCTGTAAATATCTAATCTCTCCATACCTTACTGACTAGATCTGTAAATATCTAATTTCTCCATACCTTACTGACTAGATCTGTAAATATCTAATCTCTCCATACCTTACTGACCATGTCTGTAAATATCTAATCTCTCCATACCTTACTGACCATGTCTGTAAATATTTAATCTCTCCATACCTTACTGACCATATCTGTAAATATCTAATCTCTCCATACCTTACTGACCATGTCTGTAAATATCTAATCTCTCCATACCTTACTGACCATGTCTGTAAATATCTAATCTCTCCATACCTTACTGACTAGATCTGTAAATATTTAATCTCTCCATACCTTACTGACTAGATCTGTAAATATTTAATCTCTCCATACCTTACTGACTAGATCTGTAAATATCTAATTTCTCCATACCTTACTGACTAGATCTGTAAATATCTAATCTCTCCATACCTTACTGACCATGTCTGTAAATATCTAATCTCTCCATACCTTACTGACCATGTCTGTAAATATTTAATCTCTCCATACCTTACTGACCATGTCTGTAAATATCTAATCTCTCCATACCTTACTGACCATGTCTGTAAATATCTAATCTCTCCATACCTTACTGACCATGTCTGTAAATATCTAATCTCTCCATACCTTACTGACTAGATCTGTAAATATTTAATCTCTCCATACCTTACTGACTAGATCTGTAAATATTTAATCTCTCCATACCTTACTGACTAGATCTGTAAATATTTAATCTCTCCATACCTTACTGACCATGTCTGTAAATATCTAATCTCTCCATACCTTACTGACTATGTCTGTAAATATTTAATCTCTCCATACCTTACTGACTATGTCTGTAAATATTTAATCTCTCCATACCTTACTGACCATATCTGTAAATATCTAATCTCTCCATACCTTACTGACCATGTCTGTAAATATCTAATCTCTCCATACCTTACTGACTAGATCTGTACTAAAGGTTAACTTATGCTAAAGGTTAATTCATGCTAAAGGTTACCTCATGCTAATGGTTACCTCATGCTAAAGGTTAACTCAAGCTAAAGGTTACCTTATGCTAAAGGTTAATTCATGCTAAAGGTTAACTCATGCTAAAGGTTAACTTATGCTAAAGGTTAATTCATGCTAAAGGTTAACTCATACTAAAGGTTAACTTATGCTAAAGGTTAACTCATACTAAAGGTTAACTCATGCTAAAGGTTAATTCATGCTAAAGGTTAACTCATGCTAAAGGTTAATTCATGCTAAAGGTTAATTCATGCTAAAGGTTAATTCATGCTAAAGGTTAACTCATACTAAAGGTTAACTTATGCTAAAGGTTAATTCATGCTAAAGGTTAACTCATACTAAAGGTTAACTTATGCTAAAGGTTAACTCAAGCTAAAGGTTAATTCATACTAAAGGTTAATTCATACTAAAGGTTAACTCATGCTAAAGGTTAACTCATGCTAAAGGTTAACTTATGCTAAAGGTTAACTCATACTAAAGGTTAATTCATGCTAAAGGTTAACTCATGCTAAAGGTTAACTTATGCTAAAGGTTAATTCATGCTAAAGGTTAACTCATGCTAAAGATTAACTTATGCTAAAGGTTAACTCAAGCTAAAGGTTAACTCATACTAAAGGTTAATTCATGCTAAAGGTTAACTCATGCTAAAGGTTAACTTATGCTAAAGGTTAATTCATGCTAAAGGTTAACTCATGCTAAAGGTTAACTTATGCTAAAGGTTAACTCAAGCTAAAGGTTAACTCATACTAAAGGTTAATTCATACTAAAGGTTACCTCAAGCTAAAGGTTAACTTATACTAAAGGTTAATTCATACTAAAGGTTAACTTATACTAAAGGTTACCTCAAGCTAAAGGTTAACTTATACTAAAGGTTAATTCATACTAAAGGTTAATTCATACTAAAGGTTACCTCAAGCTAAAGGTTAACTTATACTAAAGGTTACCTCAAGCTAAAGGTTAACTTATACTAAAGGTTAATTCATACTAAAGGTTAATTCATACTAAAGGTTACCTCAAGCTAAAGGTTAACTTATACTAAAGGTTACCTCAAGCTAAAGGTTAACTTATACTAAAGGTTAATTCATACTAAAGGTTAATTCATACTAAAGGTTACCTCAAGCTAAAGGTTAACTTATACTAAAGGTTACCTCAAGCTAAAGGTTAACTTATACTAAAGGTTAATTCATACTAAAGGTTAATTCATACTAAAGGTTACCTCAAGCTAAAGGTTAACTTATACTAAAGGTTACCTCAAGCTAAAGGTTAACTTATACTAAAGGTTAATTCATACTAAAGGTTAATTCATACTAAAGGTTACCTCAAGCTAAAGGTTAACTTATACTAAAGGTTACCTCAAGCTAAAGGTTAACTTATACTAATGGTTACCTCAAGCTAAAGGTTAACTCAAGCTAAGGAAATGACATACCTTGTGGTCAGCCGTGTATGCGCGAGATCCAATAGCCTTCATGCTTGTTTAGCCCAGGGATCAATTGAACCCCAGGGAAATCGGCGACAAGCAGTAAAACCAAATGACAATTGGGAGACATATTGTGTACAAACTATAAATACATTTACAAGTCTGGAACATACTTAAGTTATTGTTGAAAGTGGTTGCAAAGCCCCACACAAACAGACGATTACACGTGTAGTGATAAGATAGAATTGTGTTCTGTCTCGAACAGATATCTGACTAGTATGACTTATTTTGATAAATAAATTTTGAAAATTTTAATAAATTAAATTTGGGAATGTAGTTTAACTCTTTCAGCGCCGATTAAATTCAAGAGCATGTGCAAACAACATAGATCCAGATCAGCCGCGGCGTAACGCCGCGTCTGATCAGGATCTATGTTGTTTGCTATTCGGACAGGTGCTTCAGCTCCACTATCTGAAGAGCAATCAGCATATAGCCTGATCAGACAGCATGTTCTGTTCTGTCCGATCGGGTTTTCTACTTTTTTACAAATTCGCTTTTATGCGACATTGGCGGTGAAAGAGTTAAATAAAATGTCTTCATTATATTAACGTGTATTTATGTATCTGACGTAATAATACCAGATTTTCAGGAATTCCTGGAAATATATTTGGCATTGAGGATTGAGAGTTCAAAATATATTAAAATTGGCAGCGAAAGAGTTAATTCTCTATTTTACAAGGAAATGATTACAGTCCATAGCCTTGTGCGATTAAATTGTTCTAATTTCGGAAGAAATTTTTAGAAGTAAATCTGGTTGTAAGATATATATCCGTTTGTTTTCAAAAACAATTTCTAGTTGCAACAACACAAAGTTGAGGTAGACTTGCGTTTGTTATTTTGTTTTTTTAATTATACCAACAGCTGGTGGGGAGACACACATTTGTTTACATAACAATGGTTAATTTACCATTAGCCAGATTCCCCATCGATCCGCCCTAACATCACGTCATCCCAGTAACAAGAAAACATGACAAACCGTTATAGCAAAATGATAGAACGGCAAAGATATGCGTTGCTCGAGGGTGTGTGAAATATCGATAGCTGATTGGGTTTTCGATTAGTTGGATTTCCAGGTGGCAACTTGTCAATTATATAACGCAATGCCTTATTTCAGGCAAACACAACGAAACTCAAGTTTGAGACTGATTGGTCCGCTGAAGTTCTACAACAGTTGGGTATGTTGTCATGGTAACGTAATACAGATAGTCAATCCACATCGTATAGAGGAGACATTGTTACACAGAGAACTGATGGAGAACCACATCATCCCAGCGACTAAACTCCACAATACCATTGGTCTTAATGAAAGGTAACTATAAACTCCACAAGGTAGCTATAAACTCCACAATACCATTGGTCTGACTGAAAGGTAGCTATAAACTCCACAATACCATTGGTGTTAATGAAAGGTAGCTATAAACTCCACAATACCATTGGTCTGACTGAAAGGTAGCTATAAACTCCACAATACCATTGGTCTGACTGAAAGGTAGCTATAAACTCCACAAGGTACTATAAACTCCAATACCATTGGTCTGACTGAAAGGTAGCTATAAACTCCACAATACCATTGGTGTTAATGAAAGGTAGCTATAAACTCCACAATACCATTGGTCTGAATGAAAGGTAGCTATACACTCCACAATACCATTGATCTGACTGGAAGGTAGCTATAAACTCCACAATACCATTGGTCTGAATGAAATGTAGCTATAAACTCCACAATACGATTGGTCTGAATGAAAGGTAGCTATAAACTCCACAATACCATTGGTCTGACTGGAAGGTAGCTATAAACTCCACAATACCATTGGTCTGTCTGAAAGGTATCTATAAACTCCACAATACCATTGGTGTTGATGAAAGGTAGTTATAAATTCCACAATACCATTGGTCTGACTGAAAGGTAACTATAAACTCCACAATACCATTGGTGTTGATGAAAGCTAGCTATAAACTCCACAATACCATTGGTCTGACTGAAATGTAGCTATTAACTCCACAATACCATTGGTGTTAATGAAAGGTAGCTATAAACTCCACAATACCGTTGGTCTGACTGTAAGGTAGCTATAAACTCCACAATACCATTGGTGTTAATGAAAGGTAGCTATAAACTCCACAATACCATTGGTGTTAATGAAAGGTAGCTATAAACTCCACAATACCATTTGTCTGACTGAAAGGTAGCTATAAACTCCACAATACCATTGGTGTTAATGAAAGGTAGCTATAAACTCCACAATACCATTGGTGTTAATGAAAGGTAGCTATAAACTCCACAATACCATTGGTGTTAATGAAAGGTAGCTATAAACTCCACAATACCATTGGTGTTAATGAAAGGTAGCTATAAACTCCACAATACCATTGGTCTGACTGAAAGGTAGCTATAAACTCCACAATACCATTGGTCTGACTGAAAGGTAGCTATAAACTCCACAATACCATTGGTCTGACTGAAAGGTAGCTATAAACTCCACAATACCATTGATCTGACTGGAAGGTAACTATAAACTCCACAATACCATTGGTCTGAATGAAAGGTAGCTATAAACTCCACAATACCATTGGTCTGACTGAAAGGTAGCTATAAACTCCACAATACCATTGGTCTGACTGAAAGGTAGCTATAAACTCCACAATACCATTGGTGTTAATGAAAGGTAGCTATAAACTCCACAATACCATTGGTGTTAATGAAAGGTAGCTATAAACTCCACAATACCATTGGTGTTAATGAAAGGTAGCTATAAACTGCACAATACCATTGGTGTTAATGAAATGTAGCTATAAACTCCACAATACCATTGGTCTGACTGAAAGGTAGCTATTAACTCCACAATACCATTGGTCTGACTGAAAGGTAGCTATAAACTCCACAATACCATTGGTCTGACTGAAAGGTAGCTATAAACTCCACAATACCATTGGTCTGACTGAAAGGTAGCTATAAACTCCACAATACCATTGATCTGACTGGAAGGTAACTATAAACTCCACAATACCATTGGTCTGAATGAAAGGTAGCTATAAACTCCACAATACCATTGGTATGACTGAAAGGTAGCTATAAACTCCACAATACCATTGGTGTTAATGAAAGGTAGCTATAAACTCCACAATACCATTGGTCTGACTGAAAGGTAGCTATAAACTCCACAATACCATTGGTCTGACTGAAAGGTAGCTATAAACTCCACAATACCATTGGTCTGACTGAAAGGTAGCTATAAACTCCACAATACCATTGGTGTTAATGAAAGGTAGCTATAAACTCCACAATACCATTGGTCTGACTGAAAGGTAGCTATAAACTCCACAATACCATTGGTGTTAATGAAAGGTAGCTATAAACTCCACAATACCATTGGTCTGACTGAAAGGTAGCTATAAACTCCACAATACCATTGGTCTGACTGAAAGGTAGCTATAAACTCCACAATACCATTGGTGTTAATGAAAGGTAGCTATAAACTGCACAATACCATTGGTGTTAATGAAATGTAGCTATAAACTCCACAATACCATTGGTCTGACTGAAAGGTAGCTATAAACTCCACAATACCATTGGTCTGACTGAAAGGTAGCTATAAACTCCACAATACCATTGGTCTGACTGAAAGGTAGCTATAAACTCCACAATACCATTGGTCTGACTGAAAGGTAGCTATAAACTCCACAATACCATTGGTCTGACTGAAAGGTAGCTATAAACTCCACAATACCATTGGTGTTGATGAAAGGTAGCTATAAACTCCACAATACCATTGGTGTTGATGAAAGGTAGCTATAAACTCCACAATACCATTGGTCTGACTGAAAGGTAGCTATAAACTCCACAATACCATTGGTGTTAATGAAAGGTAGCTATAAACTCCACAATACCATTGGTCTGACTGAAAGGTAGCTATAAACTCCACAATACCATTGGTCTGACTGAAAGGTAGCTATAAACTCCACAATACCATTGGTGTTAATGAAAGGTAGCTATAAACTGCACAATACCATTGGTGTTAATGAAAGGTAGCTATAAACTCCACAATACCATTGGTCTGACTGAAAGGTAGCTATTAACTCCACAATACCATTGGTCTGACTGAAAGGTAGCTATAAACTCCACAATACCATTGGTCTGACTGAAAGGTAGCTATAAACTCCACAATACCATTGATCTGACTGGAAGGTAACTATAAACTCCACAATACCATTGGTCTGAATGAAAGGTAGCTATAAACTCCACAATACCATTGGTCTGACTGAAAGGTAGCTATAAACTCCACAATACCATTGGTGTTAATGAAAGGTAGCTATAAACTCCACAATACCATTGGTCTGACTGAAAGGTAGCTATAAACTCCACAATACCATTGGTCTGACTGAAAGGTAGCTATAAACTCCACAATACCATTGGTGTTAATGAAAGGTAGCTATAAACTGCACAATACCATTGGTGTTAATGAAAGGTAGCTATAAACTCCACAATACCATTGGTCTGACTGAAAGGTAGCTATTAACTCCACAATACCATTGGTCTGACTGAAAGGTAGCTATAAACTCCACAATACCATTGGTCTGACTGAAAGGTAGCTATAAACTCCACAATACCATTGATCTGACTGGAAGGTAGCTATAAACTCCACAATACCATTGGTCTGTCTGAAAGGTATCTATAAACTCCACAATACCATTGGTGTTGATGAAAGGTAGTTATAAATTCCACAATACCATTGGTCTGACTGAAAGGTAACTATAAACTCCACAATACCATTGGTGTTGATGAAAGCTAGCTATAAACTCCACAATACCATTGGTCTGACTGAAAGGTAGCTATAAACTCCACAATACCATTGGTGTTAATGAAAGGTAGCTATAAACTCCACAATACCATTGGTCTGACTGAAAGGTAGCTATAAAGAAGTAGCTATAAACTCCACAATACCATTGGTCTGACTGAAAGGTAGCTATAAACTCCACAATACCATTGGTCTGACTGAAAGGTAGCTATAAACTCCACAATACCATTGGTGTTAATGAAAGGTAGCTATAAACTCCACAATACCATTGGTGTTAATGAAAGGTAGCTATAAACTCCACAATACCATTGGTCTGAATGAAAGGTAGCTATAAACTCCACAATACCATTGGTCTGACTGAAAGGTAGCTATAAACTCCACAATACCATTGGTCTGAATGAAAGGTAGCTATACACTCCACAATACCATTGATCTGACTGGAAGGTAGCTATAAACTCCACAATACCATTGGTCTGTCTGAAAGGTATCTATAAACTCCACAATACCATTGGTGTTGATGAAAGGTAGTTATAAATTCCACAATACCATTGGTCTGACTGAAAGGTAACTATAAACTCCACAATACCATTGGTGTTGATGAAAGCTAGCTATAAACTCCACAATACCATTGGTCTGACTGAAATGTAGCTATTAACTCCACAATACCATTGGTGTTAATGAAAGGTAGCTATAAACTCCACAATACCATTGGTCTGACTGTAAGGTAGCTATAAACTCCACAATACCATTGGTCTGAATGAAAGGTAGCTATAAACTCCACAATACCATTGGTGTTAATGAAAGGTAGCTATAAACTGCACAATACCATTGGTGTTAATGAAAGGTAGCTATAAACTGCACAATACCATTGGTGTTAATGAAAGGTAGCTATAAACTCCACAATACCATTGGTCTGAATGAAAGGTAGCTATAAACTCCACAATACCATTGGTCTGAATGAAAGGTAGCTATAAACTCCACAATACCATTGGTCTGACTGTAAGGTAGCTATAAACTCCACAATACCATTGGTCTGAATGAAAGGTAGCTATACACTCCACAATACCATTGATCTGACTGGAAGGTAGCTATAAACTCCACAATACCATTGGTCTGTCTGAAAGGTATCTATAAACTCCACAATACCATTGGTGTTGATGAAAGGTAGTTATAAATTCCACAATACCATTGGTCTGACTGAAAGGTAACTATAAACTCCACAATACCATTGGTGTTGATGAAAGCTAGCTATAAACTCCACAATACCATTGGTCTGACTGAAATGTAGCTATTAACTCCACAATACCATTGGTGTTAATGAAAGGTAGCTATAAACTCCACAATACCGTTGGTCTGACTGTAAGGTAGCTATAAACTCCACAATACCATTGGTCTGACTGAAAGGTAGCTATAAACTCCACAATACCATTGGTGTTAATGAAAGGTAGCTATAAACTGCACAATACCATTGGTGTTAATGAAATGTAGCTATAAACTCCACAATACCATTGGTCAGACTGAAAGGTAGCTATTAACTCCACAATACCATTGGTCTGACTGAAAGGTAGCTATAAACTCCACAATACCATTGGTCTGACTGAAAGGTAGCTATAAACTCCACAATACCATTGATCTGACTGGAAGGTAACTATAAACTCCACAATACCATTGGTCTGAATGAAAGGTAGCTATAAACTCCACAATACCATTGGTATGACTGAAAGGTAGCTATAAACTCCACAATACCATTGGTGTTAATGAAAGGTAGCTATAAACTCCACAATACCATTGGTCTGACTGAAAGGTAGCTATAAACTCCACAATACCATTGGTGTTAATGAAAGGTAGCTATAAACTGCACAATACCATTGGTGTTAATGAAATGTAGCTATAAACTCCACAATACCATTGGTCTGACTGAAAGGTAGCTATAAACTCCACAATACCATTGGTCTGACTGAAAGGTAGCTATAAACTCCACAATACCATTGGTCTGACTGGAAGGTAGCTATAAACTCCACAATACCATTGGTCTGACTGAAAGGTAGCTATAAACTCCACAATACCATTGGTGTTGATGAAAGGTAGCTATAAATTCCACAATACCATTGGTCTGACTGAAAGGTAGCTATAAACTCCACAATACCATTGGTGTTGATGAAAGGTAGCTATAAACTCCACAATACCATTGGTCTGACTGAAAGGTAGCTATAAACTCCACAATACCATTGGTCTGAATGAAAGGTAGCTATAAACTCCACAATACCATTGGTCTGACTGAAAGGTAGCTATAAACTCCACAATACCATTGGTCTGACTGAAAGGTAGCTATAAACTCCACAATACCATTGGTGTTGATGAAAGGTAGCTATAAACTCCACAATACCATTGGTCTGACTGAAAGGTAGCTATAAACTCCACAATACCATTGGTGTTGATGAAAGGTAGCTATAAACTCCACAATACCATTGGTCTGACTGAAAGGTAGCTATTAACTCCACAATACCATTGGTGTTATGAATTGGTCTGACTGAAAGGTAGCTATAAACTCCACAATACCATTGGTCTGACTGAAAGGTAGCTATAAACTCCACAATACCATTGGTGTTAATGAAAGGTAGCTATAAACTCCACAATACCATTGGTGTTAATGAAAGGTAGCTATAAACTCCACAATACCATTGGTCTGAATGAAAGGTAGCTATAAACTCCACAATACCATTGGTCTGACTGAAAGGTAGCTATAAACTCCACAATACCATTGGTCTGACTGAAAGGTAGCTATAAACTCCACAATACCATTGGTCTGACTGAAAGGTAGCTATAAACTCCACAATACCATTGGTCTGACTGAAAGGTAGCTATAAACTCCACAATACCATTGGTCTGACTGAAAGGTAGCTATAAACTCCACAATACCATTGGTGTTGATGAAAGGTAGCTATAAACTCCACAATACCATTGGTCTGACTGAAAGGTAGCTATAAACTCCACAATACCATTGGTGTTAATGAAAGGTAGCTATAAACTCCACAATACCATTGGTGTTAATGAAAGGTAGCTATAAACTCCACAATACCATTGGTGTTAATGAAAGGTAGCTATAAACTCCACAATACCATTGGTCTGAATGAAATGTAGCTATAAACTCCACAATACCATTGGTCTGAATGAAAGGTAGCTATAAACTCCACAATACCATTGGTCTGACTGTAAGGTAGCTATAAACTCCACAATACCATTGGTCTGAATGAAAGGTAGCTATACACTCCACAATACCATTGATCTGACTGGAAGGTAGCTATAAACTCCACAATACCATTGGTCTGTCTGAAAGGTATCTATAAACTCCACAATACCATTGGTGTTGATGAAAGGTAGTTATAAATTCCACAATACCATTGGTCTGACTGAAAGGTAACTATAAACTCCACAATACCATTGGTGTTGATGAAAGCTAGCTATAAACTCCACAATACCATTGGTCTGACTGAAAGGTAGCTATAAACTCCACAATACCATTGGTCTGACTGAAAGGTAGCTATAAACTCCACAATACCATTGGTCTGACTGGAAGGTAGCTATAAACTCCACAATACCATTGGTGTTAATGAAAGGTAGCTATAAACTCCACAATACCATTGGTCTGACTGAAAGGTAGCTATAAACTCCACAATACCATTTGTCTGACTGAAAGGTAGCTATAAACTCCACAATACCATTGGTCTGACTGAAAGGTAGCTATAAACTCCACAATACCATTGGTCTGAATGAAAGGTAGCTATAAACTCCACAATACCATTGGTCTGACTGAAAGGTAGCTATAAACTCCACAATACCATTGGTCTGACTGAAAGGTAGCTATAAACTCCACAATACCATTGGTCTGACTGAAAGGTAGCTATAAACTCCACAATACCATTGGTGTTAATGAAAGGTAGCTATAAACTCCACAATACCATTGGTCTGACTGAAAGGTAGCTATAAACTCCACAATACCATTGGTCTGAATGAAAGGTAGCTATAAACTCCACAATACCATTGGTCTGACTGAAAGGTAGCTATAAACTCCACAATACCATTGGTCTGACTGTAAGGTAGCTATAAACTCCACAATACCATTGGTCTGACTGAAAGGTAGCTATAAACTCCACAATACCATTGGTCTGAATGAAAGGTAGCTATAAACTCCACAATACCATTGGTCTGAATGAAAGGTAGCTATTAGTTTGTGTAAATGAAAGCTATTAGTGAAGTTGGAATAATGAAATGGTAAATTAGTGAAATTGAAATCGTGAAATGATGAAATAGCATAATGTCGCCGCCAGTTTATCGTAGTCATCAGATACTGTACTTTTGCCTACAGTTGTATCGGTGGAGCAGACTTATACAAGAAGTTACTTGAGATGGTTCCGACAAACAAAGCACAAACATACGTTTACATTGATGACAAGCGACTGAAGAGTAATGGTATTGAGGTAACTCGTTATTCAGTTTATAGATATATTTTTAAATATCTTGTATACAATATACTTAAACCCGGCGCGATATAGCCTGAACTGTGCTGAAGCGCCGTTAAACCAAATACTCACTCATTATTTAGCTTGCCTTTTATACATAGTTATGTAGATCATTATAAAGCATAATGATAGATCATTATAAATGTTTTAGCATAATGATAGATCATTATAAAGCGTACTGATAGATCATTATAAAGCGTACTGATAGATCATTATAAAGCGTACTGATAGATCATTATAAAGCGTACTGATAGATCATTATAAAGCGTACTGGTAGATCATTATAAAGCGTACTGATAGATCATTATAAAGCGTACTGATAGATCATTATAAAGCGTACTGATAGATCATTATAAAGCGTACTGATAGATCATTATAAAGCGTACTGATAGATCATTATAAAGCGTACTGATAGATCATTATAAAGCGTACTGATAGATCATTATAAAGCGTACTGATAGATCATCATAAAGCGTACTGATAGATCATCATAAAGCGTACTGATAGATCATTATAAAGCGTACTGATAGATCATTATAAAGCGTACTGATAGATCATTATAAAGCATACTGATAGATCATTATAAAGCATACTGATAGATCATTATAAAGCATACTGATAGCATACTGATAGATCATTATAAAGCATACTGATAGATCATTATAAAGCATACTGATAGATCATTATAAAGCATACTGATAGATCATTATAAAGCATACTGATAGATCATTATAAAGCTGATATACTCTACTTATTATGGTAGGATATCCTGGGAGGGGGGGGGGTATTTTATGCTATCGACACTATTATGACTCCCACTCGATACTAATGTTCTTCATCAACTTATATATTTATCTAGAATTTAAAAAATATACGGAAACTCATTTGGGGATCTCCATTCCATGGCCGGATTGTTATGGTCTTTGGTCAAACCACTTGCCCCTTACCGCTGAAGGTTCAAATCCCACTGGGGGTGTCGAATTAATTCAGGTGAGGAAGCTATCCAGCTGACTTGCGATAGGTCGGTGGTTCTACTCGTGTGCACGTTTGTGCCTGAAATACTGCTCGAAGGGGCACTCTGCATCTTCCTCCACCAATAATAAGTGGAAAGTCGTCATATTCGCTGTTGGTGCAAATTTAAAACCAACAAAAAAACGAAACGAAAACTGATTCACAGGTTGTTTTATACCTCGGGTATGCATAATATTTATTTTGTATAAAAACTAGGGATGGCAACGAATGATGATTTTGGTATTCGAATATTCGGATGATCTTCCGAACGAATATTCGAATATTCGCTAATTTCTTGAACTTTAGATTTCCATTTTACTTTCGTCGCTGCGAGGTAACACCGTTTCACGGTGGCATGGTAGAATGCATGTGTGTGACAGCTTTCAGCATTACCAACAATACCAATAATTTGTGTGTTTTACGTTTATTTATCGTCGCTACCGGTTGCCCATATGAGCGACGCCTCCTGAAGAGATTAGTCATTTTAGGTTTTTGGAGGTTAGTGCAATGATACAGAGAGAGATCCATTCCAGAGTCTCCTCTGGTTCTTTTACGTGCACAGTGTAAAGCACCGACACGAGACCTCGGTTTAACGTCCCATCTGAAAGACTGTTAATTTTATTAGGGTTTGACGGGGGATCGAACCTGCGATCCCTGGATTACCAGTCCAGCGTGTTACCACTGGACTACAGATCCGTCTGTAAGACCAATAAATTACAAATCGAAAGTTAAATAGAAGTTTTATTTGCTCAATTATTGCACTCAATATTGAGCAGATACCTGCGTGTTTACAAACTGCAATTGATGTCGCGTAACGTCTTTTGAAGCTTGCCTACAGTAATAGGGTTAATAAACTTTAATTACATGCACATGTGATGACAATAAACGTTCCGACTGGGACCGTCGTGTTTTAGTGTGAATCATTAAACTCTGTATGTTTTCATGGGCTACAGTTAGTACCTGTAAAACAAATGCTTCTCAGTTTGTGTCAGTCAAATAGACTGCATTAATCAATTATTAGTTGCACCTGTAAGTATGAGCAATTTGTCATCACCTGCCTTTGTTATTTGGACCCAACTCGCGATAACTGTTCGCACCTTCGGGCCTGTATTGGGTCATTCTTTTCTGTTTGAATCTTAATTGATTGAAATTTAAACAAACAGTTATATGATTTAACTGCAATTTATTACCAACAAATTTTTTAATATTCGAATACGATTTTAACATTCGAATATTCGTTCGAACGCCCGAATATTCGAATATTTGAACATTCGTTGCCATCCCTAATAAAAACCTATTGAGGTGCAATTCAATATCGCCGATATTCTCGGGAAACCTCGATATAGCGTGACAGGTAGATGAATGTTTAACGTATATGTACATGATCTACCAGTAACAAACAAAATGTACACCCGGCTTACTCTTATAGATTTTTTAAGTAAAAGAAAGCGAATTTCATTTATACCAACCTTAATAAAAACTGTTATTGGTATATATGTATTCCGTGATGCATTATGGTCATTTTGATATGCTACAACCCATATTTTAAGTTTACCATTTTACAATATATTGCGCTGGCTTCTCATCAATGCAACCTGGGTTCGATCCTCGGACCGGGAAGTATGCGAGATGGTACGTACGGTGGTCGCCAGATCCGACATGTGGGTTTTCTCCTGGTACTCCGGTTTCCTCGCACACGAACTTGTTAGAACTTGCTTTGCAATCGTTGTAAAATAAATAAATATAACATAACTAATATATTTCGAATAAAATGAGGTTATCTAATAAAATAGTCGAAAAAACGTATTTACCTCCCTTGGATAAAACGTTTCTATTTCCTAGTTGAATGAAGATTACAAAAATGCTTTGGCCTAAGATTTTGCTAACAAATCCCCACGAAAAAACATAATTAATAAGACAGCCAATGGCAGCCAAGTGATTAACACCATGGACTGCTGTGGGTTCTAGCCTTAATACATGTTGGATTCTTTCAAATAGAACAGACGGATCTGTAGCCCAGTGGTAAAACCCGTGACTGGTAATCCAGGGATCGCAGGTTCGATCCAGGTTCGATCCCCCGTCTGACCATAATAAAATTAACAGTCTTTCAGATGGGACGTTAAACCGAGGTCTCTGGAATGGGTCTCTGTCTGTATCATTGCACTATCCTCCAAAAATCTAAAATTACTAATCTCTTCAGGAGGCGTCGCTCATATGGGCAACCGGTGGCGACGATAAATAAACGTAAAACACACACAAATAGAAGAATATCTAGCAGGAATGTGGAAGGTTGGTGGTTCTACCTGGGTAGCTATTTACTTGGGTCTTACTTTGTTGAGCCTCTGTGGTGTATTGGATCCGGTGTCCGCCTTGTGAGGAGAGGTTGTGAGTTGGAGCCCCGTCAGCACGAGCCCCATCAGCACCATGGTGGTGGTGTCCTTAGGCAAGACACTTAAATCCACGTTGCCTCTTCCCTCTCCCGCATGGTCATGTATTCCATCAGGAATGAGGTCTCGAGAGCGATTAATCTAATGTCTAAAATCTTGTTTCTCAATCTCGCTAACATAAATTTTTTAATAAAATACTTGGGTCTTAAGCTACCACTTAGAGATGGGAAGTTTATATTAGTTCTACTCTAATGTTGGGTAATTAGGCTCATAACTGGTATCGTGAGAGGTCATGATAGCGCAGTGGTAGTGCGCTCGTGGTAGTGCGCTCGCTTCATGTGTGAGAGACCCGGAGTTCCCGTCGAACTGTAGCTGTTAACGATTGTGCCCATAGGCAAGGCACTCAAATCCCACATTGCCTCTTCTCTCACCCTTATAGCGATGTATTATATCTGGACTGTGGTCTCGAGAGCGATTTAACTTATGTTGTACGAACTTGTTTCGCAATTGAGCTAAACAAAATTTGTATAATATGTGTCCACATACAGTCTACATCCGTTATGTCAAAGCTCGTTATGTCGAATTCTCCGGTTACCTCGAAGTCGCATCAAAGTCCCGTTTCAAACACTATCATTTTACATATAACTGGCTCCGTTTATATCGAATTTCATTAAATCAAATTTCAGTTATGTCGAAATATTTTGCTTGGTTGGAAGGGATTCGACAAAGCGGATGTACACTGTATTGTATATGCATTCATTGGCTCCAACGAGCATGATTAATATAAGTTGTAAATTTACTTTATGACTTTAAACAAAAACTACTCAACGTTTTACCAGAATGAAATAATTTTTATGTTTGCATGTGCAGATCCGGTGTCATTTGGACGAGAGAAGTAGTCCAGTGCTGGAGATAGTTGGTCTGGCCACGTGCATGCCCACGTATGGTGTTAGAGATCTGCAGGAGGTTCTCGAATTAATCGTGAACGCTGGTGCCAATACCGTGTATCATGCGCGGCCTCTAAAAGTTACATTTTATTTACAGGTAAGCTCAAAGTTACATACTCTCTACTGGTAAGATCAAATTCACATTCTATCTACAAGTAAACTCGAATTCACATTCTCTCAACAGGTAGTGGAAGTCGTGATAGCGCGTTCGCTTCAGGTGCAATAACCCTGGAGTTTGAATCACACTGGTTCACGATTGTGCCCATAGGCAAGGCACTTAAATTCCACATTGCTTCCTCTCTCTCATGGCGATGGATTCCATCAGGAATGAGGTCTCAAGAGTGATTAATATAAGTTGTAAGAACTTTCTCAATCGTGCTAAAATAAATTTGTATATAAACTATCTACAGGTAAGATCAAAGTTGCATTCTATCTACAGGTAAGATCAAAGTTGCATTCTATCTACTGGTAAGTTCAAAGTTGCATTCTATCTACTGGTAAGTTCAAAGTTGCATTCTATCTACAGGTAAGATCAAAGTTGCATTCTATCTACTGGTAAGTTCAAAGTTGCATTCTATCTACAGGTAAGATCAAAGTTGCATTCTATCTACTGGTAAGTTCAAAGTTGCATTCTATCTACTGGTAAGTTCAAAGTTGCATTCTATCTACAGGTAAGATCAAAGTTGCATTCTATCTACTGGTAAGTTCAAAGTTGCATTCTATCTACAGGTAAGAACAAAGTTGCATTATATCTACAGGTAAGATCAAAGTTGCATTCTATCTACTGGTAAGTTCAAAGTTGCATTCTATCTACAGGTAAGATCAAAGTTGCATTCTATCTACTGGTAAGTTCAAAGTTGCATTCTATCTACTGGTAAGTTCAAAGTTGCATTCTATCTACAGGTAAGTTCAAAGTGAGATTCTGTCCATGGGTATGCTTTAAGTGAGATTTTATCTCCAGGTAAGGTGAAAGTGAGATTTTATCTCCAGGTAAGGTGAAAGTGAGATTTTATCTCCAGGTAAGGTGAAAGTGAGATTTTATCTCCAGGTAAGGTGAAAGTGAGATTTTATCTCCAGGTAAGGTGAAAGTGAGATTTTATCTCCAGGTAAGGTGAAAGTGAGATTTTATCTCCAGGTAAGATGAAAGTGAGATCTGATCTCCAGGTAAGATGAAAGTGAGATCTGATCTCCAGGTAAGGTGAAAGTGAGATCTGATCTCCAGGTAAGGTGAAAGTGAGATTTTATCTCCAGATAAGGTGAAAGTGAGATCTGATCTCCAGGTAAGGTGAAAGTGAGATTTTATATCCAGGTAAGATGAAAGTGAGATCTGATCTCCAGGTAAGGTGAAAGTGAGATGGGGTAAGATGAAAGTGAGATTTTATCTCCAGGTAAGGTGAAAGTAAGATCTGATCTCCAGGTAAGGTGAAAGTGAGATTTTATATCCAATCCAAACAAGTTTAAAGTGAGATTGTGAGTGTGTGTGTTTTACGTTTATTTATCGTCGCTACTGTTTGCCCATATGAGCGACGCCTCCTGAAGAGATTAGTCATTTTAGATTTTTGGAGGATAGTGCAATGATACAGACAGAGCCCCATTCCAGAGTCTCCTCTGGTTCTTTTACGTGCACAGTGTACAGCACCGACACGAGACCTCGGTTTAACGTCCCATCTGAAAGACTGTTAATTTTATTAGGGTTAGACGGGGAATCGAACCTGTGATCCCTGGATTACCAGTCCAACATTGGAAATAATTGGACGACAGACTGTGTCACTAGTCTGCCTATTAAATAGTGTGTTATTTCAGGGTGAAGCAGTCCGTATGGTCAGACAGAGACCAGTTCATAGATCTCGAGACGACATGCTGGAACTGCTGGAACAGATGGATGGCAGTCTACCGGCAGACTGTGTCACGTGTTTACACAATAAGCCATTCATAAACAGGGTATACAACATGAATGACATTCCTGTGTCCCAGTCTGTGACCCAGTTAAACTCATAGACTTTTGCAATATGGTACATGTAATTTACTTTGTTTGGGGTTCCCCAACTGACCCTACTCTTTGCTGCGACCCAAGAATTTATTTTTCAAAAATTAAAAAAAAACTCTTGCAAAAACAACTTTGCTTTGTATCAAGTTTATTGGACCACACAATATAGGGCATCGTGATACCGCGTTCGTTTCTGATGCGAAAGGCCCGGAGTTTGAGCCCCGCTGGAGCCGTTACGATTGTACCCTTAGGCAAGGCATTTAAATTTCACATTTCTTCTTCTCTCTCCCTCATACAACTAGTTAATTCAGATCAGCCATAATTAGTCCGCCACCGTGGTCGAGTGGTTAAGGTCGCTGACTTGTATACCAATGTAACGAATCATCACTGATGGTCACGGGTTCGAGCCTCGCTCAGGCCGTGTCTCATTTATATGAAAAAGTTGGCAGTTTCTTACGGAGGTTGGTGCACCCAAGTACTGGTTAACCGCTGGAGCCTGCCCAGGAAAGGTGTTGTTAGGTAAACTGCCCGCCGGCGATATAGCCCAAAATGTTGCTGATGCAGGCGTAAAACCCGAAATATAACATAACATAACAACTAGTTAATTCAGATCAGCCATAGTACAACTAGTTAATTCAGATCAGCCATAGTACAACTAGTTAATTCAGGTCAGCCATAGTACAACTAGTTAATTCAGGTCAGCCATAGTACAACTAGTTAATTCAGGTCAGCCATAGTACAACTAGTTAATTCAGGTAAGCCATAGTACAACTAGTTAATTCAGGTCAGCCATAGTACAACTAGTTAATTCAGGTCAGCCATAGTACAACTAGTTAATTCAGGTAAGCCATAGTACAACTAGTTAATTCAGGTCAGCCATGGTACAACTAGTTAATTCAGGCCAGCCATAGTACAACTAGTTAATTCAGACCAGCCATAGTACAACTAGTTAATTCAGACCAGCCATAGTACAACTAGTTAATTCAGACCAGCCATAGTACAACTAGTTAATTCAGGTCAGCCATAGTACAACTAGTTAATTCAGATCAGCCATAGTACAGCTAGTTAATTCAGGTCAGCCATAGTACAACTAGTTAATTCAGACCAGCCATAGTACAACTAGTTAATTCAGACCAGCCATAGTACAACTAGTTAATTCAGGTCAGCCATAGTACAACTAGTTAATTCAGATCAGCCATAGTACAACTAGTTAATTCAGATCAGCCATAGTACAACTAGTTAATTCAGGCCAGCCATAGTACAACTAGTTAATTCAGGTCAGCCATAGTACAACTAGTTGTATCAGATCAGCCATAGTACAACTAGTTAATTCAGGTCAGCCATAGTACAACTAGTTAATTCAGATCAGCCATAGTACAACTAGTTAATTCAGGTCAGCCATAGTACAACTAGTTAATTCAGATCAGCCATAGTACAACTAGTTAATTCAGATCAGCCATAGTACAACTAGTTAATTCAGATCAGCCATAGTACAACTAGTTAATTCAGACCAGCCATAGTACAACTAGTTAATTCAGGTAAGCCATAGTACAACTAGTTAATTCAGATCAGCCATAGTACAACTAGTTGTATCAGATCAGCCATAGTACAACTAGTTAATTCAGGTCAGCCATAGTACAACTAGTTAATTCAGGTCAGCCATAGTACAACTAGTTATCAGGTCAGCCATAGTACAACTAGTTACTTCAGGTCAGCCATAGTACAACTAGTTATTCAGATCAGCCATAGTACAACTAGTTAATTCAGGCCAGCCGTAGTACAACTAGTTAATTCAGGCCAGCCATAGTACAACTAGTTAATTCAGACCAGCCATAGTACAACTAGTTAATTCAGGCCAGCCATAGTACAACTAGTTAATTCAGACCAGCCATAGTACAACTAGTTAATTCAGACCAGCCATAGTACAACTAGTTAATTCAGACCAGCCATAGTACAACTAGTTAATTCAGACCAGCCATAGTACAACTAGTTAATTCAGGCCAGCCATAACACAACTAGTTGTATCAGATCAGCCATAGTACAACTAGTTAATTCAGGTCAGCCATAGCACAACTAGTTAATTCAGGTCAGCCATAGTACAACTAGTTAATTCAGGTCAGCCATAGTACAACTAGTTATATCAGATCAGCCATAGTACAACTAGTTAATTCAGGTCAGCCATAGTACAACTAGTTGTATCAGGCCAGCCATAGTACAACTAGTTATATCAGATCAGCCATAGTACAACTAGTTAATTCAGGTCAGCCATAGTACAACTAGTTGTATCAGGTCAGCCATAGTACAACTAGTTATATCAGATCAGCCATAGTACAACTAGTTAATTCAGGTCAGCCATAGCACAACTAGTTAATTCAGGCCAGCCATAGTACAACTAGTTAATTCAGGCCAGCCATAGTACAACTAGTTAATTCAGGCCAGCCATAGTACAACTAGTTAATTCAGGTCAGCCATAGTACAACTAGTTATATCAGATCAGCCATAGTACAACTAGTTAATTCAGATCAGCCATAGTACAACTAGTTAATTCAGACCAGCCATAGTACAACTAGTTAATTCAGGTCAGCCATAGTACAACTAGTTAATTCAGGCCAGCCATAGTACAACTAGTTAATTCAGGCCAGCCATAGTACAACTAGTTAATTCAGGTCAGCCATAGTACAACTAGTTATATCAGATCAGCCATAGTACAACTAGTTAATTCAGGTCAGCCATAGTACAACTAGTTATATCAGATCAGCCATAGTACAACTAGGTATATCAGATCAGCCATAGTACAACTAGTTAATTCAGATCAGCCATAGTACAACTAGGTATATCAGATCAGCCATAGTACAACTAGTTAATTCAGGTCAGCCATAGTACAACTAGTTATATCAGGTCAGCCATAGTACAACTAGTTAATTCAGGCCAGCCATAGTACAACTAGTTAATTCAGATCAGCCATATTACAACTAGTTAATTCAGATCAGCCATATTACAACTAGTTGTATCAGGCCAGCCATAGTACAACTAGTTAATTCAGGTCAGCCATAGTACAACTAGTTAATTCAGGTAAGCCATAGTACAACTAGTTAATTCAGGCCAGCCATAGTACAACTAGTTAATTCAGGCCAGCCATAGTACAACTAGTTAATTCAGGTCAGCCGTAGTACAACTAGTTAATTCAGGCCAGCCATAGTACAACTAGTTAATTCAGGTCAGCCATAGTACAACTAGTTACTTCAGGTCAGCCATAGTACAACTAGTTAATTCAGACCAGCCATAGTACAACTAGTTAATTCAGGTCAGCCATAGTACAACTAGTTACTTCAGATCAGCCATAGTACAACTAGTTAATTCAGGTCAGCCATAGTACAACTAGTTAATTCAGACCAGCCATAGTACAACTAGTTAATTCAGACCAGCCATAGTACAACTAGTTAATTCAGGTCAGCCATAGTACAACTAGTTAATTCAGACCAGCCATAGTACAACTAGTTAATTCAGATCAGCCATAGTACAACTAGTTAATTCAGGTCAGCCATAGTACAACTAGTTAATTCAGGTCAGCCATAGTACAACTAGTTAATTCAGGTCAGCCATAGTACAACTAGTTAATTCAGACCAGCCATAGTACAACTAGTAATTCAGACCAGCCATAGTACAACTAGTTAATTCAGACCAGCCATAGTACAACTAGTTAATTCAGACCAGCCATAGTACAACTAGTTAATTCAGACCAGCCATAGTACAACTAGTTAATTCAGACCAGCCATAGTACAACTAGTTAATTCAGATCAGCCATAGTACAACTAGTTAATTCAGACCAGCCATAGTACAACTAGTTAATTCAGGTAAGCCATAGTACAACTAGTTAATTCAGATCAGCCATAGTACAACTAGTTGTATCAGATCAGCCATAGTACAACTAGTTAATTCAGGTCAGCCATAGTACAACTAGTTAATTCAGACCAGCCATAGTACAACTAGTTGTATCAGGTCAGCCATAGTACAACTAGTTAATTCAGGTCAGCCATAGTACAACTAGTTATATCAGATCAGCCATAGTACAACTAGTTAATTCAGGCCAGCCATAGTACAACTAGTTAATTCAGGCCAGCCATAGTACAACTAGTTAATTCAGACCAGCCATAGTACAACTAGTTAATTCAGGCCAGCCATAGTACAACTAGTTAATTCAGACCAGCCATAGTACAACTAGTTAATTCAGACCAGCCATAGTACAACTAGTTAATTCAGGTCAGCCATAGTACAACTAGTTAATTCAGGTCAGCCATAGTACAACTAGTTAATTCAGATCAGCCATAGTACAACTAGTTAATTCAGATCAGCCATAGTACAACTAGTTAATTCAGACCAGCCATAGTACAACTAGTTAATTCAGGTCAGCCATAGTACAACTAGTTAATTCAGATCAGCCATAGTACAACTAGTTAATTCAGATCAGCCATAGTACAACTAGTTAATTCAGGTCAGCCATAGTACAACTAGTTAATTCAGATCAGCCATAGTACAACTAGTTAATTCAGATCAGCCATAGTACAACTAGTTAATTCAGGTCAGCCATAGTACAACTAGTTAATTCAGATCAGCCATAGTACAACTAGTTAATTCAGGTCAGCCATAGTACAACTAGTTAATTCAGATCAGCCATAGTACAACTAGTTAATTCAGGCCAGCCATAGTACAACTAGTTAATTCAGGTCAGCCATAGTACAACTAGTTAATTCAGATCAGCCATAGTACAACTAGTTAATTCAGGTCAGCCATAGTACAACTAGTTAATTCAGACCAGCCATAGTACAACTAGTTAATTCAGACCAGCCATAGTACAACTAGTTAATTCAGGTCAGCCATAGTACAACTAGTTAATTCAGATCAGCCATAGTACAACTAGTTAATTCAGGTCAGCCATAGTACAACTAGTTAATTCAGACCAGCCATAGTACAACTAGTTAATTCAGACCAGCCATAGTACAACTAGTTAATTCAGGTCAGCCATAGTACAACTAGTTAATTCAGATCAGCCATAGTACAACTAGTTAATTCAGATCAGCCATAGTACAACTAGTTAATTCAGGTCAGCCATAGTACAACTAGTTAATTCAGGTCAGCCATAGTACAACTAGTTATATCAGATCAGCCATAGTACAACTAGTTAATTCAGGTCAGCCATAGTACAACTAGTTGTATCAGATCAGCCATAGTACAACTAGTTAATTCAGGTCAGCCATAGTACAACTAGTTATATCAGATCAGCCATAGTACAACTAGTTAATTCAGGTCAGCCATAGTACAACTAGTTAATTCAGGTCAGCCATAGTACAACTAGTTAATTCAGACCAGCCATAGTACAACTAGTTAATTCAGGTCAGCCATAGTACAACTAGTTAATTCAGGTCAGCCATAGTACAACTAGTTATATCAGATCAGCCATAGTACAACTAGTTAATTCAGACCAGCCATAGTACAACTAGTTAATTCAGACCAGCCATAGTACAACTAGTTAATTCAGACCAGCCATAGTACAACTAGTTAATTCAGACCAGCCATAGTACAACTAGTTAATTCAGACCAGCCATAGTACAACTAGTTAATTCAGACCAGCCATAGTACAACTAGTTAATTCAGACCAGCCATAGTACAACTAGTTAATTCAGATCAGCCATAGTACAACTAGTTAATTCAGACCAGCCATGGTACAACTAGTTAATTCAGGTAAGCCATAGTACAACTAGTTAATTCAGATCAGCCATAGTACAACTAGTTGTATCAGATCAGCCATAGTACAACTAGTTAATTCAGGTCAGCCATAGTACAACTAGTTAATTCAGGTCAGCCATAGTACAACTAGTTGTATCAGGTCAGCCATAGTACAACTAGTTACTTCAGGTCAGCCATAGTACAACTAGTTATATCAGATCAGCCATAGTACAGCTAGTTAATTCAGGCCAGCCATAGTACAACTAGTTAATTCAGGCCAGCCATAGTACAACTAGTTAATTCAGACCAGCCATAGTACAACTAGTTAATTCAGGCCAGCCATAGTACAACTAGTTAATTCAGGCCAGCCATAGTACAACTAGTTAATTCAGACCAGCCATAGTACAACTAGTTAATTCAGACCAGCCATAGTACAACTAGTTAATTCAGACCAGCCATAGTACAACTAGTTAATTCAGACCAGCCATAGTACAACTAGTTAATTCAGGCCAGCCATAGTACAACTAGTTAATTCAGATCAGCCATAGTACAACTAGTTAATTCAGGTCAGCCATAGTACAACTAGTTATCAGGTCAGCCATAGTACAACTAGTTAATTCAGGTCAGCCATAGTACAACTAGTTATTCAGATCAGCCATAGTACAACTAGTTAATTCAGGTCAGCCATAGTACAACTAGTTATATCAGATCAGCCATAGTACAACTAGTTAATTCAGGTCAGCCATAGTACAACTAGTGTATCAGGTCAGCCATAGTACAACTAGTTATATCAGATCAGCCATAGTACAACTAGTTAATTCAGGTCAGCCATAGTACAACTAGTTGTATCAGGTCAGCCATAGTACAACTAGTTATATCAGATCAGCCATAGTACAACTAGTTAATTCAGGTCAGCCATAGTACAACTAGTTAATTCAGGCCAGCCATAGTACAACTAGTTAATTCAGGCCAGCCATAGTACAACTAGTTAATTCAGGCCAGCCATAGTACAACTAGTTAATTCAGGTCAGCCATAGTACAACTAGTTAATTCAGATCAGCCATAGTACAACTAGTTAATTCAGGTCAGCCATAGTACAACTAGTTAATTCAGACCAGCCATAGTACAACTAGTTAATTCAGGTCAGCCATAGTACAACTAGTTAATTCAGGCCAGCCATAGTACAACTAGTTAATTCAGGCCAGCCATAGTACAACTAGTTAATTCAGGTCAGCCATAGTACAACTAGTTATATCAGATCAGCCATAGTACAACTAGTTAATTCAGGTCAGCCATAGTACAACTAGTTATATCAGATCAGCCATAGTACAACTAGTTATTCAGATCAGCCATAGTACAACTAGTTAATTCAGATCAGCCATAGTACAACTAGTATATCAGATCAGCCATAGTACAACTAGTTAATTCAGGTCAGCCATAGTACAACTAGTTATATCAGGTCAGCCATAGTACAACTAGTTAATTCAGGCCAGCCATAGTACAACTAGTTAATTCAGATCAGCCATAGTACAACTAGTTAATTCAGGTCAGCCATAGTACAACTAGTTGTATCAGGCCAGCCATAGTACAACTAGTTAATTCAGGTCAGCCATAGTACAACTAGTTAATTCAGGTCAGCCATAGTACAACTAGTTAATTCAGGCCAGCCATAGTACAACTAGTTAATTCAGGCCAGCCATAGTACAACTAGTTAATTCAGGTCAGCCATAGTACAACTAGTTAATTCAGGCCAGCCATAGTACAACTAGTTAATTCAGGCCAGCCATAGTACAACTAGTTAATTCAGGTCAGCCATAGTACAACTAGTTAATTCAGGTCAGCCATAGTACAACTAGTTAATTCAGGTCAGCCATAGTACAACTAGTTGTATCAGGTCAGCCATAGTACAACTAGTTAATTCAGGTCAGCCATAGTACAACTAGTTAATTCAGGCCAGCCATAGTACAACTAGTTAATTCAGGTCAGCCATAGTACAACTAGTTAATTCAGGCCAGCCATAGTACAACTAGTTAATTCAGGCCAGCCATAGTACAACTAGTTGTATCAGATCAGCCATAGTACAACTAGTTAATTCAGGTCAGCCATAGTACAACTAGTTAATTCAGGTCAGCCATAGTACAACTAGTTAATTCAGATCAGCCATAGTACAACTAGTTAATTCAGGTCAGCCATAGTACAACTAGTTAATTCAGGCCAGCCATAGTACAACTAGTTAATTCAGATCAGCCATAGTACAACTAGTTGTATCAGGTCAGCCATAGTACAACTAGTTGTTTCAGGTCAGCCATAGTACAACTAGTTAATTCAGGCCAGCCATAGTACAACTAGTTAATTCAGGCCAGCCATAGTACAACTAGTTGTATCAGGTCAGCCATAGTACAACTAGTTAATTCAGATCAGCCATAGTACAACTAGTTAATTCAGGCCAGCCGTAGTACAACTAGTTAATTCAGATCAGCCATAGTACAACTAGTTAATTCAGATCAGCCGTGGTACAACTAGTTAGTTCAGGCCAGCCATAGTACAACTAGTTAATTCAGGTCAGCCATGGTACAACTAGTTATATCAGATCAACCCTAGTACAACTAGTTAATTCAGGTCAGCCATAGTACAACTAGTTAATTCAGATCAGCCGTAGTACAACTAGTTAATTCAGGCCAGCCGTAGTACAACTAGTTAATTCAGATCAGCCGTAGTACAACTAATTAATTCAGGCCAGCCGTAGTACAACTAGTTAATTCAGATCAGCCGTAGTACAACTAGTTAATTCAGATCAGCCGTAGTACAACTAGTTAATTCAGATCAGCCATAGTACAACTAGTTAATTCAGGTCAGCCATAGTACAACTAGTTAATTCAGGTCAGCCATAGTACAACTAGTTAATTCAGATCAGCCATAGTACAACTAGTTAATTCAGATCAGCCATAGTACAACTAGACATTGTATGAATACAAAAGTAATGCAGATGTTGAGCAAAATCTTTATGAGCATAAATCCTATATATATATTGTTCAGTAATATGAGAATATATATATACATTGTTCAGTAATATGAGAATATATATATACATTGTTCAGTAATATGAGAATATATATATACATTGTTCAGTAATATGAGAATATATATATACACATTGTTCAATAATATGTAATGTATAATAAAAAATAGTTTATACTGATAGTAATTTACCAAAATAGGGTATACCGGTACTTAATTGTATTCCGGTAATAAATTTACCAAAATAAATCGTACCGGTAATAAATTGTGTACCGGTAATAAATTTACCAAAATAAAGTTTACTGGTAAGAAATTGGTTTCTGGTAAGAAATTTACCAAAATAGAATGTACCAGTAATAAATTTACCAAAATAAAGTGTACCGGTAATAAATTTACCAAAATAAAGTTTACTGGTAAGAAATTGGTTTCCGGTAATAAATTTACCAAAATAGAATGTACCAGTAAACCAATCCCTATAGAAGACAGTGTTTCCCTCCACTTTAATTTCAGAATTATTCCAGATGATATGTTGTTTAAAAGAAACACTAGAATTACTAAATTGTGCATAAATATTAAACCATGACTTTAGAATATCATGTAAAAATGAATTACCACCACTGATGTTATGAATATCATTATCTGACAGAATGCAATCTAGTAACATTTCACCCCCATATTTCTCTATTTGCTTTGCATAAATACATTTCCAGAGTCCTTTATTTTTGTCGTCTAAGATTCTCTTAAGCCAGCAAGCTTTTATTGAGTTTAAAAAATATGTTATGTTTGTTAACTTTAAATCGCCACTTTCATAATTTTTATATAATGTAGTTCTCTTGATTTTTTCTGGTTTATCGTCCCACATAAATACAAATAATGATTTTGTAATATCACTAATGATATGTGCTGGTGGATTCGGTAAAACAGTAAATGGATAAACAAGTTTTGGTAATGCAAACGTTTTAATAACTGTCACTTTCCCCATCAAAGTAAGCTTACGATGTTGCCACTGCTTTAAACAGTTTTTAAATTCTTGCAATTTTGGTTCCAAATTTGATGCAAGATTAAATTCTTTATCATTACTAAAATACATTCCAAGTGTTTTTGCCTTCTTTGAGGTCCATATAAAGTTCTTATCTTGACACAACTGAATATCTGAATTTCTTTAGGATCCTATTCTGAGTATAATGGTTTTTTGATGTATTTAATTTCAATCCTGACAGTTTGCCAAATTCACTTATAACATAAATCAAAACGTTCAAAAGAAGCTTTATTACCATTGTTTGTATATGTTCCGTCGTCAGCATATAGTGTTTGTTTTATTTCCTGACCATTTATGTTTATTCCTTGGATATTTGGATCTCTTGCTATTGTATTTGATAATAGTTCCATGCATATGATAAAAAGTGAAGATGACAGAGGACATCCTTGTCTTACCGCTCTTTTAATCTGGAAAGCTTCTGACATATAACCATTGTTTATAACAACGCTATTTATGTTAGAGTAAAAAAGTCGAATCCACTTAATGAATTTCTCACTAAAATTAAAATGTTTTAAGCATGCAAATATAAATTCGTGATTGAGGCTGTCAAACGCTTTCTCGTAATCTGAGAACAATAATAATCCAGGAAGTTTTTTATCATTATAATATTCGATAATTTCAAAAAGTAGACGAATATTTTCACCGATATACCGGCCTTTCATGAAGCCTGTTTGTTCTGGGCTTATAATTGTGGGTAAGACTTTTTTTATTCTGTTGGCAATCGCTTTTGTTGCTATTTTCGTATCCACATTAAGCAGACTTATTGGACGCCAGTTTGATAGTGTTGTTTGATCCTTACCAGATTTGGGTAATAATGTTATAATACTTTGTTTTTGTAAATCGGTAAGATTTCCTTTAAAATATGAATAGTTAATGGATTTAATATAGTACTGCTTTAGACTTTTCCAAAATATTTTGTAAAATTCAACGCTAAGTCCGTCTGATCCTGGACTTTTGTTGTTTTTCATCTGAAATAGAGATTGTGAGCACTCATATTCATTTAATAAGCCGTCACAGTTAAACGATTCTAATGGTTCTAGTTTGTTTATTGCTTGATCAAAAAAATCAATAGAAGGTATTATCATTTCAGTTTCCTGCATTATAAATGCTTATAATATGCCATTTCTTCATATCAAATTTGGCTGCTCCCTGTAATTTCTTTATCATTTACTACTAATTTTGTAATATTCTTTTTTTCAGCATGGTGTTTTTCAAGATTAGTAAAATATTTAGTATTTTTTTCATTGAGTTCAATATCGAGTGCTTTTGATCGTATCATTATTCCGTTAACTTTTTTTTCGTACAAATTATTCAGCAGATCCTTTTTACTCAACAGTTCTTCCTGATAATGTTCAATATTGGTATTTGTAATAGCCTTATTTATTTTGTCTTCAATTGTTTCTATTTCTTTTATTAATATGCTCTCCTCCTTTTGTTCTTATATGTTGAATATGTTATTGTATCATTTCTGATGTTACCTTTAATAATTTCCCATAGTACATTTGAATTAGCTTCTTCATTGAACTGTACAGTTTCTTTTATGCTATTTTTTATAATTGCTTGATAGTCGCCGTTTAATAACAGGCTATTGTTTATTTTAAAATAACCTGGTCCTCTTTTCTGATCAGTAAAATTAATTTTTAAAAGTACAATTGAATGATCAGATCTAAAACTTGGTTTGATTACACATGGTTTGATTACACAACTTTGCGTTAAGTTACTAAAATATTCGGACACAAGAAAGTAGTCTAATCTGCAGAAGATTGGAGGTACCGTACTAGAATGCCAAGTGTATTGACTTTGAGATTTGTTTTTATGTCTCCAAATATCGATAAGGTTATTATTTTTTATTATTTCCTTTAATTTTAGTCTACATTTAGAGTGGGTATCTATTCTACCATTTCTCTTATCTACATTTATATCTAATACTGTATTGAAATCTCTTCCAGTGATGAAATTCTTATCGTTATTTTCATTTAAGTAATTGTCCAGTTCTTCAAAGAATGTGACGTTATCATCGTTAGGTCCATATGCATTAATTAATGTAAACTCGTGATCATTTATTGCTATTTCCAGAGCAATTAGCCTACCCTTAATTATTTCTACAAAATTCTTAATAGTATGAGGACCCGCTATGTTCAATAATATAGCGACACCTTCGCTGTTACTTTTTATACCACTATAATAGGCTTTATTACCCCATTCAGAAATCCATCTACTTTTAGTTTTTTCTGAAGAATGTGCTTCCTGGAGAAAACAAAATGATAGTTTTTTTACTCTACCCAGTTAAATACTTCCAATCGTTTTTTAGTATTCACAAGACCTCTAACATTATATGAACATATCAATAATTCCATACTACTTAAAATGAAATGACATAATTATCAATCTAAAATAAATGGGAACGATCACGCAAATATATAAAGAATGTAATGTCATAGTTGATCAAATAATCTTGGTCACGGGCTGCAACTACAGTATATAATTATTTTAAATTCTTTACCAGGTAGATCTATAGCACAACATCAAGCTGTTTGAGTTTTGTTCTTCAATGAATCAATATATGTTTGACATTCTAAATCCCGCTCGCTCATGTTATTGTCAGTTGACTTTAACAAACATAACAGAAGTGAATCAGACAAACATACAGATTGACAGACAGCGGACATTATGAGTAATAATGCGTATGTATAAATTGCTAAATAAATCAATAACGAAAATAATAACAGAAAGGGACAAAGAAACGCATACTTTAAAAAAAAAATATATATAATTTATAAGAAAATAATATATTGAATGAAAGAAAAGACACCAGACACACTAAAAACACGGCGATTATAAGTTCGTTTAATCGCACACCTTATCTAACACCTTTATCAAGTAATACCTATAGCGCCCGCTTTCTCCCTATATGTTACATAGCGTCCGCATTTTCTCTCTATATATATATAGTGCCCGCTTAACGCGTCCGCATTTTAGACAGCTCCCTGCGATTGTAAGTTGTAGTAAGCCTGGAACCAACTCCAATTCCCGCAAAAATGTCAAAAACAGGGATAAACACAAGCCAGTCATCAACAACAGCAAAAACTACAGGATATCATAAGTGACTGACTCTTATGCTATATACACCTGCCATCATATAATAATGTATATGGTAAAATATTTATATTAACAAAGTACAAGTAACAACAGTAATAAATACGTAACGTCTATATACATGTACAATGTTCATGGTTGTCATACATGTACAATGTTCATGGTTGTCATACATGTACAATGTTCATGGTTATCAATGGCAAAATTCAGAGATCAGCATTGACTAAAATGTTCAGTGGGTGTAAATATTATTTGAAATTTAGAAATCATTAAATGCTTATCTGGAGCTCTGACTTATCAATGTCACATAAACAACATTAGCGAAAACTTCAAATCATTCCATATTGTCGTATCAGCTTATCTAAGCCATATCATGAGCAGTACAAACAATCAATATACATAATCATGCATGTACTATGTTAGAGTTTTGGAAGCAAAATACGGTTTTATATTTAACAGTATACCCAAGTGCGTGTGAAGAATACCAAACAAAACATATACAGTGGATTTGTGTATAGTGTTTTGTTGTACATCAACATCTATATTCGATATAGACGACAGTCAAACCTGTGTTAAGCAGCCAGCCAAGGGAGTCAGAAAAAGCCTCCACTCAGCAAAGGCGGCCGCCCAATAGAGGTCAAATATCTATTAAAATAACCGATTGGGAATCTGGAAACTGGCTGCTTAATACCGGTTGGCTGTTTAATGGAGCTGACCACTAACACAGGTCTGACTGTATGTATATATATATATATATATATATATGTCCTTAACATATGGCTTAATATATGAACATTAAATAGCGATGGACATCTCTCATATGACTCTCATAAAAATAAAAAAACTTCATGCCAGTCATCAACAACAGCAAACAATAAGAGCCGGAAATGTGAAGATTTATCGTTCGTCACGTATACAGTTAGACGATCTAATGTATAACGGTGCGTATGTAATTATTATCCCGTTAAAAATAAACACACCTTCAATAAGAAGAAAACTAGTCTAAAACGGCCCTCTTAGTATTTACAATTCTGCAGGAGACGTACAGGTACGTCGGAAAAACTACAGGATATCATAAGTGACTGACTCATAATGACTGACTCATAATGCTATATACACATGCCATCGTATAATAATGTATATGGTAAAATATTTATATTAACAAAGTACAAGTAACAACAGTAATAAATACGTAACGTCTATATACATGTACAATGTTCATGGTTGTCATACATGTACAATGTTCATGGTTGTCAATGGCAAAATTCAGAGATCAGCATTGACTAAAATGTTCAGTGGGTGTAAATATTATTTGAAATTTAGAAATCATTAAATGCTTATCTGGAGCTCTGACTTATCAATGTCACATCAACAACATTAGCGAAAACTTCAAATCATTCCGTATTGTCGTATCAGCTTATCTAAGCCATATCATGAGCAGTACAAACAATCAATATACATAATCATGCATGTACTATGTTAAGAGTTTTGGAAGCAAAATACGGTTTTATATTTAACAGTATACCCAAGTGCGTGTGAAGAATACCAAACAAAACATATAAAGTGGATTTGTGTGTAGTGTTTTGTTGTACATCAACATCTATATTCGATATAGACGACAGTCAAACCTGTGTTAAGCAGCCAGCCAAGGGAGTCAGAAAAAGCCTCCACTCAGCAAAGGCGGCCGCCCAATAGAGGTCAAATATCTACTAAAATAACCGATTGGGAATCTGGAAACTGGCTGCTTAATACAGGTTGGCTGTTTAATGGAGCTGACCAATAACACAGGTCTGACTGTATGTATATATATATATATATATGTCCTTAACATATGGCTTAATATATGAACATTAAATAGCGATGGACAACTCTCATAAAAATAAAAAAACTTCAACAACATAGGTCCCTCAAATATGTGCAGCATCTGGTCAACTGTAATAAATGGACAAAAAACAAACCATCTGGTCTGTTAACTCTTTGCACACTAGCGATGAAACTGACATTCAAGCTATGTCATGCAAGTTTCATTAGAACTATCCGGGTATATTCCCAGAGTTTTTAGTTACATATAAGATGAACACATTAATGATTTGTCAACTACTACAATTATTTGAACTATATATAGCCTTTATTTTACCCAGCAGGCAAAGAGTTAGAGACATGTCAAATAGTCTACACTGATTTCAATATAAAGTGAAAGAACCAATGGTGGTATAAAAAAAAACCATTATAATTGTGGTGTGGTGTGTGCATACATATTCATCATAGTATACATAACACTAGTTTGAGTTTTCTGTTCTATTATCCGATTTGAATGTCCAAGCAGACAGATATGTTAATACTATACTAATATACTAATGAGATAAAATACGATTTATCCAGTTTACCTGTATCTAAGGCATACCTGCATAATTCGTGATTTAACTCTATCAATGTTAATTGCCCTATTTGGTCTTACTATATTTAAAAATCTATACTGCACATTATTAGTGGCGGGTACATATGTCAGTGGTCATCGGCACACTTTTACTGGCTTAATCTTTGTAATTATTAGATGATTTCTTGTCATGTTCTAGCCATGGTAGATTTAACCAATGACCGTACTCTCTACTGTGTACTCGTTGTATATAACCTGCTTTGTTTTTATAGTAAATTGCTCCATTTCTGGTCCAAGAGAACTCAACTTCGTCCGGCATTTTGTTTTTTACACACATGAGCACCTGATGATTAGTTTTTGTTAGATCTTCCATAACAAATATTGGTTTAGGCAATGCCTTTTTGCTCATTAATAGTTTGTCCCTGGTCAACCGGGACTTGAATCTAATGATAATTTGCCTCGGATTTTTCCCAGATTTCTTGCCGAGGCGATGACTGATGTAATATCTTCGCGCTTCAAGTTGAGATCCGCAATATGCTGGTTTAAGTATTTAATCACAATGTCTGTTGTCTGGTCAGCGTTTTCCGATATTTGTTTCAGGTTCTCTGTTTCAACACTAAGTTTAATTTGTGTTTCGTCTTGATGATTGATTTTATTATTGTTATTTACTTGTTCGCTCGTATTGCTGATTTGTTGTTTTACAGGGTATGTCTTTTCTGCTATCCCACTTATTCTTACGTTGTTTGACCTGCTGTATTGTTCAACTTCATTCAAGAATTCCTCGGTTTTCTCCTCGCTCTTTCTTAATTTATATCGTAGATTATTGTTCTCCTCACCTTGCTCATCAACGGTTTTGCCGAGTGATTTAACTTGTTCCTTTAAATTATCATTTTCTTGATCTTTCGTGAATAAGTTTCCCTCCAGGATATCTAACCTATATACCACAGATTTCAGCAACTCTTCTTTCATCTGAGTTATCATTTCTTTCATCATAGCTCTAATATTTCCATCATCCTTCGTCAAAACATTTGCTAATTTGTCATTTATTTGTCTTAGTTGTTGCCTTATCTCGACTAAATCTGTTTTATCACTTTCTTTATCAATGCTATGCTTATTTTGTTTTTTCTTTGGGTTCTTTATTGGTGTTGTGCTCATACTTGCATCAACTGAACTGGTACTACTAATTTCACTACGATTTCTCTTTTTTTTCGAATCACTCTCTGCTGTTGGATTTTTGACTGCCATAGTTTTGTCGCTCAGTATACTTCTGATTTTGTCCGCATAAATCCTTTTGTGTTTAATAACAATATAGTATACACATACTACTGTACTATGCTACACTGATTTCATCAATAATGGCACAGCCCTGGTCGACCGTTCAAATGGAGTTTATCTCCATTTACACATAATATTGTTCGTGTTTCAAAGATAGTTTATAAATAAAATCTTAGTTACCAACATTTTTAATACTTTTATCCAAATTCCAGTATCCAATATTATCACTTTAAGATGAAAAACTCCAATTATGTTGGAGCTAAAATTTTGTGTTTACTTTTCAAAATAAGGGACACTACTCCTCTATGTGTATAATTACTATGTGTTGAATGTGATATCTATGACTATGTATATGCTACATTAAAAAAACACACGGGGTTACCCACTGTTGGGGCCTGAAAAACAAAATAAAGTTTACTGGTAATAAATTGTGTTCCGGTGTCATATAGAATATGGACCCCCCCCCCAAAATAATGACCCGCGGGTCATTATTCAGCCATAGAATATTGACCCCCCTTGCGGAAAAATGACCCCCCTTGCAAATAGCAATATATAGTGGGAAAATATTGAATTTATTATAATTAAATGTTAGTTAGCACTGTTTAAGGCCTAACAACATATATTTTGATTTAACGATGTACAGAATAACATAAATATATTGAATCTGAAAAAGAAGTATGCAGATCATTTGTCTCTTATCAACTTCTAAAGATGATAATGAGGTGGTGGGTGCTGTATAACTAGGAGGTTCACATAATGTATAATATTTACACAGACAAACATAAAACAAATAAGAACAATGACCCCACCCCCTATGTATACACTGAACATCGATGCCATAGAATAATGACCCCTCTATGTGTAGACTATGAGCGAGAGGGTCACTTTTCGATGCCATGGAATAATGACCCCCTGGAATGGGTCTCTCTCTGTATCATTGCACTATCCTTCAAAAATATAAAATGACTTAATCTCTTCAGGAGGCGTCGCTCATATGGGCAACCAGTAGTGACGATAAATAAATGTAAAACACACTCACACTATGGAATTTGCTTCTTCAGCAGAAATTGATGCATATTTCTTTAATTTATTTAATTAATATGTTATCCACTTATTATAGCAAACTATTCTTATCATGTTTATTCATATTCTCTTAATCTTTCCAGAAAGTGTGCACAATTATGTAATATGTTGTTAACAATTGTAATTCTGACTATTGTGGTTTATATTAAGCCTTATCTTCTTTGCCACAGGTGTGAAAAGCAATAAAATCGTATTTTTAGGGAACTGCAACCAACAGTGACACTTCCTGTGTTCCCAATACACTGGTTACATGCTTTATATCATTCATAATAAGTAATATTTTAATATTGTATGAGCAATGACAGACAACATTATATTTTATAATATGTGCCTCTCTATGTATTCAGTGCAAGACACTGTTCCATGCATACATGTAGAATGTGACCCCCACAATGTAGATTATCTGATTTAGGGTAGGTCACTTTTCCATGCCATAGAATTGTGTCCCCCCTATAATTATGTAAACTATATGAGTGAGGGGGGTCACATTTCCATGCCATAGAATAATGACCCCCTATGTTTACACTGTACAAGTGAGTGAGGGGGGGTCACTTTTCCATGCCATAGAATAATGACCCCCTGTATATAAACTATTATGAGTGAGGGGGGGTCGCTTTTCCACACCATAGAATAATGACCCCCTATGTTTACACAGTAAAATGAGGGGGGTCACTTTTCCATGCCATAGAATAATGACCCCCTGTAATTAACTATAATGAGTGAGGGGGGGGCCACTTTTCCATGCCATAGAATAATGACCCCCTATGTTTACACTGTACGAGTGAGTGAGGGGGTCACTTTTCCATGCCATAGAAAATGACCCTGTATGTTTACACTGTACGGAGTGAGGGGTCACTTTTCCATGTCATAGAATAATGACCCCCTGTATATAAACTATACTATGAGTGAGGGGGGGTCACTTTTCCATGCCATAGAATAATGCCTCCCTGTGTGTAAACTATACGACTGAGGGGGTTCACTTTTCCATGCCATAGAATAATGACCCCCTGTATATAAACTATTATGAGTGAGGGGGGGGTCGCTTTTCCACACCATAGAATAATGACCCCCTATGTTTACACAGTAAGAATGAGGGGGGTCACTTTTCCATGCCATAGAATAATGACCCCCTGTATATTAACTATATGAGTGAGGGGGGTCGCTTTTCCATGCCATAAAAAGGAGTTGGAGTGTGTCACTATCCATATCATAGAATAATCACCCACATATGTGCAGATTATATGAGTTGTAGTGTGTCACTATCCATATCATAGGATAATCACCCCCATATGTGTAGATTATATTAGTGGGAGGGAGTCACTATCCATATCATAGGATAATCACCCCCATACGTGTATATTATATGAGTGGGAGGGGGTAACTATCCATATCATAGGATAATGGAAAAGTGACCCCCCTCACTCATATAGTTAATATACAGGGGGGTCATTATTCTATGGCATGGAAAAGTGACCCCCCTCACTCATATAGTTAATATACTGGGGGTCATTATTCTATGGCATGGAAAAGCGACCCCCGCCTCACTCATAATTAATATACTGGGGGGTCATTATTCTATGGCATGGAAAAGTGACCCCCCTCACACATATACTTAATATACAGGGGGGTCATTATTCTATGGCATGGAAAAGCGACCCCCCTCACTCAAATAGTTAATATACAGGGGGGTCATTATTCTATGACATGGAAAAGCGACCCTCTTCACTCATATAGTTAATATACAGGGGGGGTATTAGTTTAATCATATTTTATTGCATTCTATATATACAATACAAAACAAATGAACAAACTTGTATAACTATCCATAATGCATGATTCGTGGCATTGTTTGCTCAAGGATTGTCATTATATGTTGAAGCAAATGGGTTGGGCCACAAGTTTTAACATTAGTTACGGCCCTCCCCATAAGACTAGATTGTAATTAACAAAGAGACTGAATACAAGAGGTGTGCTAGTACTTTACTAAATTTAATGATACTAATAGAAAAAGGGTAAAATGATTAAGAGAATAAGCAACATTTTAGATAATAAGAATTTAGAAACAAAAAACAACAATAAACAAACCAAAAAAAAGTTTAGGAAATGTAACTGTAATAGCTACTCCAATCAAGTGTCCCACCATACAACGTTACCCAGCCAGCCACACCCGTCACCACACCCTAACATAGATCGTCACAAGAGAACAGCCTATATATATATACAGATCATGTGGTTATTTGCTCGAAGCGTTTAGTCGTTTTAATATATGTTTGAACTTGTGTGAAAATATATTCATTTTCATTGTCCGCTAAGTTTTAGAAGCCTAACAGTAGTTTTCTTGTATTTAAGGGATGATAAGTGCGTGTGTTTACGAATAGTACGCGTCTGGAATTTACATAGAATAGACAGCGAAATAGATAGTGTTCCGCATCCTCATTTTCGTTAAGTTCACACAAGCATTTTGGACTATCGCGCAAATGATTATTATAAAGATCTGAATGCAGGTTGCTACAAGAATTTCGAATGCGAGCATGATATACTTGCTGACGTCGAGTTCCAGATTTAAAAAATGATGGTACTATTGGTGGTTTGAAGATTTCTTTCAACCTCCCTTTAAATGACGACAATGTATTTATATTACGAATATTAATATCCAATTCATTCCACAGTTTTATTGACGATGGTAATACAGATTTTGAATAAATTTCAGTTCGCCTTGCTAAAGTAACAAAATCTTTATTGTTTCTTAAGTTGTATGGATTTACTTTGTCAACAGTTGTTGGAAATAAATCAGTTATGTAGCTTGGTACGTTATCGTGTATATGTTTATGAACTAAAATTAATTTTTGCATTTTTCTGCGATCAGAGAGTGAAACCCAGCCAATTTCTTGAAGAAGTTTCTCAATGGAAACTGATCTTGTAAGTCCCGTGACTATTCTAGCAGCTTCATATTGAATTTTATCTAGAGATTCTTTTTCATATAATGTACAACTATCCCAGACTATGGACGCATATTCTAAAATAGGTCGGAGATAAGATATGTATATTTGATTAAGAGTTTGGCGTTTTAATTTAAATTTTAACATTCTCATTGATCCTAGTGTTTTTGAAGCGGAAGTAGTAATGTTTGATATATGCTTGTGCCACGTACCGTCTTCACTAAGTGTAACTCCGAGATGCTTGTGGTGATTTACGTAATCTAACTGCGTATTTTCGAAGAATAGCACTGGTCGATTAACGTTACCTAGTGATAAGAACATAACTTCTGTTTTTGCTGGATTGAATTGAACATTTAGACCATTTTGATATTATAATTATGATTCAGTGAAGCTTCTATAACATTTGAGTCGTTGGATGTCATTGCCAAGGAACTATCATCAGCAAATAATCTTGTTAGACTATAAAGAGATTCAGCAATGTCATTGACGTATATTAAAAAAAGTAAGGGTCCCAAGACAGAGCCTTGTGGTACACCAGCATTAAGACATTTTTCATTAGAGAATGCAGATCCAACAAAAACCTTTTGTCGCCGTTCATTAAGATAGCTAGATAACCACTTGATTATGTTTCCCGAAATGCCATACTGTCGAAGTTTGAAAAGAAGACCTTTGTGCCAAACTCGGTCAAATGCCTTACTAATATCACAGAATATAATACAAGTTGATTTACGTTCATCAAAGGCCTTACAAATTTGGTTGTAAATGTCAATTAACTGATACACGGTAGTGTCCCGGGAGGAAGCCCGATTGTCTTTTGTATATTAGTTCATTCTCGTGCAAATAGTTATATAAATATTTGAACATAACTCGTTCCATTACTTTTCCTACGCAACTAATTAAGGAGATAGGTCTATAGTTTGATGGAATATCGCGGTCACCCTTTTTGAACAGTGGCATGACATTTGCACTTTTCCAGCTAGCTGGATAAGTCTGTTCTTGTATTGACCTATTAAAAAGTATACAAAGCGGGCGACTTATAGTGCGAGAGGTTTCTTTAAGCATACGATGGCTAATTTCATCTGGCCCACTGGATTTTTTTACTATTAAATTTGATAAGATGTAGGTAATGTCTTGTTCAGTGATGACTATATTTGTGATTGATGAATCTGTTTTTAAACTAAAATTTGGCAGATCTGTTTGAGAATCGTTTATTGTCGAAATGGATGCAAAGTAGTCGTTAAGAGTATTGGCTTTATCTAAATCCGAGACGGAATATGAATTATCATTTCTTAACAGTGGTGGTATCTTTTCACATTTTGTAGAATTTTCCTTAACTAACATTTTAACTATTTTCCAATATTGTCGCGGATTGGATGAGTTTAAGTCATTTAGTGTAAATTCAATGTTATTAAAATATAGTTCTTTTGCGTGTTTTTTCATATTATTTACCTTGTTTCTCAATCTTTTATAACTGATCCAGTCATCTAATTTTCCTGTACGTATTGCAGTACTTTTATGCCTGTCGCGCTGTCTAGATATTTTCCTTAATTCTGAGTTATACCATGGTTTGTCGTTTGGACGGACTGTAACTAAATAAGTTGGTATACATGACTTTACTATGTTTAAGAATGTATCAATAAAAAGAGAAGTAGCAGTATCTAGATTATGTGAGTAAATAAATGACCAATCAGTTACACGTATTATGTTATTTAGTGATTCAAAATTAGCACGTTTATAGTTCCATACCCTTCGTTTATAAGGTCCATTCGATTGAAAATCGACTTTGATGTACGCAAAAGTACCGAAATGATCACTAATTCTATTTTCTGTTTCAAAGATACCCGAGTGTAATGAAGTAATGCTATTTGTAATTGCCACAGGATCAATTAATGTTCTCGAATGATTAGTTACTCTAGTAGGTTCATTAATAATGTTGGTCATATTGTTTAGTAGTAGGATGTTTCTTAATTTAGAATTGTTGTAATTCATTTGATCTTCATTAATATCTCCGACTAAGACAATATTTGTTGACATTTCGGATGCTCTTTCTATACACACATTAATTTTATCCCATAAGTCAACTGTAGAATTTGGAGGCCGATATAAATTGCAAATTAAATATTTTTTGGAATGGTCTTTAATTTCGATCCACATTGATTCAGCGAGTATATTCTCTAGTTCAATAATTCTTTTTGGTCTTAAATGAGATGAGGCATAAATCAATAATCCTCCAGAATGGGCTGTGTTATCTTTTCGAAACATTGTATCAAAACCTTCTAACCATATATAATCATCATTAACTTCATGTGTGAGATGCGATTCAGTTATACATAAAATGTCAAAATCAAGAAAATTATCATTAATATAATCCAGCTTGTTTCTAATACTTCTAATATTTTGATGCAATATAGAAAAACAATTATTATAATTTATATCCGGTCCTGGATTTGTTTCAATATCTCCAGACAGTAATAACAGTAGTTGAATAAGTAAAGTATAGCCAATGTTTGTACTAAATGTTTCGCACATATCCATAGTTGAGACACTGTATGTTGATGAAATAATATATTTATGACCTGTAATAAGTAAAGCAGTAGTAGCAAAATTCAAATTGTAAGTGCTTGTATACAGTAAAGTATTCAATACGAAAACCAGTTTATACAGTTTACAAAGCATTTGTCTAAGTGCATACAATAATGATTTTAAAGGATATGAATAGAAGGTGCATGATTTCGTTATCGGCTGTCCTCTACTAATATGATATAGACCAATACTCGATCTCCAAGAGCTCAAATCATTACCCATTCGGGAACAGTACAATATAATCATATGAGACCGTGTATCGGACTATATTCATAGCAAAACGGGAGAGGAGACGTGGGAGGCTGGCATCGGACGGGCACACACAGGACATGGACAGGAGCAAACTACTAACAAACAACATCTCCTTAACAAGAGACAAATGAAAAAAGTACTTTCAGCTAATGAATAAAAAGCGTTTCCTGGTAAAAGATATACATATATTGAGTATAATATTATATAGTTATTCTGGCAGAAACAACATTTACAGATTACAGATGAAATGCGAACCTATTGTGTAAATTCGAATTACTAAACAGTATTGATACAAAACGAC
>CM026394.1:25434524-25541263 GCA_014843695.1 Archivesica marissinica
AGTTATATACCTGTATATACCCCGGGTCCACGAGTCATGTCATAGATCGTCCTGTTATACTAGGTGAGAGGTTAGTTATATACCTGTATATACCCCCGGGTCCACGAGTCATGTCATAGATCGTCCTGTTATACTAGGTGTGAGGTTAGTTATATACCTGTATATACCCCCGGGTCCACGCGTCATGTCATAGATCGTCCTGTTATACTAGGTGTGAGGTTAGTTATATACCTGTATATACCCCCGGTCCACGCGTCATGTCATAGATCGTCCTGTTATACTAGGTGTGAGGTTAGTTATATACCTGTATATACCCCCGGGTCCACGAGTCATGTCATAGATCGTCCTGTTATACTAGGTGTGAGGTTAGTTATATACCTGTATATACCCCCGGTCCACGCGTCATGTCATAGATCGTCCTGTTATACTAGGTGTGAGGTTAGTTATATACCTGTATATACCCCCGGGTCCACGCGTCATGTCATAGATCGTCCTGTTATACTAGGTGTGAGGTTAGTTATATACCTGTATATACCCCCGGGTCCACGAGTCATGTCATAGATCGTCCTGTTATACTAGGTGTGAGGTTAGTTATATACCTGTATATACCCCGGGTCCACGCGTCATGTCATAGATCGTCCTGTTATACTAGGTGTGAGGTTAGTTATATACCTGTATATACATACCCACGAGTCATGTCATAGATCTTCCTGTTATACTAGGTGTGAGGTTAGTTATATACCTGTATATACCCCCGGGTCCACGAGTCATGTCATAGATCGTCCTGTTATACTAGGTGTGAGGTTAGTTACATACCCCCGGGTCCACGAGTCATGTCATAGATCGTCATGTTATACTAGGTGTGAGGTTAGTTATATACCTGTATATACCCCCGGGTCCACGAGTCATGTCATAGATCGTCCTGTTATACTAGGTGTGAGGTTAGTTACATACCCCCGGGTCCACGAGTCATGTCATAGATCGTCCTGTTATACTAGGTGTGAGGCTAGTTATATACCTGTATATACCCCGGGTCCACGAGTCATGTCATAGATCGTCCTGTTATACTAGGTGTGAGGTTAGTTATATACCTGTATATACCCGGGTCCACGAGTCATGTCATAGATCGTCCTGTTATACTAGGTGAGAGGTTAGTTATATACCTGTATATACCCCGGGTCCATGCGTCATGTCATATATCGTCCTGTTATACTAGGTGTGAGGTTAGTTATATACCTGTATATACCCCCGGGTCCACGCGTCATGTCATAGATCGTCCTGTTATACTAGGTGTGAGGTTAGTTATATACCTGTATATACCCCCGGGTCCACGAGTCATGTCATAGATCGTCCTGTTATACTAGGTGTGAGGTTAGTTATATACCTGTATATACATACCCACGAGTCATGTCATAGATCTTCCTGTTATACTAGGTGTGAGGTTAGTTATATACCTGTATATACCCCCGGGTCCACGCGTCATGTCATAGATTGTCCTGTTATACTAGGTGTGAGGTTGGTTATATACCTGTATATACATACCCACGAGTCATGTCATAGATCTTCCTGTTATACTAGGTGCGAGGTTAGTTATATACCCCGGGTCCACGAGTCATGTCATAGATCGTCCTGTTATACTAGGTGTGAGGTTAGTTATATACCTGTATATACACCCGGGTCCACGAGTCATGTCATAGATCGTCCTGTTATACTAGGTGTGAGGTTAGTTATATACCTGTATATACATACCCACGAGTCATGTCATAGATCTTCCTGTTATACTAGGTGCGAGGTTAGTTATATACCCCGGGTCCACGAGTCATGTCATAGATCGTCCTGTTATACTAGGTGTGAGGTTAGTTATATACCTGTATATACATACCCACGAGTCATGTCATAGATCGTCCTGTTATACTAGGTGTGAGGTTAGTTATATACCCCGGGTCCACGAGTCATGTCATAGATCGTCCTGTTATACTAGGTGTGAGGTTAGTTATATACCTGTATATACATACCCACGAGTCATGTCATAGATCGTCCTGTTATACTAGGTGTGAGGTTAGTTATATACCCCGGGTCCACGAGTCATGTCATAGATCGTCCTGTTATACTAGGTGTGAGGTTAGTTATATACCTGTATGTACCCCCGGGTCCACGAGTCATGTCATAGATCGTCCTGTTATACTAGGTGTGAGGTTAGTTATATACCTGTATGTACCCCCGGGTCCACGAGTCATGTCATTTTTACTACATGTTTTTGTTACCTGTCCGATATGGCGATCACCGTACCATCTAACATACCTCCCTGTCCGAGATCGAACCCGGGTTGCATTGGTGAGAAGCGAGTGCGCTAATCAGACATGGGTGAGTTTGCTTATGTGTTTGTTATATATGTATATCATTTTATGCTGTATATTATACAATGCAGTTGCTTTAGAGTGGTGTGCCTTACGGAAGCATGACGGTGCCAAATGAGTTGTTCGTAAAATAAAGTTGTTATTATTTACTGTGACATAATTGTGCATATACAGTGTACATTCTACATCCGTTATGTCAACGTCGGTTATGTCGAATTATCCGGTTATCTCGAAGTCCCGTTTCAGACACTACCATTTTACATGTAACTGGATCTGTTTATAGCGTATTTTGTTTTTTTGTTCGGTCCGACGGAATTCGACATAACGGATGTAGACTGTATATCGAAATACAATTAACCTAATTTAACCAAAATATTAAGCAAATAAATATATCGGTAGGATTAAACCCACGAGTTGTTTTGGGGGAATTATGTATGGGTATTAAGAGGATAGTTGTGTGTTTAGTTTAATCACAGGCACTTGAAATTGTATCCATAAGCCACCAACGGTCTCGTACCTCTATCCTAGGACACCCCCCTTCTATTTTTTAATATATGTATACTATTTTTTAATAGAAGGGGGTGTCCTAGGATAGAGGTACGAGACCGTTGGTGGCTTATAGATAAAATTTCAAGTTCATGTGGTTTAATCATATTTTATTGCACTTTGACATAGTTTTACACAAATATAAATTATGACAATGAAATATATAAATAACAAAAGGGTTGGACACAAGTTCTTGCAGCATTAGATATTGTGTATGATCCAATTATATTTCATCGAATGAACATTGAACGCATTAATATCATCGAACGAACATTGAACGCATTAATATCATCGAACGAACATTGAAAGCATTAATATCATCGAATGAACATTGAAAGCATTAATATCATCGAGTGAACATTGAAAGCATTAATATCATCGAACGAACATTGAAAGCATTACTATCATCGAGTGAACATTGAAAGCATTAATATCATCGAACGAACATTGAATGCATTAATATCATCGAGTGAACATTGAAAGCATTAATATCATCGAACGAACATTGAAAGCATTACTATCATCGAACGAACATTGAAAGCATTAATATCATCAAACGAACATTGAATGCATTAATATCATCGAACGAACCATGAAAGCATTAATATCATCGAACGAACAGTGAAAGCATTAATATCATCGAACGAACATTGGAAGCATTAATATCATCGAACGAACATTGAAAGCATTAATATCATCGAATGAACATTGAACGCATTAATATCATCGAACGAACATTGAAAGCATTAATATCATCGAGTGAACATTGAAAGCATTAATATCACCGAACGAACATTGAAAGCATTACTATCATCGAGTGAACATTGAAAGCATTAATATCATCAAACGAACATTGAATGCATTAATATCATCGAACGAACATTGAAAGCATTAATATCATCGAACGAACATTGAAAGCATTAATATCATCGTGCGAACATTGAAAGCATTAATATCATCGAACGAACATTGAAAGCATTAATATCATCGAACGAACATTGAAAGCATTCGAACGAACATTGAAAGCATTAATATCATCGAATGAACATTGAAAGCATTAATATCATCGAACGAACATTGAAAGCATTAATATCATCGAACGAACATTGAAAGCATTAATATCATCGAACGAACATTGAAAGCATTAATATCATCGAACGAACATTGAACACATTAATATCATCGAACAAACATTGAAAGCATTAATATCAGCGAATGAACATTGAAAGCATTAATATCATCGAACGAACATTGAAAGCATTAATATCAGCGAACGAAAATTGAAAGCATTAATATCATCGAATGAACAGTGAAAGCATTAATGTCATCGAATTAACATTGAAAGCATTAATACCACGAGTGGTGCTAGCTTTCTATGTTCATGAGTGAAATTATATTCGATCATTCACTTAAAGCGACACTACATCGGTGAAAAGGCAAATGTCTGCAGAATGTAATTTGCTATTATATGGTATACATTTTCTCCAAATATTTGCCTCAAAAACTGAGTATTTCAAAAAATAAACAAACGTCGTATACGCGGTTTGTTAACATAACAAAATAATTTAAATAGGGTCGACATTCATGCATAATACAAAGCGTTTATCCTGAATAACACGAGTTATGCTACATATTTACCGTGATATCTCACATGTTTGCCTATGCATATTTATTTGTAGACTAATCTTAATTAAATTATCTCTAATCGAAAGTATCGCATGTTTAGTATTGACGTCATTGACAACAAACGTCAATGCAGGAGCCTGGATGACCATTATATGAAAGTTTGTATACCACAAAATCACTGTTAAATTGATTCAATGTTCGATACAGTCAGAAGAATTTGTAGTAGCAATGCATTTATAAGTGAAAAAATGCATTTTATTTGCTTTTTGCGGTGTAATGTCGCTTTAAACAAACAAACAAACAGTCTTTTTTTATTTTAGGCCCACTATTGCAATGCACTGTTCACTGCATAAATAGAATTATGGTTGGGATGTCCCAACGTTCCTTCTTGTATATGTTACGTTTATTTATCGTCGCTACCGGTTTCTCATATGAGCGACGCCTCCTGAAGAGATTATATTAGTCATTTTAGATGTTTGGAGGATAGTGCAATAATACAGACATAGACCCATTTCAGAGTATCCTCTGTTTCTTTTACGTGCACGGTGCACAGCACCGACACGAGACCTCAGTTTAAAGTCTCATCTGAAAGACTGTTAATTTTGTTATGGTCAGACTGGGGATCGAACCTGCGATCCCTGTATTACCAGTCCAGCGTGTTACCACTGGACTACAGACCCGGTTGTAACGTTTCTTCTTCGACATGAGTACATGTTAAATAATGTATGCTTCATTGATTAATTTAATCACTTAGGCTGTCAAAATGATTTCCCTTTGGGACTATTACGAAACTGAGAAAATGAATGTGTATACGTATATATCTTAAGTGATACGTTCATTTGGTTCCCACTAACGATGATAGATCGTACCCTCATCATATACATGTACAGTGGATACCTCGTCCATAGAGTCACCGTTAGAGATACAGTGTGCTCTGAACACATTGGTCTAGTTTACAGGTTTGGTTTAATGGTTCGTCCTATGTGTTATACCAGTAGAATACGCAGTGAAAGTATTCCAAACAGTCATGGAATCTATTACTAAATACAGTCGTTGGATGTCAAATCTACCGGAACGGGTTACAAATATTCCAATCAGTTGCTTGGCGATACCAGGTGAATATACCTATTTACTATTTATGTAATATAACAGTATTATGTACAAAACCACACCACTTTCACTTCACTGACAAAAAAGGTGAATCATTTCTCCAAGCTTATTTGATACTAGAGAACATAGAAAACGTACACTTCGAATGTGTGTTTTACATGAAAACCAATAACTATATAAATACATAGTTTTAAACATTTTGGAATATTTTTAGTTGTTCAGTTTGTGTTTTGTAATAAAGATGTGATATATCTTTGATGGAATCCTTCGCATATTAGTTTTCATGTAATAATAATCATATTTTGTAGGTGTGCGTTTTCTATGTCCTCTAGTATAACTATTGGCTTCAGTGTGACTGGCATCTTCACACTCTGCGATAACAGCACATGTAAAGGTGTTTGTTTATTGTATTGTTCACCTCTATTGTCAATCCATTTCTTGTTTATGACTATGAGACACCTCTTGTGAACAGCAGTACTTCCCGAATCATATCCTTGCAGACCAGGCTGATTTTTTTAAATTTCGACCCCCCTGCTCCGTTGGCGGAAACTTTAACCACTAGGCCTCGGAGACAGTATATATACACTTGTATTTACCCGTTACTGTATTTTCTGTTGTACAGGATCGCACGATTCAGGTACACGAGACCTTGACCCCGCGCTAGGAATCGCCGTTGATATGACTTCCGGAATAAGGAGAATAGGAAATACGTGTTGCGGTCAGCGTGTTGTTCATAGATGGTCAAAGACTCAAAACCTAACCATAGCTGAACAGTTAGAAGCCGGTGTACGGTACTTCGACTTCAGGGTAGCAGTTCATCCAACTACATCAGAGTTCAGATTTGTACATGGGCTGTATGCCGGTTTAGTACCGAATGCCTTACGGGATATAAACACCTTTCTGAATTATAACCCCTTGGAAGTGGTGATCTTAGATTTCAATCATTTCTACAACATGCACGAGACAGCGCATCGGACGCTTCTCGCGGAAATACGTAATGTTTTCGGGTACAGAAATGTACCATCCCATTTCTCCACTCCCAGTTACATACGATGGGGATTGAACCTCCAAGCACTGTGGAAGACTCCATATAGGGTCATCACTATATACCATGCCGACAGCATCGCGCCATACCAAGACATCTGGGCTGAAAATGTTATTGAAGCTCCGTGGGCAAATACAAATGACATTGCATCTATGATCAGCTTTCTGGACATACATTACGCGAACGGACATCGTTACAACGACAATTTGTACGTCTGGCAGGGTGTGGTTACTCCACGGACTAAAGACATCGCTTTGCATGTGGGTTCCAGCCTAGAAATCAGAATTGCTTCTAAAGCGACACGGGAATTTGTAAAATGGTTGAACAGCGGGAAAGTGCCAGGTCCAAAAGGAATTAATATATGCTGCGCCGATTTTGTTGAAAAGCACAACTTTATTCCGACTGTAGTAGGTCTGAATCAGAACATTACAGATATCTCGTCAGCATTTGGAGAATGAAACGATATACGAATATATTTATAGAGCATTACATTTTGATGCGTGTGTTTGCGATTTAGTTCTCGATAAATGCATGCAATCAAACAATATCGAGATTATCAATTATGAATCGAGACCCTAGCCTGGGAACAGGCGTCGATATATGTTGCCTGGTCAGTAGTGATAAACCGATTATCGCTAAGTCGCCGACAATCGTTCGCCGGCATGGACATCGGCGATAATCGATTGTGAAAATGTGTAATCGATTATAATCAACGAGTCTTTTTTTGGCCCGTTTATTTTCCTCGTCATAGGTGACCTGTGGGTCGAGGGCATCCCACAAGCACCTTACAATAATGTACATTGTTTATCGAGTAGAATAAACAAACGGCATGAATAATAGTGTATATAAATATATCAAGTCATTATCATGTTGGCCTTAAAGTGGTGAAAAAATATTCAGCTACACTTAGAACAAAAAGAAAAAAGTGGTCTGCAGCGAGTGATTGATGACAATTATTTTCAATATAATTTTAAATTAAAACTTTTTAGCATATTGCTTCCATATTTCGTCAAATTCAATTAATTTGTTCTGTATTGAAGCTGTCTCAAGTTCAGTATCATATAATAGTTTTAATCGACACATCAGATGTTGAACGGATGGTTTTATGTCTTTATTTTTGTCTCTTACTTTTATGTTTGTTTATACCTCAAATAAAACTACGATTTACTATTGGCTGTATTTTATTAGCATTGCACGTTTGCAACAACAATTCTAACTGTATCTAGTCCTAGACTTTTGTCACTAAGTGTTCTGTCCTCTATTAACTTAAAAACTAATTTTATATCAGGTGGCAGTCCAGTAACTTAGTCTAGTACTCAAGATGTAACTGAGTAACTAATTTGTCGAAACTAGTAACTTGTAAGTAATTTATTAGTACTAAATAGATTGTTAAACTCACAAATTAGATGGAATGATTTTGATTTATAACTATATCAATTGCCCGATTAATAATCGATTATCTAATCGGTTTACCCGTCCGATTAATCGATTTTGAAACCGATGCACATCACTACTGGTCAGTCATATATAATACCGAGATCATTAATTGGGCTATTGAGTATTTCGTATTCAGTTTCTGATCATGTCATTTTGCCTGAAGTAAATTGGTGAAAAATCGAGACTGGAACCCAAGCTATCGAGATCCACAACACGGTTCTTGTTTATGGGTGGGAGAAAGCTTCTTTTTCAAAAAGATATTTGTTCTAACTTAAACAAGGAAATCGGTGGAACCGATGGATGCTGCACAAGTTAAACTGATACTTACTGTCTATAAGAAACATGAGCTATCACTCGATGTGAATAATACTCTCCACAGGCTTTGCATTTATTGACCCTTCAATTATTTTCAAGTTTGCTTTGTGTGTGTGTTTTACGTTTATTTATCGTCGCTACCGGTTACCCATATGAGAGACGCCTCCTGAAGAGATTAGTCATTTTAGATTTTTGGAGGACAGTGAAATGATACAGACAGAGGCCTATTCCAGTCTCCGCTGGTTCATTTACGTGCACGGTGTACAGCACCGACACGAGACCTCGATTTAAAGTCCCGTCTGAAAGACTGTTAATTATATTAGGGTATCGAACCTGCGATCCCTGGATTACCAGTCCAGCGTGTTACCACTGGACTACAGATCCGTCTGCTCAAGTTTGCTTCAGACAAGCATTTAATAAAATGCGAAGGGGAGATAATGCAGAAAATACAACAGATAGATATGGTTCTTGCCCTATATTACTGTTTCAAGTTTCATTTGAATTCCTTCAATAGTTCGCGACAATAAGTGGACGGACGGACGGACATACAAAGTTGCAACTGTATGATCACCATAAAACTGATTACGATCAGGATTTAGCGGGGGGGGGGGGTCAGACCATCGGACAGAGCAGTATGGTATATAGCGGGGGGGGGGTCAGACCACCGGACAGAGCAGTATGGTGTATAGCGGGGGGGGGGGGGGGGGGGTCAGACCACCGGACAAAGCAGTATGGTGTATAGCGGGGGGGGGGGTCAGACCACCGACAGAGCAGTATGGTATATAGCGGGGTGGGGTCAGTCCATCGGACAGAGCAGTATGGTGCATAGCGGGGTGGGGTCAGACCACCGGACAGAGCAGTATGGTATATAGCGGGGGGGGGGGGTCAGACCATCGGACAGAGCAGTATGGTGTATAGCGGGGGGGGGGTCAGACCATGGTATATAGCGGGGGGGGGGGGGGTCAGACCATCGGACAGAGCAGTATGGTATATAGCGGGGGGGGGGGGGGGGGGGTCAGACCATCGGACAGAGCAGTATGGTGTATAGCGGGGGGGGGGGGGTCAGACCACCGGACAGAGCAGTATGGTATATAGCGGGGGGGGTCAGACCATCGGACAGAGCAGTATGGTGTATAGCGGGGGGGGGGTCAGACCACCGGACAGAGCAGTATGGTATATAGCGGGGGGGGGTCAGACCATCGGACAGAGCAGTATGGTATATAGCGGGGGGGGTCAGACCACCGGACAGAGCAGTATGGTGTATTCAGTATGGTGTATAGCGGGGGGTCAGACCACCGGACAGAGCAGTATGGTGTATAGCGGGGGGGGGGGTCAGACCACCGGACAGAGCAGTATGGTATATAGCGGGGGGGGGGGGTCAGACCACCGGACAGAGCAGTATGGTGTATAGCGGGGGGGGGGTCAGACCACCGGACAGAGCAGTATGGTGTATAGCGGGGGGGGGGTCAGACCACCGGACAGAGCAGTATGGTGTATAGCGGGGGGGGGGGGTCAGACCAGTATGGTATATAGCGGGGGGGTCAGACCATCGGACAGAGCAGTATGGTATAGCGGGGGGGGGTCAGACCACCGGACAGAGCAGTATGGTGTATAGCGGGTGGGGGTCAGACCACCGGACAGAGCAGTATGGTGTATAGCGGGGTGGGGTCAGACCACCGACAGAGCAGTATGCGGGGTGGGGTCAGACCACCGGACAGAGCAGTATGGTGTATAGCGGGGTGGGGTCAGACCACCGGACAGAGCAGTATGGTGTATAGCGGGGTGGGTCAGACCACCGGACAGAGCAGTATGGTGTATAGCGGGGTGGGGTCAGACCACCGGACAGAGCAGTATGGTGTACACGATTGGAAAGGGGAACGCCTGCATGTGCCAGTACAAACATACCGACATTAGCATGGATTTGGGCTACAATTAATCTTAGCGGTATCGCAGTAATGGTCAAATCGACCAACAGTTCGGGAAGAGATGTCCGAATTATCTTTTCAAGATGGCCATATAGGACTTCGAATTGGAACTATTTTAACCACGTTTTTATCTACAATGTAATTGTAACAATGTTCCATGCATTTTCCGGAGGAAGATCGTGTAAACATTGTCCAATCCAGAAATTACTTTACTCGAATTAGCGATCTGAAGAATAGTTTGGAACCCCCAAAGCCTAGACTGGGTAAAGTAATAACAATAATAAAGTGGAAACTAACTTTATAATGTGATCATAAGCTGAAAGTGTGATACTACCACTATGAAAGAAAATGTTGCGGTTTTGTGGCGTTTGATGCTATAAGTCAATGTGACGTGCAGCTTGGTCTTTTAAGTTAAACAACAAGTCAATGTGACGTGCAGCTTGTCTTTTAAGTTATAACAACACAAGTCAATGTGACGTGCAGCTTGGTCTTTTAAGTTATAACAACACAAGTCAATGTGACGTGCAGCTTGGTCTTTTAAGTTATAACAACACAAGTCAATGTGACGTGCAGCTTGGTCTTTTAAGTTATAACAACACAAGTCAATGTGACGTGCAGCTTGGTCTTTTAAGTTATAACAACACAAGTCGATGTGACGTGCAGCTTGGTCTTTTAAGTTATAACAACACAAGTCAATGTGACGTGCAGCTTGGTCTTTTAAGTTATAACAACACAAGTCGATGTGACGTGCAGCTTGGTCTTAAGTTATAACAACACAAGTCAATGTGACGTGCAGCTTGGTCTTTTAAGTTATAACAACACAAGTCGATGTGACGTGCAGCTTGATCTTTTAAGTTATAACAACACAAGTGAAACAAAACACGTCAAGGTGGAACTTATTCATATATACAAGTCAATGGGGTGTGGATCCTGGTCATTTATAGATTTTGACTTGAGCTTAATATTTTTCGACACTATTGTATTGTACAAATATTCTGTTTTTCCCTAGGACAATCGTACAATGGAATGCAATCGTTCTTGTAAAACACCAAATAATTCAGCAGGGTTGTTCGTTCATTTTTTAACAATCTGTATACATCTAGTTGTCCATTCTCCGTATTTGTCGAAAATGCAAACATAGGTGGCTGAATCAACACCTGTTTGATTGCTATCTATATTCCTGGTTGAATCAACACCTGTTCGATTGCTATCTATATTCCTGGTTGAATCAGGGCCTGCTTGATTGATATCTATCTATATTCCTGGTTGAATCAGGGCCTGCTTGATTGATATCTATCTATATTCCTGGTTGAATCAGGGCCTGCTTGATTGATATCTATATTACTTGTTCATTCAGGACATGTTTGATTGGTATATATCTTGATAGTAACTGTTTCACAGCTACCTATATTCCTGGTTGAATCAGGGCATGTTTGATTGATGCCTCCTGGTTGAATCAGGGCATGTTTGATTGGTGCCTCCTGGTTGAATCAGGGCATGTTTGATTGATGCCTATCTATATTCATGTTGGAATCAAGACCTGTTTTATTGAAATCTATCTATATTTAAAGAATTAATCGTGGGTTAATAGTATCCATCAAGGTATGAATTACATTGGGCGTGCATAATGTGTGTGGAGGCTGAATGCATATACCTGTATATTACCTGGTACATTTAGTACTATTATACATATTCATAGTGAATTTGGTTCCAATAGTTCCTACAATGTTTGCAAGCTTTTCCTTGAACTTGCTCTAGTGATCATGCGGATATGGCCGATTATGAAAATGAACCGAGCTTTAATTGCAATAACAACTCGAGACCAAATTTTAACATAAACCAATGAAAAACAGTTGCAATAGTGTTTGCAAGGCAAATGACAGAGAAATTGTCGACGAGGTCTCTGATTATAGCAGCGATAACGGTGTTCGCTGGTACAGTCCACAGTTCATATAGGTCAATAATGCAGGTGTTGAATGACAATCGTGTACTAGGGACAAGTGATGCATGTACAATAAATCCTGAAATAGGGGTCATCTACTGACCATTACCAATGTTGCCATGCAGTTTCAATACTGTACACATAACAATACACAGGTCAGTAACAGATATAATTGTGGAAGAATAAAAAGAAGCTGAATAGAAACGAGCCACAGTACCGTCGACTTAGCAAGTTACTGATTTAAAATTCCAAATAGGGCTATGTGTAGACTGTACGCGCAATCATTCATAAGATTATCGCGCAATAGATTATCGCGCAATCGTTCATAGATTATCGCGCAATCGTTCATAGATTATTGCGCAATCGTTCATAGATTATTGTGCAATTGTTCATAGATTATCGCGCAATCATTCATAAGATTATCGCGCAATAGATTATCGCGCAATCGTTCATAGATTATCGCGCAATCGTTCATAGATTATTGCGCAATCGTTCATAGATTATTGTGCAATTGTTCATAGATTATCGCGCAATCATTCATAGATTATCGCGCAATAGATTATCGTGCAATCGTTCATAGATTATTGCGCAATCGTTCATAGATTATTGCGCAATCGTTCATAGATTATTGCGCAATCGTTCATAGATTATTGCGCAATCGTTCATAGATTATCGCGCAATCGTTCATAGATTATTGCGCAATCGTTCATAGATTATAGCGCCGATTGGAAACTCAATATTACAGTCGATGGCATTGATCAAGACAACGTTGGTCGATACAATTCTCAAGGTAGCAAGCAGAAATAAATGATGACAGACAGACAGATTTGATAAAAGACAAATAGGTGCCGTGCCCATCACTTTGTAGGAGAAAAATAACTACCGTATATATTATTTCACAGCCAAAAAACTGGTGTACGTTAATTCAAAATAATGCAAAAACAAAGCGGTCAAACAAACAAAAGGGTGCTACAACTATCTACAACTCTATGCTAAGGTCACACGTTGGCGATTTAGACTTGTGGTGGGTTTACATTGAGTTTTCTATCCATTATTGGGAAACGCAAATAGAACACGAGTAATCGTTAAATAACTGCAATCTAATTGCAAACCAATGCAATGAAACTGATTGGATGTGTTCAAAAATTTGCTACGATCGCAAACTGGTCGCTGCCTTTCTTATTTCCCCAAATATCTTTGAGAAACGCGAGTAGATTGCTAATCCACTGCAAACGTTAACAATCCCATTGCAACGAGTGTGAATTGAATGCGAATAATGGACAATTGACCACAAATAGAACACAATGAATATTTCTTTGCATTCGATTGGCGCTAAATTCGCGAACAATACCACAAATTGCCAAAATTTGCATATTACCCGCTCCGCTCGCATTCCCAGTCACGTGTGACCGCTCTAGTCGCGGTCAGTTGGCAATGACTTGCGATTGCATCTTTTACTTGCGTTTCAATGCGATTCTAATGCGAGCGAATTGCAACGAAAATTACCAGCGTGTCACCTAGGCAATACTCTATCAGTGTCTACACAATATTGTAGATTCACAGAGACATCACACATTGCGTAATACTGAAACATCTATCTATCTTCCGTTAATGTCGAACCCCTCGAGGGGACGTAAACAAAGTTATAACATTAGCATGAAACACAATCATAAAAGCACTACGTGTATACATCTGCTTACATACATGCAACAATTGGAAGACAACAGGCATCAATATAACGTGCACAAATAAACACCGGTAACAACTGAGTAAACTCATCTATAAGAAATTATTGGTGATATGAATTGTAAAATGGGTAATCTGCGTAGTTACAGGCTTCAGGTGTCTATTAGGCAAATCGGCAAATACAATTGCCTTTGAACAGTTAACAAATAAACAGTGAATATGGCAAGAAATAAGTAACAGAATAATGTAAAATCAAATGAAGGCACTAAGCCACTAAGCATTTTGTAAATTAATATACAATTATTGACATGTTTTGATGAGTCTTTTTCAAAATTTACAAAATAAGTAACATCCAACAAACGTGATACAGAGTACGATACAGGGAAAGTTCTTACAAAGCGACTCAATCGTGCTCATACAGAGTACCTAGTCTTTCTAAATCTATTATGTCCCAACATTGACAGCCATCTTTGTGACAGGCAATATTCGGATACGTTCAACACGCCAGTTGAATTGTGTTTATATATATATATATATATTAGGGATGGCAACGAATGATGATTTTGGTATTCGAATATTCGGATGATCTTCCGAACGTATATTCGAATATTCGCTAATTTCTTGAACTTTAGATTTCCATTTTACTTTCGTCGCTGCGAGGTAACACCGTTTCACGGTGGCATGGTAGAATGCATGTGTGTGACAGCTTTCAGCATTACCAACAATAACAATAATTTGTGTGTTTTACGTTTATTTATCGTCGCTACCGGTTGCCCATATGAGCGACGCCTCCTGAAGAGATTAGTCATTTTAGGTTTTTGGAGGTTAGTGCAATGATACAGAGAGAGATCCATTCCAGAGTCTCCTCTGGTTCTTTTACGTGCACAGTGTAAAGCACCGACCAGAGACCTCGGTTTAACGTCCCATCTGAAAGACTGTTAATTTTATTAGGGTTAGACTGGGGATCGAACCTGCGATCCCTGGATTACCAGTCCAGCGTGTTACCACTGAACTACAGATCCGTCTGTAAGACCAATAAATTACAAATCGAAAGTTAAATAGAAGTTTTATTTGCTCAATTATTGCACTCAATATTGAGCAGCTACCTGCGTGTTTACAAACTGCAATTGATGTCGCGTAACGTCTTTTGAAGCTTGCCTACAGTAATAGGGTTAATAAACTTTAATTACATGCACATGTGTTGACAATAAACGTTCCGACTGGGACCGTCGTGTTTTAGTGTGAATCATTAAACTCTTTGTATGTTTTCATGGGCTACACTTAGTATCTGTAAAACAAATGCTTCTCAGTTTGTGTCCGTCAAATAGACTGCATTAATCAATTATTAGTTGCACCTGTAAGTATGAGCAACTTGTCATCACCTGCCTTTGTTATTTGGACCCAACTCGCGATAACTGTTCGCACCTTCGGGCCTGCATTGGGTCATTCTTTTCTGTTTGAATCTTAATTGATTGAAATTTAAATAAACAGTTATATGATTTAACTGCAATTTATTACCAACAAATTTTTTAATATTCGAATACGATTTTAACATTCGAATATTCGGGCGTTCGAACGAATATTCGAACATTCATTGCCATCCCTAATATATATACATTGCCTATATATACAATTTTGTTCAGCTCCATACCAAACAAGTTTTTACAACATTAGATTAATCACTCTCCAGACCTCATTCCTGATGGAATCCATGACTACGAGGGAGAGAAGAGGCAATGTGGATTTAAGTGACTTGCATAAGGGCACTACCACCGTCAGGCGCGTAGCTAGGCTTACGCATGTATATGCGTAAGATTTATTTTGACAGTTCCTGAAAATGAAATTAAATAAATGCGAAAAATGGAATAAAAACTGGATCGTAAGGGGGCACTGACATTGGTCATTCACAAGAAAGCAGACATGAACGAAATGCCAACAGATATTGATTGTAGCTGATGTTCATAGTAGGCAAAAGTCACCTGAGACCATATAGCGGAAAACAATTTCAGGGTGGGATATGCCCCCGGACCCCCTAGAATGGTGCGTAATCCATATTTAGGCCTAGCTACGCGCCTAACCGTGGTTCTGATGGGACTTAAACTCGCAACGTCTCGAATACCAGATGGACACCATACCACGCAGGCTCCACAAGTGTTTAATACACATGAAAGAATGACAAACATCAATCATCTATGAAGTTTCATACAATAAACTCTGATGTGCCGTAAAACTTTCAGAATGTGTCATAACTGAGTGATGCACTGCAACATAATTTTGCATTATGGGATATGTAACAGAAAGTGTGATTCACAACTTCAAACGAGATAAATCGAAAATAAACAAATATTGCTGCCTCCCGATATTTGTTCTTACAATTAATACGATAACATTTTAAATAAATATTCTTATATAAATCATTAACTTCAACAATGAGGTACCCAGGACCGGTGGAACAGACAAAGTTAGCTCAATATCCTGGGCACTACTCCGGTGAACTCTGGCATAAAACTTAATTCATGGGCTTTCATTCTAGTCGCCCAAATGCATTTATGCGGTGGAGACATTAAATTTAACAGCATGGGCTTCAAAAATGAGGTACAAAGGATCAGTGATACATACTAAATTAGCTCAATATCCTGATAACTGCTCAGGTTTATCAACTTCTTTTTCTTATCACAGAAATATTTCCTTCATGATATATTGAAGACAGACTGGATAACAATAACCTACATTAATATTCTACAAATAATTAAGATGTGTGTGCAACAGGTAATAAATTACAGTAAGGAATATATTCTGTACAAATTCCAAACAAGCACTTGGCAGCTATAAATAAAAATATAATAAATAGTGTATATCCATTCACTATATAACATAGAAGCAACTCTCTATGGCCCACAGACCGGATCTGTAGTCCAGTGGTTAACACATTGAACTGGCAATCCAGGGATCGCAGGTTCGATCCCCCCGTATGACACTACTAATAAAATTAATAGTCTTTCAGATGGGACTTTAACCCAAGGTCTTGTGTCGGTGCTTTAGACCGATTGAATTGTAACTATGGAACACCATGATTTACATTGAAGTGTAACGATGGAACACCATGATTTACATTGAATTGTAACTATGGAACACCATGATTTACATTGCATTGTAACGATGGAATACAAAAATTTACATTGCATTGTAACGATGGAATACAACAATTTACATTGAATTGTAACTATGGAAGACCACGGTTTACATTGAAGTGTAACTATGGAAAACCACGGTTTACATTGAAGTGTAACTATGGAACAGCATGGTTTATATTGAAGTGTAACTATGGAACAGCACGGTTTACAATGAATTGTAACTATGGAACACCACGGTATACATTGAAGTGTAACTATGGAACCCCATGGTTTACATTGAATTGTAACTATGGAACACCATGATTTACATTGCATTGTAACGATGGAATACAACAATTTACATTGAATTGTAACTATGGAAGACCACGGTTTACATTGAAGTGTAACTATGGAAAACCACGGTTTACATTGAAGTGTAACTATGGAAAACCACGGTTTACATTGAAGTGTAACTATGGAAAACCACGGTTTACATTGAAGTGTAACTATGGAACAGCATGGTTTATATTGAAGTGTAACTATGGAACAGCACGGTTTACAATGAATTTTAACTATGGAACAGCACAGTTTACAATGAATTGTAACTATGGAACACCACGGTTTACATTGAAGTGTAACTATGGAACACCATGGTTTACATTGAAGTGTAACTATGGAACCCCATGGTTTACATTGAAGTGTAACTATGGAACACCTTGGTTTACATTGAAGTGTAACTATGGAACAGCACGGTTTACAATGAATTTTAACTATGGAACACCACGATTTACATTGAAGTGTAACTATGGAACACCACGATTTACATTGAAGTGTAACTATGGAACACCACGATTTACATTGAAGTGTAACTATGGAACACCATGGCTTCAGCTTCACATTAAATCCATAACTGTCCGGTAGTTGTAGATATTTTACACAATATTTATACAGACAAAGGAACATAATTATACCAACTACATTATTGTAAATAACGAGCACATTATTGTAAAAAGCAACAATTTGCTCGAAATATCAAAATTATTTTGATACATGTACATTGTAAGCCCAACATTATGCTACACATATTCAAGGTTTCATTCAGTAAACAACAGACTGCAACAATATTATTAGACTGTTATAGTGCAACCCATTCAACACCAAGTAACTAACATGGACTGGTCCATGATATTTTTAGACCAATAAATTAATCACAAAATTACATTTGGACCAGTTCATTTATCAAATTGGGTAATTTTGTCTGGATGTACACTTTTTGTAAGCCTATTTAGAGGTCTGTAGTGTTGAAAGGGTTAAACAAATTTATTTTAGCTTGATTGCCAAACAAGATCTTACAACATAAGCTTACGGTACTTGAACATTTACGAAACAATATTTCTTTTATGCTTTCCAATGAATGATGGAGTTTTCTCAGTGAAAGAAAACTCCATCTTCCACGTTTTCAAACAGTGAAAGATGGCATTTTCTCTGTCACTGCGCGAGTTTCATATTCCTCCGCGGGTGGATGCACTTTTGTATTTTAAGCTAGCTTCTGACAATCATGAAAAGTTAATTATAAAGTAATATATTCTAATGAATTTGTTTAGTCTGTAGTTTTTAATTTTAACAGCAAACAGAAACAAACAGGAACATTATAGTCAAAAATGAATAAAATTTGAAAATAAATATATTAGCCAAAATCATAAAAAAAGAATATTTGTATTTATTAGTGGTGTACGATAGGATTTCATCCGATCACTCCATGATCCTTCCTATCTTACACTAATTAACACAAATATCCTCTATCTCTCGGTAACGAGTCATAATAACAATAATGTGCGTAAATCACTTCTAGGTTTGATTAATATTGCAGGCATATAAACGCTACACTCGCATTGAGAGCTACAGTGTCATTAATTGTTATGGCACGGGAACACCATTCTAAAGCAACCACACTATAAATGGTTCTAAAGCAGTAATTCTATTTACAAAAAAAAAAAGCAAGTACTAGTAATCGGCTATTCCATACAAGGATTACATATCACTCAGTAATTCCACGATAGATTACACCTGATGACACTTTATCACAATATCTAAAGGCCTCTTGTGGTTCTGGTAGGTGTTTCAGTGCTGCCTATTTTACACGACCTATTAGTTGACGAGATTAAGCCCTCAATGTTGTCAATAGCAACAGGTACCACAATAATGCGACTCCTCGCCAAGTTTTCTCAAGAAAATCCTCGTTTTCAATATGGTACATGTAACAGTTACTCTATCATATTACAGTTAACTCTATCATGTATCACTATTGTCTCTATTCAGTCATAAAGCTGTCGCTATGGAAACTATTTTTCTTTGGTCAATATTGGGATCAGAAGCTGTAACAGTAGTGAATCGGTGTTGGTGAATTGTTTTCTTTGATACGGCTTCAAGCACAATACAGGTAAATCTCACGTAGTTGGTTTCTGGAAGAAAGAGGAACAAAATGATATAAGATCCACCTGCTAGCTGTATCAATAACGCACGATTTGTTTGTATGCCACAACTGCATTTAACCCTTTCCTTCATAGAGATTTAGGTTATTATACTATTATATCTCCATACAAACGACAGCCATTTAGCTGTCATGCAGTGGATAAGTAGTCACCATATCTATCCCACCTTCATAGATATTACTGGGACTACATGAGATTGTGGCCTTTATTATGAACATTGGTTTGGCTACTACATTGTCAATGTATGTCGAATTGGTAATGGCGTCAAGAGGTGCTTCTATGAGGGAAAGGGTCAATGAACATTGGATTGGCTACTACATTGTCAATGTATGTCGAATTGGTAATGGCGTCAAGAGGTGCTTCTATGAGGGAAAGGGTCAATGTATGTCGAATTGGTAATGGCGTCAAGAGGTGCTTCTATGAGGGAAAGGGTCAATGTATGTCGAATTGGTAATGGCGTCAAGAGGTGCTTCTATGAGGGAAAGGGTTAAAACAATATGAAAGAATTGGTTTGTATGCCATGATCTGAAAAATATGAACAGCACTGATTATACAGCATATATCCATTTTTGTCTGGTGAAAGAAGATACCTGGCCTATACTTATAATGCTAATATGCAATTAATGGCGTGAATAATTCAAAATATCATAGCATGGGGAACAGTTCAACAGTAAACATTCTTCGATAAATAGCAGCTTCAAATGGGTGAAAACAACAGGCTGTCCGATTAGCGCAGTGGTTAGCATGTTCGTTTCTCACCAATACAACCTGGGTTCAATCCTCGGACAAGGAAGTATGTGAGATGGTACGGTGGTCGCCAGATCGGTTGGTGGGTTTTCTCTGGGTACTCCGGTTTCCTCCCACAAATATGCTGTCATCTGCACCAACGAGAGTGATTAATATAAGTTGTTGCAGCTTGTTACGCAATCGTTGCAAAATAAATAAAGTTTATACTAAATGGGTGAAATACTTATAGAGATTTACCGTTGCCTTATTTGTACTCTTCCAAAAATTGGAGATGGAATTCCTTGAAAGTCTTTAGTACGGCCTGCATCTCTTCTAGAGGTGGCAGTATTGTGATCCGGAAGTGGTAGGTACCTTCTTTCTCACCGAACCCGGACCCTGGCACAGTGCATAAACCAGTTGTCTCCAACAGCTGCAGACAGTAGAAGAAATCGGGAGACTGACTTTTGGCCATGGCTGCAGCTACGGCCTTGGTTGGTAGAAATATCCTGGGAAATGCATACATAGCACCCATCACCTCGTTGCACGTTATACCCTCAATCGAGTTGAAGGCTTCCGTCACAATTTGAGCCTTTTTCTTCAATAGTGACAAGACGTTGGATTTCTCACTCTCGAACAATGCATACGATGCGTCCCCAGGCTGTGGGGGCTTGACTACTGTATCCATAACAACCTGTCCGAGGATTGGTGGACACAGCTTGGCCGAGATGGACTTTAGTAGTATCGCCTTTGCATCAGGATGAAGATTCACAACCTCTGCATAGCCTCCACGGAATCCACACTCGCCCATGTAACCTTTAGAACAGGACATAAAGGATGCAAGCTCCATCTTGCTATATTTACCGCCGTCCATTTCAGTCATGATTTTCTTGAAAGAGAAGAACTGAGAACCAGCCGCCCATATGTTGTGCTGATAAACCTCGTCCGCGAGAATCATCAGCTTCTCTTCGTGGGCAAACCGGATGATATTTTCAATGTTTTCTCGGGACAAAACCTGTCCAGTTGGATTTCCAGGGTTTATGACACAGATGGCTCTCGGCACGCATTTCCCACGTGCATCATTTATAGCACGTTTCATCTCGCTAACGTCAAGTCCCCATTTGTTCTCCTCGTTTAGGTAATATGGTATAGGACAAGCATTGAACTCCGTGAGGGTGGCAGAATACAATGGATACTGGGGTACGGGAATCATGATTCCGGCCTTTCCATTTCCATCTTTCCCGGTCATGAGGAGGTTGAGTATTGTCTTGATTCCATCGCTAGCGCCGGTACAGAGTAAAACATCATCCATTTGTGCCGGCTGTCCATCTCGCTGTGTAATATAGTGTGCTATATCCTGTCGTATTACATCTAACCCTGCCGAAGCACTGAAAATATAGAACAATAGGCTGAAACATCTAACAAATCAGAAAATAGAAAACACAGTAGAATAGATTAAAACAAGACCATCTTTAAAAAAATGTATGTTTGGCATAGAGCTGGTTCGAGTACTCGGGTACCTAGATACCGTGTCGGGTAATGCTGCTACCCGGGTCAAACTCATTACCCGTTACTAGACCGCCATCATAGCTTGTATCGTAAACAGAAGCTAAGTATTTGATGGTGATCAGTAATTATCCGAAAGTGTAGCATGATTGACTGCAAGTACACTGTATATATTCTAGTTATCGTGTATATATATATATATATATATAGCATGTAGCTGTGCTTTTTAATTCAAATTTACATCAATAGACCACAACCTGTGAAGTAATGTACACACTGATGATGTCGCTGTCCCGATTAGCGCAGTGGTTAGCACGCTCGCTTCTCACCAATGCAACCCAGGTTCGATCCTCGGGCCGGGAAGTATGTGAGATGGTACGATGGTCACCAGATCGGACAGGTGGGCTTTCTCCGGGTACTCCGGTTTCCTCCCACACGAATGGCCACATGTACGCTTTCATCTGCGCCAACAAGAGTGATTAATATAAGTTGATAAAACTTGCTTCGCAATCGTCGTAAAATAAATAAACTTAAATAGCATATTCAACGGTAATTATCAGAGCCTCCGTGGCCGAGTTAAAAAAAACACACTGATGGTGCTCGAACCTGTTGAATGTGTCTGAATGGCTGAGCATCTGCAACTCCGTTACTAAGCATGGTATTCAAACTGAACAGGTTAACAGATACCCATTAATATATATCCATCTGTTACAACTTACCAAGTGAACAGCTATGAAAAATCAACAGCATTAATTGTTGTTTATTGGGTCACGTTCAGCTCTATGCTGCATATACATGTACTGCATTTGGTTTTATGGCTGTCAGGGATCAATGTGAAATAGTTCCACACTTGGATGTTGCTATTATGGTTCCTGGCAGCCATGACGGACGGAGGTCGACAGAAGAAGGAAAGACAACTTGAATATCAAGTACACATTAATCATAAGGGAATGCGAGTATCTGGGTACCTCGCGGGTAACTGGGTACCCGATGAGTATCTAGGTACCCCACGGGTATCTGGGTACCCAGCGAGTATCTGGGTACCCCGCGGGTATCCGGTGAGTATCTAGGTACCCTGCGGGTATCTGGGTACCCCCACGAGTATATGGGTACCCCGCGAGTATCTGGGTACCCCACAGGTATCTGGGTACCCTGCAGGGTTTGGGTACCCCACAGGTATCTGGGTACCCCGCGAGTATCTGGGTACAAGGTGAGTATCTAGGTACCCTGCGGGTATCTGGGTACCCCACAAGTTATCTGGGTACCCCGCGAGTATCTGGGTACCCGCGAGTATCTGGGTACCCCACAGGTATCTGGGTACCCCGCGAGTATCTGGGTACCCCACAGGTATCTGGGTACCACACGAGTATATGGGTACCCGCGAGTATTTCAGTACATTGTTGCATCGATATCTATCATAAAAACACATTTCAGCATAATATAAAATAACACTGGTTTGGTTAATTAAATGATGGAACTATTTTTACTCCTGAACATAGAAAGTTAATATTATCACACGGGTTAATTGCTTTCAATGTTCATTCAGCGACATATAATCCGATTACACACTGAAACAAACAAATATTTTCCATATCTCATAAACGTGGCCACATAATGCATCCGATTAGTGCAGTGGTTAGCACGCTCGCTTCTCACCAAGGCAGCCAGGGTTCGATCCTCGGACCGGGAAGTATGTGAGATGGTACGGTGGTCGCCAGATCGGACAGGTGGATTTTCTCCGGGTACTCAGGTTTCCTATCACATGAATGACCACATATATACGCTTTCATCCGCGCCAACGAGAGTGATTAATATAAGTTGTTAAAACTTGCTTTGCAATCGTTGTAAAACAAACCAAGTTTAAACATAATGTATGTATGTGTGGCACCATCCCGGGAACGTTTATTCATAGCATGTACATATACATACCTATAAGAGCCCACACTCTGTCCTTTACATCCCTGCAACATTCGGCGAGCAGTAGCAATTGTATCATCGGGAAAGTTAGACGTGTCGAGAAGTTCAGGACATGAGCATAGAGCGACTACCTGCCGGATGAACGTGATCGGGCTTTGGCCTGTGGCATGACAGTCACCTATATTAGCCTGGAGCTGCAACATTAGATCAGTTATAAAATATAGTTCACAAATGGAGAGCAATTTGATAAACTACACAACCCACAGGTATCAGACGTATACACTGGAACCCACTTGCCTGGTTACTATCCCACGGCACTAGTTTACAACCCCAAATAGTCAAAATACATTGCAATAATATCAATCTCAATCCATATCATTTCTAGTGGGGACAAAAAAACATTCTGACAAAAACAATATTTTTGGGGGAGGATTCTGCATGGCTAGATGTACTTTAGCTATTACCTGACTATCATGAACTGTTAATTATCAAGTACTACGTCACTAACAGAAGTGATTGTGTCACATTGTGCAATGAGGCTCCAGACAGGGCAATTGAAATGTATTAAATTTGGAAACAATATTATATTAGCCAAAGTTCTTAGAAATCATAAAAGAAAAAGATTTGTGTTTATTAGTGTAAGATAGGATTTTATTTGATGTTGATGTATTTCAGTGATCACTTGATGAAATAAAATCCTATCTTACACTAATAAACAAAAATATCCTCTATTTCTTAATAATTACCAATAGCAGAAATCTATTAATTATTCAATTATCCTTACCACTTTTGTGAACGGTTTCTTTGCTCCGGCTGCTAGTTCCTTGCCGAGATTGACCGCCCGTGTTACTATGGGACCCCTGACTGCATACTCCATCTCCACAGCACGTGGATTAATGGTTTCCATGGTGAGTACATGGTGACAGTCGGAATTATCTCCCATATTGAGTCTTTATACTTAAGATGGCTGAAAATGAACAATTACATGAAATAAATAGTTCAAATAATGGCAATATACATATGTAGATGAAATGACCACCTTAAAGTTTGATGAAACAAATGATAACTAGTGGCACTTAAATAGCACATCTTCATAATTCCCCAATTTAATTTTCATATCCTTCTTCTTTCACTACCCATCAATCATTTTCTTGGGAGGTCAGCCGGTTGTGGCGGAGAGTAGACCACCATTTCCTGTGTAAGAACAAGTACTCATCTCTCCAACCTCCGTAAGTGACTTTCTCACATATCTGCGCATTAGACCACTCTGCACGTTAGACAACTCGGCCACGGAGGCTCTGATAATTACCTTTGAATATGCTGTTTAAGTTTATTTATTTTACAACGATTGCGAAGCAAGTTTTAACAACTTATATTAATCACTCTCGTTGGCGCGGATGAAAGCGTAAATGTGGTCATTCGTGTGGGAGGAAACCGGAGTACCCGGAGAAAACCCACCTGTCCGATCTGGAGACCACCGTACAATCGCACATACTTACTAGTCTGAGGATCGAACCAGGGTTGCATTGGTGAGAAGCGAGCATGCTAACCACTGCGCCAATAGGACAGCCATACAGAATATTCTATGGACTATGATTAGGTCTTCAAAGTCACCAGAATGCACCATTGGCATTTGATGTCTAGGTTTCAAAACAAGTATGGGGTATGCCCCCATAACCACTACAAAGCTCATGCCTTTGGTATTCGATTTCACGCAACCCCCTCCTAATCTAGACAAAATCCTGGAACCGCGGCGGGGAATACCTGTCAAGCAATTTGAGGAGGTCGATTTAAAGGTCAAATTGTGATAACTGCTTTATTCTGTTATTAAGCCTTTAAAATTATGACAGTAAGTGACAGTTGTTTCAGGACAATCTACGACACACAGGCAATAACGATCTACAACTGAACGTTCTTAGCCGCGGTAATTGCTGTAAAACATTTGAATGACAACAAAATAAATTGCCATTCTTACATTATTCAGTCGTCAGTCTTGCCAAATCGACGGATGTGAATTGATTAGCTCTCTGCGTCTATCCAATCGTGCTACACAAATATAGTATAAAGCTGGGTACCAACATCAAGCGGTGCGTCGGTAATCATCATCATTTCGTCAAAACAACATTACAATACAACAGATCGTAAAATCTTTTTCAATAATTTAGTTCATTACAAACCTATGTTTTAGACCTCAGGTGCGTACTATATTGATATCTAGATGTCATCAATCATTTAGTCGGAAATCCCAGAACAGAGGACACAGAATCGACCATATCCCATAGTGTATCAGGTGTGGATCCGGGATTTATGGTTAGGACTAATTTGGAATCGATTGTAGTCCTGTTATATCATGGTAATCCAACATCTGGACGTTGTTATCAACACAGGAACTTGAAATTTTATCCATAAGCCACCAACGGTCTTGTACCTCTATCCTAGGGCACCCCCCTCAATTAAAAAAACTTTTTAATAGAGAGGGGGGTGTCCTAGGATAGAGGTACAAGACCTTTGGTGGCTTAATTATGGATAAAATTTCAAGTTCCTGTGTTATCAAGTACATTACTAGCAGCGTACGTTGTCGGTTTTCAACTGTACACCTAACTTGATCTGCGTAGCAACTATTCGTGTGAAGGTGTTCTCTCCTGCCGGTGGGGGGATCTCTCTCAATAAAATATTGAAAATTAGTAAGACAAATCAGGCCTGTAGCCACACTGAGGCCTGGTTAAAATTTCCAAAGCAAATAAAAAATAAAATGCAAAAAATATTCCTTTGCTGTATAAAATGTTGACTGCTAGAGAGATGAACGTTCAGTACATAATTATACGTCTAAACTCATTAAATCAGAAAACCCAGGAACTCGCTTCTATACCCCAACAATTTTAAGGGGGAACATGCCCCCGGAACCCCCTAGTGTGCCTCGGTTGAAATTTGTCTCTGGCTACGGTACTGCAAATGTTGCATCCTCGTGCTATAATGCAGTGTTATTATGCCAGTTTGTAACCATCATTTGGAAACCAATACAATGACAGCGATAAAGTTCCGATCGTCAAGGGAGACAACCTGGTATATGATGTATACATTGCAGTATACTTGCGCTTCTCACCAATGCAACCCGGGTTTGATCCCCTGACCGGGAAGTATGTGAGATGGTACGGTGGTCGCCAGATCGGACAGGTAGGTTTTCTCCGGGTACTCCAGTTTCCTCCCACACGAATGACCACACTTACTCTTTCATCCGCGCCAACGAGAGTGATTAATATCAGTTGTTATAACTTGCTTCATCGTTAAATAAATAATATATATACAAGTTGATTGTGCTTGAAACTATAGAAAAATAACTTGCTGAGTTTGTATTTTGGAACGTTTCGCCGCCATTGAATTAACGTAAAGTATATAATGGTACATTCTCCTAGATAAACAATTCAGCAAAAATGTAAAACTGTTAATACATCGGTGGGTTTTAATATTTAATGGCTGTTCTCTTGCTGTGACATCATTTAGGCTGGACCGAACATCTCAATGTGTTGTATAAATGTTCCTTTCTTCCCAGATGGCGGAGAGTGGTGCAGTCAGTGACTGGCAGGCTGGGAAGACGTTATCACAGGCATGCCAGTTCATGCTGACCAGTCAGGTGGCAGCAGATGTTCAGTTCAGCGTTGGAAATCAGCAGACTGTTATCAAAGCCCACAAGTTCATTCTCATATGCCGCAGTTCAGTGTTTCAGGTTTGCTTTTGCATAAAAGTTATTCATGTATATACAATTCAAAAGCTTATGTTTATGAATACACAATTGCAGGTAATACACAATATCATTGCGGGTAATGCACAATATCATTGCAGGTAATACACAATATCATTGCGGGTAATGCACAATATCATTGCGGGTAATGCACAATATCATTGCGGGTAATGCACAATATCATTGCGGGTAATGCACAATATCATTGCGGGTAATGCACAATATCATTGCGGGTAATGCACAATATCATTGCGGGTAATGCACAATATCATTGCGGGTAATACACAATATCATTGCGGGTAATACACAGTATCATTGCGGGTAATACACAATATCAGTGCGGGTAATGCACAATATCATTGCGGGTAATGCACAATATCATTGCGGGTAATGCACAATATCATTGCGTGTGTATCATTGCGGGTAATACACAATATCATTGCAGGTAATACACAATATCATTGCATGTAATACACAATATCATTGCATGTAATACACAATATCATTGCAGGTAATACACAATATCATTGCATGTAATACACAATATCATTGCAGGTAATACACAATATCATTGCATGTAATACACAATATCATTGCAGGTAATACACAGTATCATTACGGGTAATGCACAATATCATTGCAGGTAATACACAATATCATTGCATGTAATACACAATATCATTGCAGGTAATACACAATATCATTGCATGTAATACACAATATCATTGCGGGTAATACACAATATCATTGCGGGTAATACACAATATCATTGCGGGTAATGCACAGTATCATTACGGGTAATGCACAGTATCATTGCGGGTAATACACAATATCATTGCGGGTAATACACAGTATCATTACGGGTAATGCACAGTATCATTGCGGGTAATACACAATATCATTGCGGGTAATACACAGTATCATTGCGGGTAATACACAAAAATATCATTGCGGGTAATACACAATATCATTGCGGGTAATGCACAGTATCATTACGGGTAATGCACAGTATCATTGCGGGTAATACACAATATCATTGCGGGTAATACACAGTATCATTGCGGGTAATACACAATATCATTGCGGGTAATGCACAGTATCATTACGGGTAATGCACAGTATACTTTCGAAAATATGTGACCAGTTTTATGCAAATCGCTGACATCGCACTACATTCCCACTACATTCACCACCAAATACGAACACTGACTGTTATTGGATAGTATATTTAGGTGGTCAATATAAAAGTTACATTTCTACTGAAGCGTAGTTTAAGATCTTTCATGAAAACAGCCTCAGCAAATGTCTGACCGATGAAATATGTAATGGTTTTTCCTTGTATTATTGACATCACTGGGTCGACATGTTCTTTGAAATTTATTTTTCAGGCAATGTTTACAAACGATTTTGCAGACAACCGAGAAACTGTTCATATTCCTGATATTGAACCAGATATCTTCAACATGCTCCTCAGGTGAGTCATAGAATATAATCCATGACCAATAGCTCTACTCATCCATGACCAATAGCCCTACTCATCCATGACCAACAGCCCTACTCATCCATGACCAATAGCTCTACTCATCCATGACCAATAGGTCTACTCATCCATGACCAATAGCTCTACTCATCCATGACCAATAGCTCTACTCATCCATGACCAATATCTCTACTCATCCATGACCAATAACTCTACTCACCCATGACCAATAGCTCTACTCATCCATGACCAATAGCTCATCCATGACCAATAGCTCTACTCATCCATGACCAATAGTTCTACTCATCCATGACCAATAGCTCTACTCATCCATGACCAATAGCTCATCCATGACCAATAGCTCTACTCATCCATGACCAATAGCTCTACTCATCCATGACCAATAGCTCTACTCATCCATGACCAATAGCTCTACTCATCCATGACCAATAGCTCTACTCATCCATGACCAATAGCTCTACTCATCCATGACCAATAGCCCTACTCATCCATGACCAATAGCTCTACTCATCCATGACCAATAGCTCTACTCATCCATGACCAATAGCCCTACTCATCCATGACCAATAGCTCTACTCATACATGACCAATAGCTCTACTCATCCATGACCAATAGCTCTACTCATCCATGACCAATAGCCCTACTCATCCATGACCAATAGCTCTACTCATACATGACCAATAGCCCTACTCATCCATGACCAATAGCTCTACTCATCCATGACCAATAGCTCTACTCATCCATGACCAATAGCTCTACTCATCCATGACCAATAGCTATACTCATCCATGACCAATAGCCCTACTCATCCATGACCAATAGCTCTACTCATACATGACCAATAGCCCTACTCATCCATGACCAATAGCCCTACTCATCCATAACCAATAGCTCTACTCATCCATGACCAATAGCTCTACTCATCCATGACCAATAGCTCTACTCATCCATGACCAATAGCCCTACTCATCCATGACCAATAGCTCTACTCATCCATGACCAATAGCTCTACTCATCCATGACCAATAGCCCTACTCATCCATGACCAATAGCTCTACTCATCCATGACCAATAGCCCTACTCATCCATGACCAATAGCTCATCCATGACCAATAGCCCTACTCATCCATGACCAATTGCTCTACTCATCCATGACCAATAGCTCTACTCATCCATGACCAATAGCTCTACTCATCCATGACCAATAGCTCTACTCATCCATGACCAATAGCTCTACTCATCCATGACCAATAGCTCTACTCATCCATGACCAATAGCTCTACTCATCCATGACCAATAGCTCTACTCATCCATGACCAATAGCTCTACTCATCCATGACCAATAGCTCTACTCATCCATGACCAATAGCTCTACTCATCCTGAGGATACACTCACCTCAGAGGATCCACTCACCATGGAGGATACACTCACCAATGAGGATACACTCACCTCAGAGGATCCACTCACCATGGAGGATACACTCACCAATAAGGATACACTCACCTCAGAGGATCCACTCACCATGGAGGATACACTCACCACCGGGGATACACTCACCACGGAGGATACACTCACCTCAGAGGGTCCACTCACCATGGTTTATTGCAGATTTAAAAACTGTAGCTTCCTTCTTTGCATAACAGACAAATTGCCGAGTCATGTTGGAATAAGAGATATATAACAGTATGTTGTACTTTTTCAGATACATGTACACTGATGAAACAGAAATAACTGGCGAGAATGTTCTCCCATTACTGTACACTGCCAAGAAATACTGTGTCCATAAACTGGTGCGACAATGTCTTACGTTTCTCAATGATGGACGATCGCCGGAGAATATATGTGACATTCTAGAACAGGCTCATTTATATGACGAGGACGAATTCAGAGAGAAATCGGTCAGCTACATCCTCGACAACGCTAAAGAAGTTCTCAAATCGTCAGCTTTCTTGAGACTTTGTCACGATTGTGTGACGAAAGTTGTATCTTACGACGAGTTGCAAGCAGACGAACGTACAGTTCTAGAGGCGGTTACTAGGTGGGGAGAAAGCCAGTGCCAGAAACAGGATTTGGAATGCAACAGTGAGAATCTAAGAATGGTTCTTGCCGGCATACTACATCTTGTGCGCCTTCCATTACTTGGTGAAACTTATTTTACAAATGTTGTTTCCGAGTCCACACTGCTAACTGATGCAGAAAAAGTTGAGCTTTTCAAGTATTTCTACAAGTCGGGATACAAAACAGAGATTTTTATCTCGAGAAATCGAAATGTAACTAGCGAGATTTCCCAGCATGCAGTTGTTCCACCAAAGAAACCTGATGACCTGTCTATTCAGACTTGCATGCGGTTTAACCGAGTTTTTGACGACGGCTCGTGGTACTGTGGCGGGGAACCAGATGCCATAGCTTTTTCAACCAATCAGAACCTGTGGGTCCATGGTGCACTTGTTTACGGTGCATACATTGGTGAGGCTGAATATGACATCACATGTACTATATGCGATTACACAGAAGTGGAAATTGTTCAGTTAAGGAAACAAATCAAGACAAGCGAACATCAATTAACTTATGTAGTCTTGTTTGAGGTGGCAGTGACAATATTAAAGGACAAGAAATATTCGATACTTGTAAAATTAACCAATCCAGATGGGATTGACACCTACCAAGGTACTGATGGAAGTACCTCCGTCAATGTGGGTAGCACAAAATTTTGGTTTTCAAAATCAAAACACAGTCGCAACGGTACCGATGTGAAAGTGGGTCAGATTCCGGGCTTGCTGTTTTCGACAATAGATTAATGTGTAGGAATTTACTTACATGTAGATATAATGGATATATGGTGTACCTAGTCAGAATAGGCCTGTATTTCAGGTTTCTTAAGGTAAATCAATGAGAACCATTAGTCATTTACTGCCCATGAATACTCCTAAATGTTGATTGGTTCTCTTAATTGGTTTCCTCTGTTTTTATTGTTGTTTCCTTTGCACCATATGCTATCAATATTCATTTGTTTTGTCATCTTATGATTATTAAATTATTGTTATGTTATATGTTATATTTCGGGTTTTACGCCTGCATCAGTACCATTTTGGGCTATATCGCCGATGGGCAGTTTACCTAACAACACCTTTCCTGGGTAGGCTCCAGCGGTTAACCAGTACTTGGGTGCACCAACCTCCGTAAGAAACCATAAATTATTAAATATCGACAGATATCCTACAGTTAATCCAATGGACACTTTACTGTAAAAATTGGATAACATGATTCTGATCAAATCACATTTATCATACAACAACATCTGCTTAGAAACCATCAGTAAAAACAAAGCATTCCAACTAAAAGTCCTCGTGACCAATATACATTTCAAGATAAATTTGATTTTATCTGTCAAGGGAGGTAATAGAAAAGCCATCAATGTCTCCTCATTGCTATCTTAATGCTTAATTGTACACCTATTTCGGTTGATTTGCATGCTGAGATAGGCTATGGTTCTTGCAGCAGATGTTTAAACATTGAGGCTATGGTTCTTGCAGCAGATGTTTAAACAGTGAGGCTATGGTTCTTGCAGCAGATGTTTAAACATTGAGGCTATGGTTCTTGCAGCAGATGTTTAAACATTGAGGCTATGGTTCTTGCAGCAGATGTTTAAACATTGAGGCTATGGTTATTGCAGCAGATGTTTAAACATTGAGGCTATGGTTCTTGCAGCAGATGTTTAAACATTGAGGCTATGGTTCTTGCAGCAGATGTTTAAACATTGAGGCTATGGTTCTTGCAGCAGATGTTTAAACATTGAGGCTATGGTTCTTGCAGCAGATGTTTAAACATTGAGGCTATGGTTCTTGCAGCAGATGTTTAAACATTGAGGCTATGGTTATTGCAGCAGATGTTTAAACATTGAGGCTATGGTTCTTGCAGCAGATGTTTAAACATTGAGGCTATGGTTCTTGCAGCAGTTGTTTAAACATTGAGGCTATGGTTCTTGCAGCAGATGTTTAAACATTGAGGCTATGGTTATTGCAGCAGATGTTTAAACATTGAGGCTATGGTTATTGCAGCAGATGTTTAAACAGTGATGCTATGGTTCTTGCAGCAGATGTTTAAACATTGTGACAACTATCTTATTTTATTTTTCAATAATAATTTAATAAATCATTCAGATTATAAGTAAAGTGTGAAGAGTTGTCCACAAATGTACTGGTAGGTGAAATTGCTGTCCAAATTAATTACTGTACAAAGTCAGTTTAACATGGATAGATTTGTGTAGGAGTTAGCCTGGTAACAGGCGTCGATATATTTTGTGTGTGTTTTACGTTTATTTATCGTCGGTACCGGTTGCCCATATGAGCGACGCCTCTTGAAGAGATTAGTCATTTTAGATTTTTGGAGGATAGTGCAATAATACAGACAGAGACCCATTTCAGAGTATCCTCTGTTTCTTTTACGTGCACAGTGTACAGCACCGACACGAGACCTCGGTTTAAAGTCCCATCTGAAAGACTGTTAATTTTATTAGAGTCAGACGGGGATCCTGGAATAACCAGTACAGCATGTTAACCACTGGACTACAGATACACCTGGTCAGTCCAGTACAGCGTGTTAACAACTGGACTACAGATACGCCTGGTCAGTCCAGTACAGCATGTTAACCACTGGACTACAGATACACCTGGTCAGTCCAGTACAGTGTGTTAACCACTGGACTACAGATACACCTGGTCAGTCCAGTACAGTATGTTAACCACTGGACTACAGATACACCTGGTCAGTCCAGTACAGCGTGTTAACCACTGGACTACAGATACACCTGGTCAGTCCAGTACAGCATGTTAACCACTGGACTACAGATACACCTGGTCAGGCCAGTACAGCGTGTTAACCACTGGACTGCAGATACACCTGGTCAGTCCAGTACAGCGTGTTAACCACTGGACTACAGATACGTCTCGTCAGTCCAGTACAGCATGTTAACCACTGGACTACAGATACGCCTGGTCAGTCCAGTACAGCGTGTTAACCACTGGACTACAGATACGCCTGGTCAGGCCAGTACAGCGTGTTAACCACTGGACTACAGATACGCCTGGTCAATCCAGTACAGCGTGTTAACCACTGGACTACAGATACGCCTGGTCAGGCCAGTACAGCGTGTTAACCACTGGACTACAGATACACCTGGTCAGTCCAGTACAGTGTGTTAACCACTGGACTACAGATACACCTGGTCAATCCAGTACAGTGTGTTAACCACTGGACTACAGATACCCTGGTCAGTCCAGTACAGCGTGTTAACGATTTTAAAACTTGTCATATATTTGGGATTTTGAAATAACTACAAGCTATCAATATAGGACAACGAAGTCACCTGTAGCAACGGGGTCAATACCACTATTACTAAAAATAGAACAGTGGTGTCTGTAACACCTGGGGTCAATGCAAGTTATCATACGCGGAAGAATGATGAAATTAATTGGTGTAAAATCCTGGGGGTAGGGAGGTGGTGGGGTTACATATGTGACCTATGAACACATACATGTATACACAGGTATATAAAATATATATTCTATGCTAGTTTGTGGGAGTATGAAGGGATAAACATAATTATGTTTTAAAATATTTGAGTATTAATTGAAAATATATTGAATATATATGTATATAATTATATACAAGATAGAGTATGTACATATAAACATTTATAAATATAGCACAATGTATTACAGAATCATATACATTATCTAAATAGTGTTCCCTAGTTGACCTCCCTACAGGGTACAGAATCTTATACAGTTACCTAAATATTGTTCCCTGTTAGATCACCCTACAGGGTACAGAATCTTATACAGTTACCTAAATATTGTTCCCTGTTAGATCTCCCTACAGGGTACAGAATCTTATACAGTTACCTAAATATTGTTCCCTGTTAGACCTCCCTACAGGGTACAGAATCTTATACAGGTATCTAAATATTGTTCCCTGTTAGATCACCCTACAGGGTACAGAATCTTATACAGGTATCTAAATATTGTTCCCTGTTAGATCACCCTACAGGGTACAGAATCTTATACAGGTATCTAAATATTGTTCCCTGTTAGATCTCCCTACAGGGTACAGAATCTTATACAGTTATCTAAATATTGTTCCCTGTTAGATCTCCCTACAGGGACAGAATCTTATACTTGTATCTAAATATTGTTCTCTGTTAGATCACCCTACAGGGTACAGAATCTTATACAGTTATCTAAATATTGTTCCCTGTTAGATCTCCCTACAGGGTACATAATCGTATACAGGTATCTAAATAGTGTTCCCTGTTAGATCTCCCTGCAGGGTACAGAATCTTATACAGTTATCTAAATATTGTTCTCTGTTAGATCGTCCTACAGACTTGTATCAATCCAAGATGCAATTTGCCCATCTTGCATCCAGTTCGTATTTGTACATGTTACACACCAAGGTCGTACTTGTATATAGATGATTGTCAGCACCATCTAGACCAGTTAATTTAATGTTACTCCTGTTCCGCATATAACCAGCACTGCTAGGAAGAAGTGAAGAAGAAGGCTTGGCACTGTTTGCATTGAACCTGGCAATAAAACAGAGACTATAACTCTACCATAAGCAACAGATTTATAGTTAATATGAAGCCGAGTTTGGTTAACCAGACATTAAGATGTTTAACTAGACATTAAGATGGTTAACTAGACATTAAGATGTTTAACTAGACATTAAGATGGTTAACTAGACATTAAGATGCATTAAGATGGTTAACTAGACATTAAGATGGTTAACTAGACATTAAGATGGTTAACTAGACATTAAGATGCATTAAGATGGTTAACTAGACATTAAGATGGTTAACTAGACATTAAGATGGTTAATTAAGATGGTTAACTAGAAATTCAGATGGTTAAATAGACATTGAGATGGTTAACTAGACATTAAGATGCATTAAGATGGTTAACTAGACATTAAGATGTTTAACTAGACATTAAGATGGTTAACTAGACATTAAGATGCATTAAGATGGTTAACTAGACATTAAGATGGTTAACTAGACATTAAGATGGTTAACTAGACATTAAGATGCATTAAGATGGTTAACTAGACATTAAGATGGTTAACTAGACATTAAGATGGTTAATTAAGATGGTTAACTAGAAATTCAGATGGTTAAATAGACATTGAGATGGTTAACTAGACATTAAGATGCATTAAGATGGTTAACTAGACATTAAGATGGTTAACTAGACATTAAATTAAGATGGTTAACTAGACATTAAGATGGTTAACTAGACATTAAGATGGTTAACTAGACATTAAGATGGTTAATTAAGATGGTTAACTAGACATTAAGATGGTTAACTAGACATTAAGATGGTTAACTAGACATTCAGATGGTTAAATAGACATTGAGATGGTTAACTAGACATTAAGATGGTTAACTAGACATTCAGATGGTTAAATAGACATTGAGATGGTTAACTAGACATTAAGATGGTTAACTAGACATTAAGATGGTTAACTAGACATTCAGATGGTTAAATAAACATTGAGATGATTAACTAGACATTAAGATGGTTAACTAGACATTAAGATGGTTAACTAGACATTAAGATGGTTAACTAGACATTAAGATGGTTAACTAGACATTAAGATGGTTAACTAGACATTAAGATGGTTAACTAGACATTAAGATGGTTAGCCAGACATTAAGATGGTTAACTAGACATTAAGATGGTTAACTAGACATTAAGATGCATTAAGATGGTTAACTAGACATTAAGATGGTTAACTAGACGTTAAGATGGTTAACTTGACGTTAAGATGGTTAACTAGACATTAAGATCGCAATGGAATTAATAATAACATTTTATTGCATTTTTTTCATACATTACAATCATACATACAAATGAAATACAGCCAAACCTGTGTTAGTGGTCACCTATATTAAGCAGCTAGCCTGTATTAAGCAGCCAGTTGCAGATTCCAAATATGTGTTTTATTATACATTTGACCTTTATTAAGCAGCTACACATGTATTAGTTATTGGTCTTATATCACATTTTATAGTATTTATTGCAAGGGAGGCGATAGCCGACCGCAGCAATAAGCAGTAACGGTATACTTACCGCATGTGTAACAGCATCCTTACCACATGTGTAACAGCATACTTACCACATGTGTAACAGCATACTTACCACATGTGTAACAGCATACTTACCACATGTATAACAGCATATTTACCACACGTGTAACAGCATACTTACCACATGTGTAACAGCACATTTACCACACATGTAACAACATACTTACCACATGTGTAACAGCATACTTACCACATGTGTAACAGCATACTTACCACGTGTGTAACAGCATACTTACCACATGTGTAACAGCATACTTACCACATGTGTAACAGCATACTTACCACACGTGTAACAGCATACTTACCACGTGTGTAACAGCATACTTACCACATGTGTAACAGCATACTTACCACATGTGTAACAGCATACTTACCACATGTGTAACAGCATACTTACCACAAGTGTAACAGTATACTTACCACACGTGTAACAGCATACTTACCATACGTGTAACAGCATACTTACCACATGTGTAACAGCATACTTACCACATGTGTAACAGCATACTTACCACACGTGTAACAGCATACTTACCACATGTGTAACAGTATACTTACCACACATGTAACAGCATACTTACCACACATGTAACAGCATACTTACCACACATGTAACAGCATACTTACCACATGTGTAACAGCATACTTACCACATGTGTAACAGCATACTTACCACACGTGTAACAGTATACTTACCACACGTGTAACGGCATACTTACCATACGTGTAACAGCATACTTACCACATGTGTAACAGCATACCTACCACACGTGTAACAGCATACTTACCACACGTGTAACAGCATACTTACCACACGTGTAACAGTATACTTACCACATGTGTAACAGCATACTTACCACATGTGTAACAGCATACTTACCACATGTGTAACAGCATACTTACCACATGTGTAACAGCATACTTACCACATGTGTAACAGCATACTTACCACACGTGTAACATCATACTTACCACACGTGTAACAGCATACTTACCACACGTGTAACAGCATACTTACCACATGTGTAACAGCATACTTACCACATGTGTAACAGCATACTTACCACATGTATAACAGCATATTTACCACACGTGTAACAGTATACTTACCACATGTGTAACAGCATACTTACCACATGTGTAACAGCATACTTACCACATGTGTAACAGCATACTTACCACACGTGTAACAGCATACTTACCACATGTATAACAGCATACTTACCACACGTGTAACAGCATACTTACCACATGTATAACAGCATACTTACCACACATGTAACAGCATACTTACCACACGTGTAACAGTATACTTACCACATGTGTAACAGCATACTTACCACACGTGTAACAGCATACTTACCACATGTGTAACAGCATACTTACCACATGTGTAACAGCATACTTACCACACATGTAACAGCATACTTACCACATGTGTAACAGCATACTTACCACATGTGTAACAGCATACTTACCACACATGTAACAGCATACTTACCACACATGTAACAGTATACTTACCACACATGTAACAGCATACTTACCACACATGTAACAGCATACTTACCACACATGTAACAGTATACTTACCACACATGTAACAGCATACTTACCACACATGTAACAGCATACTTACCATACGTGTAACAGCATACTTACCACATGTTTAACAGCATACCTACCACACGTGTAACAGCATACTTACCACACGTGTAACAGCATACTTACCACACATGTAACAGCATACTTACCACACGTGTAACAGCATACTTACCACACATGTAACAGCATACTTACCACACGTGTAACAGCATACTTACCACACGTGTAACAGCATACTTACCACACATGTAACAGCATACTTACCACACATGTAACAGCATACTTACCACACATGTAACAGCATACTTACCACACGTGTAACAGCATACTTACCACACGTGTAACAGCATACTTACCACACGTGTAACAGCATATTTACCACACGTGTAACAGTATGCTTACCACATGTGTGACAGCATACTTACCACATGTATAACAGCATACTTACCACGTGTGTAACAGCATACTTACCACACGTGTAAAAGCATACTTACCACACATGTAACAGCATACCTACCACATGTGTAACAGTATACTTACCACACGTGTAACAGCATACTTACCACACGTGTAACAGCATACTTACCACATGTGTAACAGCATACTTACCACACGTGTAACAGCATACTTACCACACGTGTAACAGTATACTTACCACATGTGTAACAGCATACTTACCACACATGTAACAGCATACTTACCACACGTGTAACAGCATACTTACCATATGTGTAACAGCATACTTACCATATGTGTAACAGCATAATTACCATATGTGTAACAGTATACTTACCACACGTGTAACAGCATACTTACCACACATGTAACAGCATACTTACCACACGTGTAACAGCATACTTACCACACGTGTAACAGCATACTTACCACACATGTAACAGCATACTTACCACACATGTAACAGCATACTTACCACACATGTAACAGCATACTTACCACACGTGTAACAGCATACTTACCACACGTGTAACAGCATACTTACCACACGTGTAACAGCATATTTACCACACGTGTAACAGTATGCTTACCACATGTGTAACAGCATACTTACCACATGTATAACAGCATACTTACCACGTGTGTAACAGCATACTTACCACACGTGTAAAAGCATACTTACCACACATGTAACAGCATACCTACCACATGTGTAACAGTATACTTACCACACGTGTAACAGCATACTTACCACACGTGTAACAGCATACTTACCACATGTGTAACAGCATACTTACCACACGTGTAACAGCATACTTACCACACGTGTAACAGTATACTTACCACATGTGTAACAGCATACTTACCACACATGTAACAGCATACTTACCACACGTGTAACAGCATACTTACCATATGTGTAACAGCATACTTACCATATGTGTAACAGCATAATTACCATATGTGTAACAGTATACTTACCACACGTGTAACAGCATACTTACCACACATGTAACAGCATACTTACCACATGTGTAACAGCATACTTACCACATGTGTAACAGCATACTTGTAACAGCATACTTACCACATGTGTAACAGCATACTTACCACATGTGTAACAGTATACTTACCACACGTGTAACAGCATACTTACCACATGTGTAACAGCATACTTACCACATGTGTAACAGTATACTTACCACACGTGTAACAGCATACTTACCACATGTGTAACAGCATACTTACCACACGTGTAACAGCATACTTACCACACGTGTAACAGCATACTTACCACACGTGTAACAGCATACTTACCACACGTGTAACAGCATACTTACCACATGTGTAACAGCATACTTACCACATGTGTAACAGCATACTTACCACACATGTTAACAGCATACTTACCACACGTGTAACAGCATACTTACCACACGTGTAACAGCATACTTACCACACGTGTAACAGCATACTTACCACACGTGTAACAGCATATTTACCACACGTGTAACAGCATACTTACCACACGTGTAACAGCATATTTACCACACGTGTAACAGCATACTTACCACATGTGTAACAGCATACTTACCACACGTGTAACAGCATACTTACCACATGTGTAACAGCATATTTACCACACGTGTAACAGCATACTTACCACACGTGTAACAACATATTTACCACACGTGTAACAACATACTTACCACATGTGTAACAGCATACTTACCACATGTGTAACAGTATACTTACCACACGTGTAACAGCATACTTACCACATGTGTAACAGCATACTTACCACATGTTTAACAGCATACTTACCACATGTGTAACAGCATACTTACCACATGTGTAACAGCATACTTACCACATGTGTAACAGCATACTTACCACACGTGTAACAACATATTTACCACACGTGTAACAGCATACTTACCACATGTGTAACAGCATACTTACCACACGTGTAACAGCATACTTACCACATGTGTAACAGCATACTTACCACATGTTTAACAGCATACTTACCACATGTGTAACAGCATACTTACCACACGTGTAACAGCATACTTACCACACATGTAACAGCATACTTACCACATGTGTAACAGCATACTTACCACATGTGTAACAGCATACTTGTAACAGCATACTTACCACATGTGTAACAGCATACTTACCACATGTGTAACAGCATACTTACCACACGTGTAACAGCATACTTACCACATGTGTAACAGCATACTTACCACATGTGTAACAGCATACTTACCACACGTGTAACAGCATACTTACCACATGTGTAACAGCATACTTACCACACGTGTAACAGCATACTTACCACACGTGTAACAGCATACTTACCACACGTGTAACAGCATACTTACCACACGTGTAACAGCATACTTACCACATGTGTAACAGCATACTTACCACATGTGTAACAGCATACTTACCACATGTGTAACAGCATACTTACCACATGTGTAACAGCATACTTACCACACGTGTAACAGCATATTTACCACACGTGTAACAGCATACTTACCACACGTGTAACAGCATACTTACCACACGTGTAACAGCATACTTACCACACGTGTAACAGCATACTTACCACACGTGTAACAGCATATTACCACACGTGTAACAGCATACTTACCACACGTGTAACAGCATACTTACCACACGTGTAACAGCATACTTACCACATGTGTAACAGCATACTTACCACACGTGTAACAGCATACTTACCACATGTGTAACAGCATACTTACCACACGTGTAACAGCATACTTACCACACGTGTAACAGCATACTTACCACACGTGTAACAGCATACTTACCACATGTGTAACAGCATACTTACCACACGTGTAACAGCATACTTACCACATGTGTAACAGCATACTTACCACATGTGTAACAGCATACTTACCACATGTGTAACAGCATACTTACCACACGTGTAACAGCATACTTACCACACGTGTAACAGCATACTTACCACATGTGTAACAGCATACTTACCACATGTGTAACAGCATACTTACCACACGTGTAACAGCATACTTACCACACGTGTAACAGCATACTTACCACATGTGTAACAGCATACTTACCACATGTGTAACAGCATACTTACCACACGTGTAACAGCATACTTACCACACGTGTAACAGCATACTTACCACATGTGTAACAGCATACTTACCACATGTGTAACAGCATACTTACCACACGTGTAACAGCATACTTACCACACGTGTAACAGCATACTTACCACATGTGTAACAGCATACTTACCACATGTGTAACAGCATACTTACCACACGTGTAACAGCATACTTACCACACGTGTAACAGCATACTTACCACATGTGTAACAGCATACTTACCACATGTGTAACAGCATACTTACCATACGTGTAACAGCACATTTACCACACATGTAACAGCATACTTACCACATGTGTAACAGCATACTTACCACATGTGTAACAGCATACTTACCACATGTGTAACAGCATACTTACCATACGTGTAACAGCATACTTACCACATGTGTAACAGCATACTTACCACATGTGTAACAGCATACTTACCACACATGTAACAGCATACTTACCACACGTGTAACAGCATACTTACCACATGTGTAACAGCATATTTACCACACGTGTAACAGCATACTTACCACACGTGTAACAGCATACTTACCACACGTGTAACAGCATACTTACCACACGTGTAACAGCATACTTACCATACGTGTAACAGCATACTTACCACATGTGTAACAGCATACTTACCACACGTGTAACAGCATACTTACCACACGTGTAACAGCATACTTACCACATGTGTAACAGCATACTTACCACATGTGTAACAGCACATTTACCACACATGTAACAGGATACTTACCACATGTGTAACAGCATACTTACCACATGTGTAACAGCATACCTACCATACGTGTAACAGCATACTTACCACATGTGTAACAGCATACTTACCACACGTGTAACAGCATACTTACCACACGTGTAACAGCATACTTACCACATGTGTAACAGTATACTTACCATACGTGTAACAGTATACTTACCACACGTGTAACAGCATACTTACCACACGTGTAACAGCATACCTACCACACGTGTAACAGCATACTTACCATACGTGTAACAGCATACTTACCATACGTGTAACAGCATACCTACCACACGTGTAACAGCATACTTACCACATGTGTAACAGCATACTTACCACACGTGTAACAGCATACTTACCACACGTGTAACAGCATACTTACCACACGTGTAACAGCATACTTACCACACATGTAACAGCATACTTACCACACATGTAACAGCATACTTACCACATGTGTAACAGTATACTTACCATACGTGTAACAGCATACTTACCACACGTGTAACAGCATACTTACCACATGTGTAACAGCATACTTACCACACGTGTAACAGCATACTTACCACATGTGTAACAGTATACTTAACATACGTGTAACAGCATACTTACCACAAGTGTAACAGCATACTTACCACATGTGTAACAGTATACTTACCATACGTGTAACAGTATACTTACCACACGTGTAACAGCATACTTACCACACGTGTAACAGCATACTTACCACATGTGTAACAGTATACTTACCATACGTGTAACAGTATACTTACCACACGTGTAACAGCATACTTACCACACGTGTAACAGTATACCTACCACACGTGTAACAGCATACTTACCATACGTGTAACAGCATACTTACCATACGTGTAACAGCATACTTACCATACGTGTAACAGCATACTTACCACATGTGTAACAGCATACTTACCACACGTGTAACAGCATACTTACCATACGTGTAACAGCATACTTACCACATGTGTAACAGCATACTTACCACATGTGTAACAGCATACTTACCATACGTGTAACAGCATACTTACCACATGTGTAACAGCATATTTACCACACGTGTAACAGCATACTTACCACACATGTAACAGCATACTTACCACACGTGTAACAGCATACTTACCACATGTGTAACAGCATACTTACCACACGTGTAACAGCATACTTACCACACGTGTAACAGCATACTTACCATACGTGTAACAGCATACTTACCACATGTGTAACAGCACATTTACCACACATGTAACAGCATACTTACCACATGTGTAACAGCATACTTACCACATGTGTAACAGCATACCTACCATACGTGTAACAGCATACTTACCACATGTGTAACAGCATACTTACCATACGTGTAACAGCATACTTACCACATGTGTAACAGCATACCTACAATACGTGTAACAGCATACTTACCACACGTGTAACAGCATACCTACCATACGTGTAACAGCATACTTACCATACGTGTAACAGCATACTTACCACACGTGTAACAGCATACTTACCACATGTGTAACAGCATACTTACCACATGTGTAACAGCATACCTACCATACGTGTAACAGCATACTTACCGCATGTGTAACAGCATACTTACCACACGTGTAACAGCATACTTACCACACGTGTAACAGCATACTTACCATACGTGTAACAGCATACTTACCATACGTGTAACAGCATATTTACCACACGTGTAACAGCATACTTACCACATGTGTAACAGCATACTTACCACACGTGTAACAGCATACTTACCACATGTGTAACAGCATACTTACCACATGTGTAACAGCATACTTACCACATGTGTAACAGCATACTTACCACATGTGTAACAGAATACTTACCACATGTGTAACAGCATACTTACCACATGTGTAACAGCATACTTACCACATGTGTAACAGTATACTTACCACACGTGTAACAGCATACTTACCACACGTGTAACAGCATACTTACCATACGTGTAACAGCATATTTACCACACATGTAACAGCATACTTACCACACGTGTAACAGCATACTTACCATACGTGTAACAGCATACTTACCACATGTGTAACAGCATACTTACCACACGTGTAACAGCATACTTACCACACATGTAACAGCATACTTACCATACGTGTAACAGCATACTTACCACATGTGTAACAGCATATTTACCACACGTGTAACAGCATACTTACCACACGTGTAACAGCATACTTACCACACGTGTAACAGTATACTTACCACACGTGTAACAGCATACTTACCACACGTGTAACAGCATACTTACCACACGTGTAACAGCATACTTACCACATGTGTAACAGTATACTTACCATACGTGTAACCGCATACTTACCATACGTGTAACAGCATACTTACCATACGTGTAACAGCATACTTACCACACATGTAACAGCATACTTACCACATGTGTAACAGCATATTTACCACACGTGTAACAGCATACTTACCACACGTGTAACAGCATACTTACCACACGTGTAACAGCATACTTACCACATGTGTAACAGCATACTTACCACACGTGTAACAGCATACTTACCATACGTGTAACAGCATACTTACCACATGTGTAACAGCATACTTACCACACGTGTAACAGCATACTTACCACACGTGTAACAGCATACTTACCACACGTGTAACAGCATACTTACCACATGTGTAACAGCATACTTACCACACATGTAACAGCATACTTACCACACATGTAACAGCATACTTACCACACATGTAACAGCATACTTACCACATGTGTAACAGCATACTTACCACATGTGTAACAGCATACTTACCACATGTATAACAGCATACTTACCACACGTGTAACAGCATACTTACCACATGTGTAACATCATACTTACCACACGTGTAACAGCATACTTACCACATGTATAACAGCATACTTACCACACGTGTAACAGCATACTTACCACATGTGTAACAGCATACTTACCACACATGTAACAGCATACTTACCACATGTGTAACAGCATACTTACCACACATGTAACAGCATACTTACCACACATGTAACAGCATACTTACCACACATGTAACAGCATACTTACCACATGTGTAACAGCATACTTACCACACATGTAACAGCATACTTACCATACGTGTAACAGCATACTTACCACACGTGTAACAGCATACTTACCACACGTGTAACAGCATACTTACCACACATGTAACAGCATACTTACCACACGTGTAACAGCATACTTACCACACATGTAACAGCATACTTACCACACCTGTAACAGCATACTTACCATACGTGTAACAGCATACTTACCACACATGTAACAGCATACTTACCACATGTGTAACAGCATATCTACCACACATGTAACAGCATACTTACCACATGTGTAACAGCATACTTACCACATGTGTAACAGTATACTTACCACATGTGTAACAGCATACTTACCACATGTGTAACAGCATACTTACCACACGTGTAACAGCATACTTACCACATGTGTAACAGCATACTTACCACACGTGTAACAGCATACTTACCACATGTGTAACAGCATACTTACCACACGTGTAATAGCATACTTACCACACATGTAACAGCATACTTACCACATGTGTAACAGCATACTTACCACACGTGTAACAGTATACTTACCACACGTGTAACAGCATACTTACCACACGTGTAACAGCATACTTACCACACGTGTAACAGCATACTTACCACACGTGTAACAGCATACTTACCACACGTGTAACAGCATACTTACCACACGTGTAACAGCATACTTACCACACGTGTAACAGCATACTTACCACACGTGTAACAGTATACTTACCACACGTGTAACAGCATACTTACCACACGTGTAACAGCATACTTACCACACGTGTAACAGCATACTTACCGCATGTGTAACAGTATACTTACCACACGTGTAACAGCATACTTACCACATGTGTAACAGCATGAACCATAAGGCCTGTATGTATCTTTCTTTTCGCAATCCAGTACCTCAGTACAGGTAACGTCCTTACACGTCTTTCTTGGTGTACTTGTGTTAGACACTGGTGAGGTAACTTCGATACAAACGTTACAACACTGTCCCGGGATGCTAGAGAATACTCCATTGCATGATGTATTATATGCACATTGTACGTCCGACGGCATCACATCCCCGTTACTACAAACAACCCTGGAACAGTTTGTTGTATCTGAAACTATTTCTTCTCCTGCAAATAATCAAATGTATATATGATTGGTGTGCATTTAGCTAAGTTAATCCATATATACATATGTTATTATACTTGTCTGTTTGCAATGTTAGGCTCCTCAGGATTCGGATAAAAAGGCAAGTATGGGTTCTTGATTAAACTCTGTCTGTATCATTGCACTATCCTCCAAAAATCTAAATTAACTAATCTCTTCAGGAGGCGTCGCTCATATGGGCAACCGGTAGCGATGATAAATAAATGTAAAACTTAGTACCTGTTAATCGCTTCGGTCGGCTAAGCCTGTCCAGGAAAACATGTGTAGGTCCCCGCGAGGGGTTTAGACATTAATGGAACATACATACATACTGTTTAAGTTATAAGACTGTTAGTTCAGACAGGATTTAGTCTGTCTAACCTACTTTGGTGTACCGATTCCAGTCCAAGTTTTATACAAGAAATACAGTATGCATGGCATAAAAGGACGCCACCAATAGATGAACAGGTAGTAAAACCCATGTACAGTCAAACATGTGTTAGTGGTCACCTCTATTAAGCAGCCAACCTGTATTAAGAGCCATATGTTCTCTTATTATACATTTGACCTGTATTAAGCAGCCACCTGTGCTAAGCAGCCATTGTTATTTCCATGGCTGGCTGATTAAGGCAGGTTTGAATGTATGTAATAGTTCATGTAAACGTAGAATAAATATAGTTTAGTTACTTTTCAAACGTAAGAACATAAAATGTAGAACTATACTATATAGCAGCAATGAGTTTATGTTTATTTAGCATCACAACGGGACCAGTCATGCACAAACGTATCTCCGAGATTTATATAATCATATATAGATGTTAACAACCATATATATACTCAACAAAATTCTTGTGTGTTTTACGTTTATTTATCGTCGCTACCGGTTGAGCAACGCCTCCTGAAGAGATTAGTCATTTTAGATTTTGGAGGATAGTGCAATGATACAGACAGAGACCCATTCCAGAGTATCCTCTGGTTCTTTTACGTACACGGTGTACAGCACAAACACAAGACCGTGGTTTAACGTCCCATCTAAAAGACTGTTAATTTTATTATGGCAAGACGGGGATCCAGCGTGTTACCACTGGACTACAGATCCGTCTGTCAACAAAATTCCTAATCGGTCACCTAGTGTTTTATATTTGCCAACTAATAATCATACAATATACATATATGTAATTTCATCTATATTGCCGTTCAATGTATTGTATTCCAGATTAATAATTATACATCAATTCCTCGCAATATCTGTAGTATCAAATAAGATGATATGAATATTGATATTATACGGTTATTAGTTGGAACCAAATACTGTAAAAATCCAGGTGACCGATTAGGAATTGTGTTGAGTGTATATCGCTATTAAATTGGACAGGGGTGTGAAAACTGTTATCCACAACGTTACTGGTGCACATTTTCTGAGTTGATATTATTTTTCCAGACACAAATATAAAGAGCAAAAAATTACATCTTTGTAAATAAAAAGTTCTACTACACAATATTAATATATAAATTAAAGCGACATTACATCGCAAAAAGCCAAGTGCTGAATTGCATGTGTAATGGATACATTGTGTAAATTCATACACGCCTGTACCAAGCATCATGCATGCATATATATCTTTACCATTTGCATATACGATTCCATCTATGACACATCCACCATGCATTGGGGTGGTGTGTGGTGGTGTTGTTGTCGGAGGAGATGTCGTGGTGTTGTGACACTCTGGACAACACTGGCCCAGTACCTTGGTTGAACTGCCGGGACAGTGGTCAGGGTAAAGGAAACACTTGTGATCCCAATATATAATAGCACCGTCTTCACAATATGCCCCGTAACACATGTATATGTTGTCTGTCTCGGAGGTTATTTCGTCACCTGTAAACATACCGTGTATTTTATTAATCTACCGACTCATTTGTTTAACCAGAGTTCTGTATACACAACTTATATATACCCCTTTGAAGATCGCATGCACCTATACAATGGCTGTGCACCTTAATTATGATTGGGTGGTGTATAGCCACATAGCGTGTGTATTTTAGATGTTTCACGACTATTTCGTGCATAAAATAAATATAATTAAATATTTTAATAATTTTTTTTTTTCCAAAGTAGGGCTCGAACCCAAACTCCACTAGTTCTTAAACTAAACGGTCTAACTGTCACAGCCAAGTATGATGTATATACATGACTGTTGTATTTTTTTATAATATAAACCAAATTTCCAATACACTAAAATATTAACCACCCTATTATTGTGTATGAAATGAACCTGTCTGATCTTTGATCGTTCAGACCTGGTTGTTTGACCCAGTATGTCACGTTTTAGGCCGTGTACATTGTTGACGCTATTGACAAATATAAGTTGTTATCACACTATTCATATCATCTTTATCTGATACAGTTTACTGGCCTGAGTTCCAGTCTGTGGGATTTTTTACTTCTCAAAAAACGTTGATATGATCAGCAACTCAATACGGCTCAATTAACGGTGTGGGTGTTAAATAAATATATTTATATGACGGACAAGGCAAACTATAGCTACACCTGTTCACAGGTTTGTCAAACACACATACGTCCGGTGCATACCCTGGACCCCCTCCGCCCGGGTTCCCAGGACCATGTTGCAACGCAAAATACAATGTAGCATCAATCAAATATCATTTCTAGACAAAAACCACACATTTTTGAAAACAAACCTATTTTGTTTTACAATATATACAATATCTATGACGTATTTTGGTTTGAAGCATGGTCCAGTGAACTCGGGGGTTGCAAAGTATGCCCCAGATGGCTGTGCTGAATTGCATGTGTAATGGATTCATACACGCCTGTACCAAGCATCATGCATGCATATATAGCTTTACCATTTGCATATACGATTCCATCTATGACACATCCATCATGCATTGTGGTGGTGTGTGGTGGTGTTGTTGTCGGAGGAGATGTCGTGGTGTTGTGACACTCTGGACAACACTGGCCCAGTACCTTGGTTGAACTGCCGGGACAGTGGTCAGGGTAAAGGAAACACTTGTGATCCCAATATATAATAGCACCGTCTTCACAATATGCCCCGTAACACATGTATATGTTGTCTGTCTCGGAGGTTATTTCGTCACCTGTAAACATACCGTGTATTTTATTAATCTACCGACTCATTTGTTTAACCAGAGTTCTGTATACACAACTTATGTATACCGCTTTGAAGATCGCATGCACCTATACAAAGGCTGTGCACCTTAATTATGATTGCTTGTCACGTGGAAAGTGTACACCTGTACATTTGTGAGGCCCTCATTTCTGATTAAGAACAGTTTACATTTCCAACAACCTTCATTCAGAATACAGTTCTGAGACTATCAACCAGTTACATCATAAATTGAGAAAAGAGCACATTATTTACATATTCCAAGTGGCACGATTGGTTAGCAAACGTAGCCTGAGGCCGTCTCAACATCTTGACTAAGCGGTCAATGTCACACTTAAGGCCGTTTCACACTTACACCGAACCGAAACCGGAACGAACAAATATAAGTACGTTGGACCCTATGGAGGCTTTCACATCTACGCCGAAACCGAAACCGAACGCCGAAACGAAAACATGCACGAATTGGATTTTATATTTTTCGGTTTCGGCGGCCAAATATAGCATCTATGCCAGGTCTGTCCAGCATCACACAACATATAATTAAATTACACAACTGCATATAAACGACCACGTGCGTTGTATATAATTTAATTAGTAATCATGGAAGCCATGAAGGGATTGTCAAGCGAGACAATAGAGGCGATTATTTTAGAAGTGCAAGACTACAGATGTTTGTGGGACAAGGCTCAGGCCGACTATAAAGACCATGACTTGAAGGAAGTGACATGGAACAACATCGGGAAGTCTGTAGAATTATCAGGTCTGTGCTAAATTATACATACATGTGCATGTTATTGTACTATACGTGTTAGCTTTTCTAAAACGCTTGTCATGTGTATTATTATCATTATTGTTCTGTGATGGACAATCAATTGGTGACACTTTCTTCATCATGTGCGTGTGCTTATTCAGGAATCACATTGCTAGTGTCCGGTTTTCCATGTGTCCGTTTTCGTGTGCGTATGCGGGAAAGCCAATTTTTTCTATATAAACAATGATTACCACCTATAATAATTACCAACAACACTGCACACATACGCAGACGTGCACATTGACGGTTCTCCATGTGCGCGTGTGCGTGAAAAATAGTTTGCTATATGAGCGATTATTACCTATGTTAGTTTATACAAATTTATTTTAGCTCGATTGCGAAACAAGTTATTTCAACTTATATAAATCACTCTCGAGACCTCATTCCTGATGGAATCCATCGCCACGAGACATTACCTATGTTGTATGTGAATACAGGTAGTCATTGCTCATACAGCAGACTTTTTTTCACGCATGAGCACATGCGCACCTAGGAACTGTCTGTCCGCTAGTATATTGAATGACCATTTAAGGCGGCATCACTATCATAAACCTGTATGTGGCTGTGCCTCGTCTTATACATTGCTATGTGGCTGTGAATGAAGCAAAATGGCTGTGACCTATGCAACCAATGTAATTCCAGATCAGCCTATTCATCCGCACGAAATATACGCTCCCAGTTGTAATTTTAATTCTTATATTTTTTATATTTATATTTGTTATTTATAGGGTGGAATTGGCTCGATGGCCTTCCATCCCTGGGGTTGTAATTTTAAGAACATTTATCTTTTATATCAGGTGAGCGTGTGAAAAAAGGTATGGAGCAACCTGAGAGATACCCGTACGAGGTACATGAGGGAGGACGTGAAGATACTTTCCAGTGGCTCTGCCTCAAAACGCGGAAAGATGGAGTCTTGGAAGTGGGCGAAAATACTGGCTTTTCTGTCAACTGCAGAGTATCCGAAAAGGTGAGTGTTATATCCGCTAACAAATGGGTGTTGTTACAACGTGCTTTAGACGTTGCGCGAATGTTGTGGCGCCACTGCATTACACCGTTGTAAGGCCCTAAAATGGCAAGTTAATGTTCAGAGGACGTTCTCGTCATTACAAAATAGCTTTGAGACAACGTTTCTACAACGTTGACACAGTAATTTATTTTTCGCAACATAATAAAATTATGCCAGCGTAGCAGCAACATTGTGTCAGCATTGCCACAACGTTGTATTGACACGGTGTGCTTGCTGGGATGGCAATTACCACCATAATTTTTATTATATAACAATATGTCTAGTACAGTTTCGAATATGCAATACAAGTCAACACGGTTGTGTGATCCATGGAACCCGCTGAGCATGGCTACTAGAAAAAAAATGCAACAAATTAAATTTGACAAAGGAATACACCATAATTGTCCACATAATGTGGGCAATTATGGTGTATTCCGTTTTCAGTCTTAATGTGTTGCACTATTCTAGTTCTTTGTATCATAGGTACGTGTCTTTCACATGTGGAAGGGTCTACATCGACCATCTTTAACTCATCGGCTCATCGTTTTTAGAACGTTGTTCTACATGTGGGTGAACACCGCGGATGCACTGGTGAAAGACGCGTCTGAGAACTGAATACACCATAATTGCCCCCCTATAATGTGGAAAATTATGGTGTATTTCGTTTCCACGTAGGTCTTTCACCTGTGCGGGGTGTTGGATTGTGCTAATACAATACATTCTGTGTTTCAGTACAGTCAGCAACATTCCAGAGATGGAACCAGGAGGACAAGATGATGAGTCACAGTCAGATAATGATGCGTCCATTGAAGACGAAAGTGGAACTTCATCTCGACCACCTTCGAGAGCGTCTACACAGCAAGAGTGGTCGGTCCGAAGTTAACTCCAGGTAGAAGGCAGAAGAAACGTATGCCTAATGATGAGCTGGAATCATTGTACATGTCATATTTAAAGAAAAAGCAAGAGAAGCAAGAACCAGAAGCTGATAAGGATGCTGAGGCTGATAAGCTTTGGCTGTTGAGTTTGCTTCCGAATTTTAAGGGAATGCCGCTGAACAAAAAGAATCGCATAAAGTATGCAATTCAAGGGTTGTTCCTTGAATCGGATGACCTGTCGCCTACACGAGGAGAGATGCCTCGGCAACAGCAACTTCGTATGCAAGTGCCATATCAACAACCGGCGTCACAGCAGCAGGGATATGTCTTCAACCAACAACCACCAATCAGTAATAATAGAGGCACAGGCAGCGATACTGATAGTGTTCAACAATCATATGATAATGATGGTGGTGTATACCAAACGTATACCAATCTCTAAGATAAAGTTGATGTTTATATGAGACGCTGTTGTAAGTGTTAATTACAGTTTCTGATGAAGACATCACTATGAATCTATTGACTGTCATATCACCGATTCATATATATGCTATCAAATAATGGAATATGTTCTATCACAAACGCAATGTTTGATATCACACATTCAGTTACTTGATATCACTAACTTGATTGAGGTTCCTATTTCAGTAGCATTTGTGCACCTGAATATACACATCATTATTCACTTATGTTTTCGTCTTTATACGAACGTCCATTTAACGTTCCCCTCGAATTATTGAATACTGCCATGGTACAGCTCCTTCCTCTGAACCGAAGTAATCTTTGTACCGATTCCTAACTTGGACAGAATGTGCCTTTGGTCTGTTACGTGTAGGCACTTGTGGTATGCTGTGAAGCCCAGCATTTTCTTGATTCCCTTCGCAAACTGCTTGTGGCATTCCACTGTCATCCATCCCATGTTGTCCAATAGAATCCTTTTGGATAACGTTATGTAACACTATTGTACCTTTAACTACTTTAGTGGCATTGTCAGGATGCAAACGTAGTCTCCTGTTGTATATCCTCCAGCGTTGAGTTAACAAACCAAAGGCATTTTCTGATATTCGTCGAGCGCGCGACAACCTGTAGTTAAAGATACGTTTGTCCTCTGATAAGTTTTTTCCAGGGTATGGTCGTAGCATGTAATCTTTCAGCGGAAATCCTTCATCTCCAACAATCACATACGGTAACGGGCCGTGTTCCTCAGCATTTCGTAATGGCTCTGCAGGTGGTATGTTAAACTGTTGTTGCTCAAGGGCTATCCCCATGGGACATTTGTTTAAAATTCCACTGTCACTGCTGCTGCCAAAACTCCCTATATCTACGGCTGTGAATAGGTAGTCTGCGTCTACTATAGCTAACAACACTATAGAGAATGTCTTCTTATAATTGAAATATAAGGATCCGGAATTTGGAGGTGCTTCAATTGTCACATGTTTTCCGTCGATAGCACCGATGCAGTGAGGGAAGTTCCATCTTTCTTCAAATCTTCTTGCGCCTTCCAACCATGATTCTTCAGTTGGAACAGGGAGTAAAGTGTCACTGAGAGACTCCCATAATGCATCGCAAACTTCATAGACAGCATCACTTACTGTACTAATGCCACATCGAAAACTGTATGCGATGGTTGTAAATGCATCACCAGTACTTAAAAAGCGCAAACATATCGCAAGTTGTTCAGGTACACCAATAGGTTTTCTAAAACGTGTCGTCTGACGGTGGAGCCTAGGTGTTAATATTTCAACAAGTTCGTCAAATGTTTCCGGGCTCATACGAAAGTATGTGTAAAATGTGTCTGGATGTGCTCTTAGTTCCTGAATTAGCTTATGGTATTCACCCAATTCTTCACGTCTAGTGTTGATTTCATGTACCCATTTTCTTCTTTGCCTACGTCTTCTTAAAATATGATAGCCCATCAGTAGCATTTCATCATCACTGTCATCTGTGGCTACATGTACATCCATATTGAATTGTTAACTTAAATATCACTGAATTGAATCACATACAGTATAGTTCTATGCAATGCATCTGTGATACACAAAGAATTTCACAACGTGTAAAGTAGTCATAGATTTCGTCCACGGAATCGGCTCAAATGTGAAAGGCCTCCCGAAAACGAAACGATGGAAATCGGTTTCGTTTCCGTTACGGTTTCGTTTCGGTGTAAGTGTGAAACGGCCTTTACGATCACATATCAACAACTATGAACATACATATTATAAAGTCATAAACCCTATTCCAGTTTTAACTGTCTGTCATGATCTCCTAAAAAATTGCTATCATACAATTATATAATATATTCATTACAAATCCAGTATTACGCAATACTTTACGTCAACATTAAGTTCCCGTTGTTGTGTTGTCTCCAATACGTGTAGTCGTATTTCTGCACGAAAGTGTCGTGTATGTTTTTGTGGAGGTTTTATCATTCAGCTTTGGGAACGAATGATAGATAGACATGTTTTTATCTTTTTAAAAATAATATATCCCATAATATATTCATTACAAGTCCAGTATTACGCAATACTATGCGTAAATTAACTGTATTTGTTATAACATTTATAAAGTACTTGAACATTGTTAGTTTATACAAATTTATTTTAGCTCGATTGCGAAACAAGTTTTTTCAACTTATATTAATTACTCTCGAGACCTCATTCCTGATGGAATCCATCGCCACGAGGGAGAGAGAAGAGGCAACGTGGAATTTAAATGCCTTGCCTACGGGTACAATCGTAACGGCTCCAGCAGGGCTCGAACATTGTTCAAAAACGAATTTAACATAGGATAGTTTTTTTCGTTCAACTCTATTCTTAGCTCCGTTTCTCGGTAACAACTCATACTAGCAGTGCAATTACTGTACTAGCATGGGGACAGGCGTCGATATATCGACATACTGGAACCCAGGCAATTACTGTACTAGCCTGGGAACAGGCGTCGATATATCGACAGACTGGAACCCAGGCAATTACTGTACTAGCCTGAGAACAGGCGTCGATATATCGACAGAATGGAACCCATGCAATTACTGTACTAGCCTGGGAACAGGCGTCGATATATCGACAGACTGGAACCCAGGCAATTACTGTACTAGCCTGGGAACAGGCGTCGATATATCGACATACTGGAACCCAGGCAATTATTGTACTAGCCTGGGAACAGGCGTCGATATATCGACAGACTGGAACCAAGGCAATTACTGTACTAGCATGGGAACATGCGTCGATATATCGACAGACTGGAACCCAGGCAATTATTGTACTAGCCTGGAAACATGCGTCGATATATCGACAGACTGGAACCCAGGCAATTATTGTACTAGCATGGGAACATGCGTCGATATATCGACAGACTGGAACCCAGGCAATTATTGTACTAGCATGGGAACATGCGTCGATATATCGACAGACTGGAACCCAGGCAATTATTGTACGTACAACACATTTAGCATGTGTAATTAAAATTGATGTCCAAAAAGGAAAATGGCATTAAAGCTACGCTTTTAGCTGGTGGTGGAGGAAGCCGGTTTTTGGTCAATGTATTAGCCTGCGACATATGTGTTCGCCTCCTGACACACCCACGTCTGGTGAACGTACCTAACTGCAACCTACCAATTGGCAGTGGTGTGTGACCAAACTTGTATAAATGATGCAATGATAGAACATGAATATCGCGAACATTATGTTTCTATAGATCATAGATGCTCGGCGTTAAGGTCGGTTAGGACTGAGTATATAGACGCATTGAGGGCATATACGAAACCTACTATCGCGTTAGACATCATAGTCGGTAACCGCACTCTCCGTACTCAGCTTTGGCTAGACTCCTCGCACCCGGACATCTCGCGTATTCTGAATACAGAACGAATGGCGACATAACAGATTGAACTGATCAGCAGGAAATAGCTATACCAACTACACTTACTATTAGTGACACATTAATCACGTCGACACTATTGATTACCGTAAAGCGGAATTACATCGCAAAAAGCAAATACAATGCATTTTTTCACGAATAAATGCATTGCTACTACAAATTCTTCCGAATACATTCGAACACTAACATTGAATCAATAAACAGTGTTTTTGTGGTCTATAAACTTTCAAAATTAAAAGTATGATTTCATATAACGGTCATATATGCTCCTGAATTGCCGTTTGTTGGTCATCGGAGTCAGTACTAAACGCGAGATAATGTCATTTAGAGATAATGTAGCTAATATTTGTCTACAAATAAATATGCACATGCACACATGTGAGATATAACGGCAAATCTGTACAATAAATCGTGTTATTCAGGATACACGAGTTGCATCACGCATGGATGTCAATCCTATTTACATAATTGTATTATGTCAACAAACCGCGTATACGACGTTTGTTTATTAGTTGAAATACTAAGTTGTTGTGGCAATTATTTGAAAACAAATTATACCATATAATAGGACAATACATTCTGTACAAATTTGCATTTTCTCTGATGTAGTGTCGCTTTAAACAGAAGTTTAATAGCTCGTTCACTTATGTATGACTGTACATAGCAATTTAAATACGTGTATACATGTAATAACTAAATAAACGTTCAGAAACACATTAATATTTGCTGTACACGACCTAAAGTCGATGCCAAGAAAAGTCAACATGGGCTCTTTAAGAAGAAAAGATTGGTTAATACTCTACGATATGGTTACATATAATAACCCTTACGGTATATCGGATAGGATGGTATGTTATAAAGAAATAAGATCATAGTCATGGAGGTGTGTCTTCAAACTGGGTTAAATGTCAAATGACGAAACATCGCAGAGAAACTGTACACCAGCCTGACCCCGTATCCCTATGTGAGCAACATAAAAACAATATGCACATTGTTCTGGGGCTTCGTTATTGTGCTTTCAAAGTAAAGTAATATTACCGTTGGAGTATTACACTACTGTATATGTAAGGCAAAATACGATAGCTTACAGGTACTGTGATTTATTGTTTAATACTGCTAACAACCTGATATACCTATACTGCAGTAGTATATCGAATGTTTGTTTACAACCGTTATTAGCCTACTTTACTTTGAAAACACAATAGTACATCTCTATTTCGCAACATCATATGTGGGTCAATAGTCTTATTAATAAGCCCCGAACTTGAGTTGTTTAACTAGCACATGTATCCTAACAGAGTTGTCCCTGGGCTTACTAGGTATATATGTGCTACAGTTGGTGCGGACTCGCCTGTGTTTGTTATCGTATCTTACCGTTTTCATAGTGAACTCCATTGTTAACACATCCACTAGGATGTGTAGTTGGTATTGTCGTATATGGTTGTACGGTCGTCGAAAAGGCATTACCAGTCAACGCTGTAACTAGTATAAACAAGTTAAACAACAATAAACTATCTTCATCCATGGCTGTATAATATCGCTAATGACACATTAATATCGCTAATGACACATTAAACGAAATATATCCGTGAACGACGTAGCCCACTTTAATCATTGAATATACAGTACATATTGTAATACCATGACTTACTAAAATATTAAGCTAAAAATAGAGTTCATGCTAAACAAAGCGGAACTAACCACCACATACTTATAATAGAGGGCAGTGGATACATTTTTACTCGACAACATTAATATTACTGGATCGTTTGATGTGTGTGTGTTTTACGTTTATTTATCATTGCTACCGGTTGCCCATATGAGCGATGCCTCCTGAAGAGATTAGTCATTTTAGATGTTGGAGGATAGTGCATGATACTATGGAGAGACCCATTCCAGAGTCTCCGCTGGTTCTTTTACGTGCACGGTGTAAAGCACCGACACGAGACCTCGGTGTAACGTCCCATCTGAAAGACTGTTAATTGTATTAGGGTCAGATGGGGGATCGGACCTGCGATCCCTGGACTACCAGTCCAGCGTGTTACCACTGGACTACAGATCCGTCTGCGTCTATCATTTGACCAGCTGTAGTTGACGTGTCGTGCCCAAATTGCGAATATATATCCACCCATGACATATATGCAGACGGATGTGGCAGTGTCTGTATCTCAGCTCGTTCATTTGATAGTGTTAACGAATACATTTTGACCACAGGCACTCGACGTGGAGTTAACTCCTGACACAATAACGGAGAACATAGCTCAGTCCCCGGACCAGAACCCCTCCCCCGGACCAGAACCCCGGACCAGAACCCCGGACCAGAACCCCTCGCCCGGACCAGAACCCCGGACCAGAACCCCGGACCAGAACCCCTCGCCCGGACCAGAACCCCGGACCAGAACCCCGGACCAGAACCCCTCGCCCGGACCAGAACCCCTCGGCCGGACCAGAACCCCTCCCCCGGACCAGAACCCCTCCCCCGACCAGAACCCCTCGCCCGGACCAGAACCCTCGCCCGGACCAGAACCCCTCCCCCGGACCAGCACCCCTCACCCGGACCAGAACCCCGAACCAGGACCAGAACCCCGAACCAGGACCAGAACCCGTCCCCCGACCAGAACCCCTCGCCCGGACCAGCACCCTCCCCCGGACCAGAACCCCGAACCAGAACCCCTCCCCGGACCAGAACCCCTCGCCCGGACCAGAACCCCTCGCCCGGACCAGAACCCCTCCCCGGACCAGAACCCCTCGCCCGGACCAGAACCCCTCGCCCGGACCAGAACCCCTCCCCCGACCAGAACCCCTCGCCCGGACCAAACCCCTCCCCCGGACCAAACCCTCTCCCGGACCAGAACCCCTCCGCCCGACCAGAACCCCTCGCCCGACCAGAACCCCTCCCCCGGACCAGAACCCCTCGCCCGGACCAGAACCCTCGCCCGGACCAGCACCCCTCGCCCGGACCAGAACCCGTCCCCCGGACCAGAACCCCTCTCCCGGACCAGAACCCCTCTCCCGGACCAGAACCCCTCCCCCGGACCAGAACCCCTCTCCCGGACCAGAACCCCTCGTCCTGACCAGAACCCCTCTCCCGGACCAGAACCCCGAACCAGGACCAGAACCCGTCCCCCGGACCAGAACCCCTCGCCCGGACCAGAACCCCTCGTCCGGACCAGAACCCCTCGCCTGGACCAGCTCTTCCTAATCTATATACAGAACTGGAAATTTGCGACGATTCGTACCCAATGTCTGAGACGATTCGTGCCCAATGTCTGAGACAATTTGTACCCAATGTCTGAGACGATTCGTACCCAATGTCTGAGACGATTCGTGCCCAATGTCTGAGACAATTTGTACCCAATGTCTGAGACGATTCGTACCCAAATTGTCCTATACCAACTATGTACACAATATATATATATACAGACAAATACACATATTTATGATAATACCCCTATGTACTATACTATACTGCAAATCATGTTAACGTATACAAGAACAGAACAATCGTTGTTATCATGATACCTTCCTTAGGTGGCAAACCCACCACCACGGGTATGTAAGTCATATTCCTCTTATGATGTCTAGTCCAGTAATTGATTTCGATTTCAACCCTATATAGGCTTCCCCCCTTAGATATGTAGTGCCAATTTCTTATTAAAATTTAAAAGATGTAGTATCGATAAATGATCCAGGATGATAGATACACGTTGCTAGACCGGACGAACAGCGCCTGCTTACAGCCAGTAGAAAACGCGGTACAGAAGGTGTACAGTAAAACCCCGACAAAAACGTACGGATCCTAAAAAACTGGTCTTATTAGCGGGGTGGTCTCATTATTGAGTTCACTGCCATAATACATCGTGTTTGCGAATGTGTCCGAGAGTGTCCTATTACTGGATATATAATCTCGGGGCAAGGCCTGGTGTCATTTGGGGCTGAAATGGGTGGTCTTGTTACTGAAGAAAGGGGTGGTCCTAGTATAAGGGTTTGTGACCATTGAAATATAGAAGAAATAATTCTGGTCTGAGAAAAGTGGTCCTAACATAATGGTGTTCTTGGGGAGGGTCTTACTGTATTGCTTAATTATTGTTCCAGTTTGTTTTATGAATGCATTTGATTGACCGACAATTTTCCGAACTCGACATTCGTTAATACGGAAAACGCATGTCAAGGTTGTTCTATTTAGACTAAGATTAGATAACATGTACTAGACAAGTGTACACAGAATATACATTAAAAAAACCATATTAAAACTTATAAATCAAATATACAAATCTACACTACTAGCCAATATGTGTGTGCAGGTGATGTCAAACACACGATGTCACCATTTGGACTGGTTTACGAAATCCTATGTATCACAACTAACAGACGCTCTAAGAAATAATACAATTTATCAAGCGCTCCCTTTCATTGATATTGGTGATAATCGTATATTAGGCTAGTAAAATCTTTATATTTATAAGTGTTAGTACAGCGTGACTCCTGTACTGATTCTATATAATTTGGTGCTTGTGGCCTAATCTATGCCCGGGCTGAGCATGCAAATAATATTATACATCAAACATATTCATGCATCTACGAATATGAGATGTGAGACAGTATAGAGTGACTCCTGTACTGACCCTATATATTGTGTTTTTACGTTTATTTATCGTCGCTACCGGTTGTCCATATGAGCGACGCCTCCTGAAGAGATTAGTAATTTTAGATTTTGGAGGATAGTGCAATGATACAGAGAGAGACCCATTCCAGAGTCTCCTCTGGTTCTTTTACATGCACGTTGTAAAGCACCGACACGAGACCTCGGTTTCACGTCCCATCTGAAAGCTTGTCAATTTTATTAGGGTCAGACGGGGGATCGAACTTGCGATCCCTGGACTACCAGTCCAGCGTTTTACCACTGGGCTACAGATCCGTCTGTGACCCTATACATGTTGGTGCTTGTAGCCTAATCTATGGCCGGGCTGAGCATTCAAATCGTATTATTAACGCACACAACGTAATCACCTTTGTTTATAATATATGAGTGTTAACTAAACTTCTTAGTACGTTCGCACACATGGTTCGCTAAAGGCGATGGTAAATAAGCTCAATCATCATCTATATTTATAATATAACATGTAACGTCAGCGATAATGCCCTTTGACCGGTAGAAGCATCCTAATGGGCTTGTTCGAAAACGCAATTATTGTTTACCCTATTTGAATTCACATTCTGCAAAAACTGCCAGAAGCTAAACGCTTAGCTTATCATCTCCAGAGCAGGCTTCATTCACTGACTGGTCAAATGTGTGTTGTTGAACGCAGACCGCGGTACTGGCCTGGTCGTTGTTGTTCTTAAATTATGATGACGATTTAATAGTTATGTGATCATGTGTTGGCAATGTATAATTAATAAATAGAGAGTAGAACGATTGGTACCGTATCGATGGTTATACGTAGGTAACCGCTTAGGTCAGCTAAGCCTGCCCATGAACATATGTCTAGGTCCCCGCAAGGGGTTTTGACATTCATGGAACATATATATACGTACACTTTTACAGTATATCCTCTTAATCTTCCTTAGATGTCAAGCCCCTCGATGGTAGGCTGTCATTGGAATGTAGTGTCAAATACCTTCCTTAATGTATATTTCAGTTATTGATTTTGATTTCAACACTATATTGGCTTTCACTGTTGATGGATACAATTATAGTGTCTATTGCATTAATATTATTAAATATCCCCTGCCACCTTAAAATAAGCAGGTATGATGATTGCTAATTATTACGATGCGCTTAGTAAAGTAGTGGTAACGTTCGTAAAGAAAAGCCAACAGTGGCCACCATTTATTTCCAGCAAGCATTAAGAACCGGAAATGTGAAGAGTTATCGCCCGTCTCATAAAACAGTGTAATTTAACGGTGCGCAAAAGAAGCTAGCCCTCATTGTAATTTCATTGTTTTATACCCGGATCCTTTGTCGATGAATGAGATTGTCATAATAATGGAAAATTACAAGGGAAGTTAATTATTTGTTTGCTGGTATAATTAGTGTTTGCTGGAAATATTTAATGTTTGCTGCAAATGAGGGCTCACTAATGAGGGCTGAATTGTGTTCGCTGTTCGTAAAATCTGTTTCTCAACCAGTGTTGTTTAATCGTTATTCTTATATTTATAGAAGTTATAAATACATTTCAATATTTATCTATATTATTCGGATAAATTGCTGTTACAGATTTGGTTGTAGTGAATTATGCATGTAGTCAATTTGTACACTGGAAGTTTCGTACCGAGTTTGGACGTTTCGTACACAACAGCACAATGTCTGAGACGATTCGTACCGAATGTCTGGGATTCATGATTTGTACCGAATTGGATGCTTCGTACCCAATGTCTGGGATGATTCGTGCCCAATGTCTGAGACGATTCACACCCAATGTCTGAGACGATTCGCACCCAATGTCTGAGACGATTCATGCCTAATGTCTGAGACGATTCGTACCCAATGTCTGAGATTATTCGTACCCAATGTCTGAGATGATTTGTACCCAATGTCTGAGACGATTCGTACCCAATGTCTGAGACGATTCGTGCCCAATGTCAGACGATTCGTACCCAATGGCTGAGACGATTCGTACCCAATGTCTGAGATGAATCGTGCCCAATGTCTGAGACGATTTGTACCCAATGTCTGAGACAATTTGTACCCAATGTCTGAGACGATTCGTGCCCAATGTCTGAGACGATTTGTACCCAATGTCTGAGACGATTCGTACCCAATGTCTGAGACGATTCGTGCCCAATGTCTGAGACAATTTGTACCCAATGTCTGAGACGATTCGTACCCAATGTCTGAGACGATTCGTGCCCAATGTCTGAGACAATTTGTACCCAATGTCTGAGACGATTCGTACCCAATGTCTGAGACGATTCGTACCTAATGTCTTTGAGACGATTCGTACCCAATGTCTGAGAAGATTCGTACCCAATGTCTGAGATGATTCGTACCCAATGTCTGAGAAGATTCGTACCCAATGTCTGAGACGATTCGTGCCCAATGTCTGAGATGATTCGTGCCCAATGTCTGAGACGATTCGTGCCCAATGTCTGAGACGATTCGTGCCCAATGTCTGAGACGATTCGTACCAAATGTCTGAGACGATTCGTGCCCAATGTCAGATGATTCGTGCCCAATGTCTGAGACGATTTGTACCCAATGTCCGAGACGATTCGTAACCAATGTCTGAGACAATTTGTACCCAATGTCTGAGATGAATCGTACCCAATGTCTGAGACGATTCGTATCCAATGTCTGAGACGATTAGTACCCAATGTCTGAGACGATTCGTACCCAATGTCTGAGACAATTTGTACCTAATGTCTGAATCGATTTGTACCTAATGTCTTGGACGATTTGTACCTAATGTCCTGGACGATTTGTACCTAATTTCTTAGACGATTTGTACCTAATGTCAGACAATTTGTACCTAATGTCTTGGATGATTTGTACCTAATGTCTGAGACAATTTGTACCTAATGTCTGAGACGATTTGTACCTAATGTCTTAGATGATTTGTACCTAATGTCTGAGACAATTTGTACCTAATGTCTGAGACGATTTGTACCTAATGTCTGAGACGATTTGCACCCAAGTCTGGAAAGTTTGAACCATAGGATTATGGGTTTAACCTTTAGCAGTTTAGTGTTAGAGACTTTTCATACCCAAGTATAGTGTCTTTTTTAACAATACTGTATCATTGTATTTGGCGGTGATACGTTTTTGTCCTTTTAAATAACTTTGCTTAGCCATGTTTATATACATGTAATGTTTAAATTATCCTCATGTTGATATGTATGTATACATGTCTTGAGTTAAATAAAATTTGTATTGTTTGAAAATAAACTGTCAAATGATTAACTATCTTTATGTTTTGCAAGAAAACATATAATATTTCTATTATAATTGTTCACCTTTATTGACATACAATATTTGTATAATGATCATCAATTTTCTGTTGACATTTTTATTGGTGATAACTAATTAATCTGAATTTTTAAGTTTTAACCCATTCAACCCCGAGTAACTGACATGGACTGGTCCATGATATTTTCAGACCAATAAATTAATAAGAAAATTACCTTTGGACCAGTTCATTTATCAAAATGGGTAATTTTATCTAAAAATAGTAATAATTATTACTGGCAAAAAAGTGCAGATCCTGATGAGACGGCTCGTCACGAGCCGGCTCATCTGGGTCTTCACTTTTCATAAGCCTATTTAGAGGCCTGTGGGGTTGAAAGGGTTAAATCCTAAATCCAGTTTTTATTACCAACTGTCAAAATTACTTTGACAAACATTGTGTAACATAAAATGTTCAAATTTTTCTTTTATAGAGTTAAGAAGGATATCGTGAAACTGGAGTAGCAACCGAAGATGTCCAGTCCATTTGGGTCTCCGTTTGGTACTCAACAAAACATATTGGGAGGACCCACTAATCAACAAAGTGCATTTGGTGTCACACCGGCATTTGGACAACAATCAGTCTTTGGACAAACCACAACAGCATTAGGTTTCCCAACCCCTACATTAAGCACACCTGCAAGCTTCTTTGGACAAAACCAGGTAGAACCTACTGCAGATGTACAAGCAGCCTCAACACCACAGTCTAATCTGTTTTCTAGCCAGTCTACATCCACAATATCACAATTTACACCTGCGTCTACTGCCAGTTCTGTGTTTGTACAGGGCTCGTCATTTGGGCAGACATCAGCACAGGCTGGTAGCTCTTTGTTCAACAAACCAGCTTCAAGCAGCACACAAGGAGTCCAAAATGTATTTGGAGTGGCCGGAAGCGCTAATGCTACTAGTACTGCTCTAGGCACCAATGCACCCAGTCTGTTTGGAGTTCCTGGACATTCAGTTGCATTTCAAAGTACCTCTGTGTTCACCTCTTCAACATTTGGACAAACTACAGCTCCACAAAGTACCGCTATGTTCACCCCTTCAACATTTGGACCAGCTTCGACTCCACAAAGTACCTCTATGTTCACCCCTTCAACATATGGACAAACTACAACTCCACAAAGTACCGCTATGTTCACCCCTTCAACATTTGGACCAGCTTCGACTCCACAAAGTACCTCTATGTTCACCCCTTCAACATATGGACAAACTGCGCTTCCACAAAGTACCGCTATGTTCACCCCTTCAACATATGGACAAACTGCGCCTCCACAAAGTAACTTCCCAGCACCTACGCCAGGCTTAGTGTTTGGTGGAACAGGACATATCAAAAAGGAGTCCTCGTCAAATAGTATTTCTTCTGCTGATTTGTTTGGTAAGCATTCTGGTGCTACTGCGGGTAATGTAGCTACAGCACTAAATGCATTTGGACATCTGCCTGAAGCTACTGGCAGTAACTTAGCAACTACCAATTTGTTTGGGAAGCCAGTCGCAACATTCTCACAGACTACACAGCCTGTGTTTGTTAAAGATGAAGATACTAAACCTGCATTGTTTGGTGTGGGTGGACAATCTGCTGCATCAGCCTGGAATCAGGACACAAAGCCAGCAGGGTTATTTGGCAAAGTGAAACAAGAGGCTACAGAAAGTGTAGAATCTAAACCAGATTCTTCAGCAATTTTTGGGGGCACGAGAATAAAGCAAGCAGATATGTTTGGTGGTAAAGCAGGAAGTGACAGTGCACAAGGTACCCAGCTGCTTGAGAACGAGCGACCAGGAACCAGTGGGAACCAGAAAACAGGACTATTTGGAAAGGGGAAGCCAGATGATAGAGGTATCCTGGGACGATTTGGAAAAGGGAAGCCCGATGATAACATTGGGGTCCAGGGAGCCAGACTGTTTGGAAAGGGGAAGCAAGATAGCAGTGGTGCCCAGGGAGCCGGACTGTTTGGAAAAGGGAAGACATTGAGTAAGACATTGTTTGGAAAACCAGTGAAGACGGAAGACAATACAAAAGGTTTGAATTTCTTGATGTACATCTGTAAAGTAATAATTTAATGGTATTGCTGCTGCTTTCATTTTGTTGACATTTATTAAAGTTGCACTACTGTACATGTAACGCAATTTAAAAGTAATTTGACATGACCTGTGTCACTGGTCGAGTGGTTAATGTCGCTGTCTTGTATACCACTGACCTATCATCACTGATGGTCATGGGTTCGAGCCCCGCTCATGCTGTGTCTCATTTATATGAAAAAGTTGGCAGTTTCTTACGGATGTTGGTGCACCAAATACTTGTTAACCGCTGTCCAGAGCCTGCCCAGAAAAGAAGTTGTGTAAAACTGCCCGCCGTCGATATAGCCCAAATGGGTGCTGATGCAGGCGTAAACACCAAACAAACAAAGACATGACTGGTATTGTACCTGTATGGTTCTTTATACATGTATGATTTATGAGATTAACAACAGCATATTGTATAATTGAAAGGCACAAGTTGAAATAATGGCATATTTTCAAGTAATATCATTGTTACATATTTCTTACAATTCACCACAATGCACCGACCATTTTGTTTGTTTTAAACTTTATTTATTGATTGCGAAGCAAGTTTTAACAACTTATATTAATCACTCTCGTTGGCGCGGATGAAAGCGTAAATGTGGTCATTCGTGTGGGAGAAAACCGGAGTACCCGGAGAAAATCTACCTGTCCGATCTGGCAACCACTGTACCATCTCACATACCTCCTGGTCAGATGATCGAACCAACCCGGTTTGCATTGGTGAGAAGCGAGCGTGCTCACCACTGTGCTAATCAGACAGCCAAACATATTATATTTAAGATGGTTCAGTCCACTCACTCCCCCACTTGATATGTTATTTTGTAGTTTGTTTTACAAATAAGTTAAATAACCAATACCATTCATTTACAATGTTCCAAATTAGTTGCAGTTGCATGAATGACATGAAATACAGAAATAATGTTGTTTCAATATCAGATTTCTTGTCATTTTACAGCTGCTGCATACCAGGAGAATGAGATTGAAAACCCAGTAAGTAACTCAATTTATTTTAAGCTTTTTAACCCTTTCCTTCATAGAGATTTAGGTTAATATATTAGTATCATGTAATATTATGTATTTCTGAACTGTTCATAAATTGTTAAACCTTGATGAGATAACTTCATGTTTATCGCAGTTTGGAATACTGCACAGTTGAAGATGTTGTAAGAATATGTACATGCATTTCCGTTGATGCTGATTAAGTGTGATACTATAAGCCACCATTGACATACAGGTAAATGAGATGTATTTATAATGATCAACAGATAAATGAGATGTATTTATAATGATCAACAGATAAATGAGATGTATTTATAATGATCAACAGATAAATGAGATGTATTTATAATGATCAACAGATAAATGAGATGTATTTATAATGATCAACAGATAAATGAGATGTATTTATAATGATCAACAGATAAATGAGATGTATTTATAATGATCAACAGATAAATGAGATGTATTTATAATGATCAACAGATAAATGAGATGTATTTATAATGATCAACAGATAAATGAGATGTATTTATAATGATCAACAGATAAATGAGATGTATTTATAATGATCAACAGATAAATGAGATGTATTTATAATGATCAACAGATAAATGAGATGTATTTATAATGATCAACAGATAAATGAGATGTATTTATAATGATCAACAGATAAATGAGATGTATTTATAATGATCAACAGATAAATGAGATGTATTTATAATGATCAACAGATAAATGAGATGTATTTATAATGATCAACAGATAAATGAGATGTATTTATAATGATCAACAGATAAATGAGATGTATTTATAATGATCAACAACTATTAATGTAATTGTTTATTATTAATAAAACTGTTGTATGTATAAATGTATACATGTACCATGAACTCATGGGTTTATGACCTTTTGTTCAATAAAATATATCTATCTATTATTATATCCATACAAATGACAACCATTTAGCTATCATGCAGTGGATAAGTAGTCGCCATATCTATCCCACCTTCATAGATATTACTGGGACTACATGTGATTCTGGCCTTAATTATGAACATTGGTTTGGCTACTACATTGTCAATGTATGTCGTATTGGTAATGACGTCAAGAGGTGCTTCTATGAGGGAAAGGGTTAATGTATGTTGTATTGTTAATGACGTCAAGAAGTGCTTCTATGAGGGAAAGGGTTAATGTATGTTGTATTGGTAATGGCGTCAAGAGGTGCTTCTATGAGGGACAGGTTAATGTATGTTGTATTGGTAATGGCATCAAGAGGTGCTTCTATGAGGGAAAGGGTTAATGTATGTTGTATTGTTAATGACGTCAAGAGGTGCTTCTATGAGGGAAAGGGTTAATGTATGTTGTATTGGTAATGACGTCAAGAGGTGCTTCTATGAGGGAAAGGGTTAATGTATGTTGTATTGTTAATGACGTCAAGAGGTGCTTCTATGAGGGAAAGGGTTAAATGAAATATATAAATTTATCAGTGAAATAAACTGTTAAACCTATTCCACAGGTTGCAGCATGGGAATAATACATGTTATTTCTCACTGGTTTTCACATGTACCTAGCCGCGGCGCTACATGACAGAATGTTGTCACCGTGAACGCTTTCAGACTCAAGCTGTCAGTGACATGAGTTATGGTCATCTAAACACAACGTTCTAGCATAATGTGGCATGCGGGTGCATTGTTTTCTATTATAAATACATTTTTCATCTTAAAATAAAAAGATTGTTTATTTAGTTTAGTTTATACAAATTTATTTTAGCTTGATTGCGAAACAAAGTTCTTTCAACTTATATTAATCACTCTCGAGACCTCATTCCTGATGGAATCCATCGCCATGAAGGAGAGAAGAGGCAAAGTGGAATTTAGATACCTTGCCTAAGGGCACAATCGTAACAGCTCCAGCAGGGCTCGAACTCCGTGTTTGGAGTTTAGATTGTTTATTTGCTTAAGTGAATGATCGAATAGTATTTCGCCCGTGAACATTCATGTAGAAAGCTATTATTATATGCTCATTCGGTGATATATAATTCGATTAACTGAAACAAAAATAATGATTCTAACATAACTGGACATTTTGTCTGTACAAGTAAGTATAAGCAAACAAGGAATTGACGTGTTTAAATCCGCAAGACAACATGGTTTAGCAAGTGATGTCAAACTCGATATCATTACTAGTAGTTTAGCGACGTCATTTACTCGCTCTAAAAAAATAACACCAACTATTTTTGCGCTTTTTAGATATTTGGGTCACGTTAGAAGCGAAATAATGCTTCTATTTGCATAATATATAGTCCAATAAAACATCAAATTTATTTTAGCTTGAATGCAAAACAAGTTCTTACAACTTACATTAATCACTCTCGAAACATCATTCCTAATGGAATCCATCGCCACAAGGGAGAGAGAAGGGGCATGTGGAATGTCTTGCCTAAGGACACGATCATACCAGCTCCAGCGGGGCTCAAACTCCGGGCCTTTCACACCTGAAGCGATCGTGCTACCAATACTCTATCAACGTAGATAATAGAGCTAAGTCGACTTCGCTCATCTAACCAGTGAAGGCGACGTGGCTGGAACGATTTCGCCTACTTCGCCCCCAATGTTGAACCCTGCCTTTTATAGTAGAATCTTGTACCTAGAATACCAGAATCTTCTCCCTTTTATACTAGAATCTTCTGTGTTTTCTAGATAGGTGGGCAGCATAGAGCAAGTGGCAGGCAAGCAGCAGCTACTGGTCTGTTTGGCAAATCTTCAAGGAGAGATGGTAAGTCTTGTCTGAGTAATATCCATGTGATACGATACACTCCAAACGTCAGGGGCCTCTACGACAGGAGAGATAATGGACATAGTCTTCAAGTCATCTTTTATACACATTTATTTTAGCTGGATTGCAAAACCAGTTTTCACAACAGATTATTCGTTCTTGAGACTTCATTCCTGAGAGAGTCCATCGCCCTGATGGAGAAAGAAGCGGAAACGTGGATTTAAGTGACTTGCCTAAGGACACCACCACCGGGTTCTGACGGGGCTCGAACTCACATGGTGTCGGTTGCAAGGCTGACACCATATCCCTTGCATCACATATACTCCAGGGATCATTTTAGAGGGCGATGTGGGCGAAATAGTCGCCCTAGGGACCCTGACTTCGCCCTCTGGGGGCCCCACTTCTCCACTCAAATGATCAGTTGCTCATCACCGATGTAGGTCAGATCTCATCAGGGGTCTTAAATTCTTTCATATGATGAAACCATCCATATTGTACCTGGGTGCCCCACCCATGCCTGAAACAATGCTTGGATGGGTACCTGGGTGCCCCACCCATGCCTGAAACAATGCTTGGATGGGTACCTGGGTGCCCCACCCATGCCTGAAACAATGCTTGGATGGGTACCTGGGTGCCCCACCCATGCATGGAACAATGCTTGGATGGGTACCTGTGTGTCCTGCCCATGCCTGAAACAATGCTTGGATGGGTACCTGTGTGTCCTGCCCATGCCTGAAACAATGCTTGGATGGGTACCTGTGTGTCCTGCCCATGCATGAAACAATGCTTGGATGGGTACCTGTGTGTCCTGTCCATGCATGAAACAATGCTTGGATGGGTACCTGTGTGTCCTGCCCATGCATGAAACAATGCTTGGATGGGTACCTGTGTACCCACCCATGCATGAAACAATGCTTGGATGGGTACCTGTGTGTCCCGCCCATGCCTAAAACAATGCTTGGATGGGTACCTGTGTACCCCACCCATGCATGAAACAATGCTTGGATGGGTACCTGTGTGTCCCGCCCATGCCTGAAACAATGCTTGGATGGGTACCTGTGTGTCCCGCCCATGCATGAAACAATGCTTGGATGGGTACCTGTGTGTCCCGCCCATGCATGAAACAATGCTTGGATGGGTACCTGTGTGCCCCGCCCATGCATGAAACAATGCTTGGATGGGTACCTGTGTGTCCCGCCCATGCATGAAACAATGCTTGGATGGGTACCAGTGTGTCCTATCCATGCATGGAACAATGCTTGGATGGGTACCTGTGTGTCCTGCCCATGCATGAAACAATGCTTGGATGGGTACCTGTGTGTCCCGTCCATGCATGAAACAATGCTTGGATGGGTACCTGTGTGCCCCGCCCATGCCTGAAACAATGCTTGGATGGGTACCTGTGTGCCCCGCCCATGCATGAAACAATGCTTGGATGGGTACCTGTGTGTCCTGCCCATGCATGAAACAATGCTTGGATGGGTACCTGTGTGTCCTGCCCATGCATGAAACAATGCTTGGATGGGTACCTGTGTGTCCTGCCCATGCATGAAACAATGCTTGGATGGGTACCTGTGTGTCCCGTCCATGCATGAAACAATGCTTGGATGGGTACCTGTGTGTCCCACCCATGCCTGAAACAATGCTTGGATGGGTACCTGTGTGTCCCGTCCATGCATGAAACAATGCTTGGATGGGTACCTGTGTGTCCTGCCCATGCATGAAACAATGCTTGGATGGGTACCTGTGTGTCCTGCCCATGCATGGAACAATGCTTGGATGGGTACCTGTGTGTCCCGCCCATGCCTGAAACAATGCTTGGATGGGTACCTGTGTGTCCTGCCCATGCATGAAACAATGCTTGGATGGGTACCTGTGTGTCCTGTCCATGCATGAAACAATGCTTGGATGGGTACCTGTGTGTCACGTCCATGCATGAAACAATGCTTGGATGGGTACCTGTGTGTCCCGTCCATGCATGAAACAATGCTTGGATGGGTACCTGTGTGTCCCGTCCATGCATGAAACAATGCTTGGATGGGTACCTGTGTGTCCTGTCCATGCATGAAACAATGCTTGGATGGGTACCTGTGTGTCCTGCCCATGCATGAAACAATGCTTGGATGGGTACCTGTGTGTCCCGCCCATGCATGACACAATGCTTGGATGGGTACCTGTGTGTCCTGCCCATGCATGAAACAATGCTTGGATGGGTACCTGTGTGTCTCGTCCATGCATGAAACAATGCTTGGATGGGTACCTGTGTGTCCCACCCATGCCTGAAACAATGCTTGGATGGGTACCTGTGTGTCCGCCCATGCATGAAACAATGCTTGGATGGGTACCTGTGTGTCCGCCCATGCATGGAACAATGCTTGGATGGGTACCTGTGTGTCCTGCCCATGCATGAAACAATGCTTGGATGGGTACCTGTGTGTCCCGCCCATGCATGAAACAATGCTTGGATGGGTACCTGTGTGTCCTGCCCATGCATGAAACAATGCTTTGATGGGTACCTGTGTGCCCCGCCCATGCATGAAACAATGCTTGGATGGGTACCTATGTGTCCTGCCCATGCATGAAACAATGCTTGGATGGGTACCTGTGTGTCCCGCCCATGCATGAAACAATGCTTGGATGGGTACCTGTGTGTCCCACCCATGCATGAAACAATGCTTGGATGGGTACCTGTGTGCCCCGCCCATGCATGGAACAATGCTTGTATGGGTACCTGTGTGTCCTGTCCATGCATGAAACAATCAGGGTTGATATAAATCATGATTTTTTTAAAAAAATCAAAAAAATCGGATTTTTTTATTTAAATCGGATTTTATTGATTTAAATCGATTTTTTTGATTTTAATTGATTTTTTTGATTTTAATAGTAGTTATTTTAAAATATATAGTGATACTAAAATAAAACACAAAGGTAATTTCAATGCATTTATGATTTAAATATATACATTACACATAGTTTAGAATAAGATGATTTAAATATATATGGAGAGGTTCTCCTCATCATGTGTATGAGTAGTCGGAGTATATGTAGTATGTGGAGTAGCTGGAGAGTCTGGAATAGCATCATGCGCTTGCTGCTCAGTGTCGCGACTGTCGGCAGTGATCAGGTCGCACATACTAGTAGTGTTACTGTTACAATCTTGAACATGTTGCTTCATACGAGAGACCAGTCCCTGCATTTGTTTCGCACACTTTTTACATTTAGCCTTACATCCAGACTTTCCATGAACAGTAAACTTGTCAAAATACAACCATACACAATCTTTTTTTCTACCAGACATTGTGAAGATTGATGTGCAACTTCCCTTTATTATAATACTGATCAACAAAGTTGCTTCTTATTAACTGAAGTTTTTGAACATATCAATATTAGGTCAAATTTGAAATAGATACATCTACAGTGTATATATATAGTCTATTAGCCATTTTAAATAATTATAGATAAATAGATCTATTTTAGGCCAATGGTCATTACTGAAATGAGTCATGGGAACTAATTGAATAGTTTTGAATAGCTTCAAAGCATAAATGACTCTGTACTACTTACTTTCTTTAATACAATCATTACAATGCAAATAATTACCTTCAAAGCATGCCCCCAATTACCAAAACCAAAGACATGTGTGGACACTTACCTCTATACTAACTGTGACCGGCTTATAATTATCTAATCCGTGGTAAATAGTTTAATCCATTGTTTTTAACACCAATATTTTTTTGGATTTAAATCATGATTTTTTTCAGGTGATTTAAATCATGATTTAAATCAATGATTTAAATCAAGTGATTTAAATCATACAACTCTGGAAACAATGCTTGGATGGGTACCTGTGTGCCCCGCCCATGCATGAAACAATGCTTGGATGGGTACCTGTGTGTCCCGCCCATGCATGAAACAATGCTTGGATGGGTACCTGTGTGTCCTGCCCATGCCTGAAACAATGCTTGGATGGGTACCTGTGTGTCCCGCCCATGCCTGAAACAATGCTTGGATGGGTACCTGTGTGTCCTGCCCATGCATGAAACAATGCTTGGATGGGTACCTGTGTGTCCCGTCCATGCATGAAACAATGCTTGGATGGGTACCTGTGTGTCCTGTCCATGCATGAAACAATGCTTGGATGGGTACCTGTGTGTCCTATCCATGCATGAAACAATGCTTGGATGGGTACCTGTGTGTCCTGTCCATGCATGAAACAATGCTTGGATGGGTACCTGTGTGTCCCGCCCATGCCTGAAACAATGCTTGGATGGGTACCTGTGTGTCCTGCCCATGCATGAAACAATGCTTGGATGGGTACCTGTGTGTCCTATCCATGCATGAAACAATGCTTGGATGGGTACCTGTGTGTCCTGTCCATGCATGGAACAATGCTTGGATGGGTACCTGTGTTTCCCGCCCATGCATGAAACAATGCTTGGATGGGTACCTGTGTGTCCTGCCCATGCATGAAACAATGCTTGGATGGGTACATGTGTGTCCTATCCATGCATGGAACAATGCTTGGATGGGTACCTGTGTGCCCCGCCCATGCATGAAACAATGCTTGGATGGGTACATGTGTGTCCTATCCATGCATGGAACAATGCTTGGATGGGTACCTGTGTGCCCCGCCCATGCATGAAACAATGCTTGGATGGGTACCTATGTGTCCTGTCCATGCATGGAACAATGCTTGGATGGGTACCTGTGTGTCCCGTCCATGCATGAAACGATGCGTGGATCTCAGATTTAGGTGTGGGTGTGCGTGGGGTTGGATAGAACATTAGATACACCAGTGAACACAGGAAGTCGGTGAACACCGGGAGTCTATGAACACTGGTAGTCGGTAAACACCGGGAGTCTATGAACACCGGGAGTCGGTAAGCACCGGGAGTCTATGAACACTGGGAGTCGGTGAACACTGGGAGTCTATGAACACTGGGAGTCGGTGATCACTGGGAGTCGGTGAACACCGGGAGTCTATGAACACTGGGAGTCTATGAACACTGGTAGTCGGTGAACACTGGGAGTCTATGAACACAGGAAGTCGGTGAACACCGGGAGTCTATGAACACTGGGAGTCTATGAACACTGGGAGTCTATGAACACTGGGAGTCTATGAACACTGGGAGTCGGTGAACATCGGGAGTCGGTGAACACCGGGAGTCATGAACATCGGGAGTCGGTGAACACCGGGAGTGAAAGAGCTGTTGATGCATGCTATTTGATGCCAGAACATTTAAGTGGAGATGTGAAAGGTTGTGTTTAATGTTCATTTGTTTGTCTCGGTTACAGATAGGGCAGACAACTCTGGGTTGTTTGGAAAACATCGTATCTCAAGATCAAGAATGACTTCTTCACCAGGTATTGGGTCTGTCTTTAATTATCACATCCAGTTCTACACCTGGTATTAACTGTGTCCATCACTCTCCTATCCAGTTGTACACCTGGTAGTAACTGTGTCCATCACTCTCCTATCCAGTTGTACACCTGGTATTAACTGTGTCCATCACTCTCCTATCCAGTTGTACACCTGGTAGTAACTGTGTCCATCACTCTCCTATCCAGTTGTACACCTGGTATTAACTGTGTCCATCACTCTCCTATCCAGTTGTACACCTGGTAGTAACTGTGTCCATCACTCTCCTATCCAGTTGTACACCTGGTATTAACTGTGTCCATCACTCTCCTATCCAGTTGTACACCTGGTAGTAACTGTGTCCATCACTCTCCTATCCAGTTGTACACCTGGTATTAACTGTGTCCATCACTCTCCTATCCAGTTGTACACCTGGTATTAACTGTGTCCATCACTCTCCTATCCAGTTGTACACCTGGTATTAACTGTGTCCATCACTCTCCTATCCAGTTCTACACCTGGTATTAACTGTGTCCATAACTCTCCTATCCAGTTCTACACCTGGTATTAACTGTGTCCATGACTCTCCTATCCAGTTCTACAACTGGTATTAACTGTGTCCATGACTCTCCTATCCAGTTCTACACCTGGTATTAACTGTGTCCATCACTCTCCTATCCAGTTCTACACCTGGTATTAACTGTGTCCATCACTCTCCTATCCAGTTGTACACCTGGTATTAACTGTGTCCATCACTCTCCTATCCAGTTGTACACCTGGTATTAACTGTGTCCATCACTCTCCTATCCAGTTCTACACCTGGTATTAACTGTGTCCATAACTCTCCTATCCAGTTCTACACCTGGTATTAACTGTGTCCATGACTCTCCTATCCAGTTCTACAACTGGTATTAACTGTGTCCATGACTCTCCTATCCAGTTCTACACCTGGTATTAACATTGTTCATGACTCTCCTATCCAGTTCTACACCTGGTATTAACATTGTCCATGACTCCTATCCAGTTCTACACCTGGTATTAACATTGTCCATGACTCCTATCCAGTTCTACACCTGGTATTAACATTGTCCATGACTCTCCTATCCAGTTCTACACCTGGTATTAACATTGTCCATGACTCTCCTATCCAGTTCTACACCTGGTATTAACATTGTCCACGACACTCCTATCCAGTTCTACACCTGGTATTAACATTGTCCATAACTCTCCTATCCAGTTCTACACCTGGTATAGCATTGTCCATGACTCTCCTATCCAGTTCTACACCTGGTATTAACTGTGTCCATGACTCTCCTATCCAGTTCTACACCTGGTATTAACATTGTCCATGACTCTCCAATCCAGTTCTACACCTGGTATTAACTGTGTCCATGACTCTCCTATCCAGTTCTACACCTGGTATTAACATTGTCCATGACTCTCCTATCCAGTTATACACCTGGTATTAACATTGTCCATAACTCTCCTATCCAGTTCTACACCTGGTATAGCATTGTCCATGAATCTCCTATCCAGTTCTACACCAAGTATTAACTATTAACTGTGTCCATGACTCTCCTATCCAGTTCTACACCAGGTATTAACTGTGTCCATGACTCTCCTATCCAGTTCTACACCTGGTATTAACATTGTCCATGACTCTCCTATCCAGTTCTACACCAGGTATTAACTGTGTCCATCACTCTCCTATCCAGTTCTACACCTGGTATTAACATTGTCCATGACTCTCCTATCCAGTTCTGCATGTGGAATCTAATTGTCTTGCCTAAGGGCACATTCGTAACGGCTCCAGCTGGGCTCGAACCCCGGGCCTTTCGCTTCTGAAGTGACTGCGCTACCACAGCGCTATCACAACTTCACCCAGTATTAACTCTGCTATAGTGTACCTTCCAGTTGAATACCAGGTATATGTAGTAATTCTGTCTTTAACTATCTCATCCATGAGGGTACATCCTAGAGGGTGACATGAGCCATACTTCACCCCCTGCGGGCCCCACTTTTCCCTAATAAATATTAAAATAATTTTCTATTTGAGTTTTGATACAAAATGTTGTCCAGTAAACTACACTGGCCATTGTAAAGCACTATTTCTATTCAAATGTTGTATTTAATGGTCATATTTAGCCTGGGTTCCAGTCTGTCGAGTTTTCACTTTTCAACATCTGGCAAAATGATATTATCAGAAACTTAATACGGCCCAATTAAAATATATTTATTTGACTGACCAAGCAAAATATATCGATGCCTGTTCCCAGGCTATACTATTACATACTAGGTCATATTGTGCATGTTAAGTTGTTCACCCTATTTTGCATAAACTGATATTTTTCCCGTTTATAGATGATAAGGAAGATTCACGACCGTCGTTACGACGACAAGCCTCGGATGAGATTAGTAGTAAGGTGGCCATAGTGTGTAGAAATGTACCGGCCAAATACAATACCGCTTTCTTCTTGCGAAGACATTTCAAGCGATATGGTGAAGTGACCAAGGTATTTCCCAACCAAGCCAAGATGCAGGCGACCATACATTTTCGAACACACGTAAGATTTTTTATCACTACTTTGTACCAACATTGCAGTCGCTACTGTCCATACTCGCCTATGATGCGATCTCGCCTTATTAGACGAGCCCCCTACTTTGGTCCTGAAATGTGTGGGTTTTGACATGCACTCGCATATAAGACGGGCTGATAAAATGGACACCAGACCATGTATAAATTGCATGTTTGGACAGTGGAAGTTGAAGACATTTCAGTGTCAGACAGAGTGCTTTCTTTCTTTTCTAAAACATATTATGGATACCATTTAACACATTTTTAAAAAAAAATGTTTTGTTTTTGTTTTTTGGCACTCACTTATAAGAAGTGAAGCGACATTGAGGTCATAATCTGGTGGTAAAAAAAACGTCTTATAGGCGAGTATGTATGATATTATGTAAAATGAGTATATCTCGAATAGAGACTCATAGGTGGCGATGAACTAAGTATAATGAGTATATCTCGAATAGAGTACTCATAGGTGGCGATGAACTAAGTATAATCGGCTTTTTGTTTTTTTGTGTTTTATTTACATATCAATTAATGCAACTCATGATTGGTTTTAACTTTCATGATCACGTAATGAACTGTTAGCTTTTATTGTTTACTGTATATTATCAATGAAACAGAGCACAAGAAATTTGAGAATATTGTCTCCACCAGGTTAACTCTCTGAAATACTGTACCACTATCGGTGTATGCCCACAACGATGCTCGAGTTTGCCTATTTCTGTTTCCGTATTGTTATTGGAACAATTTAATGTTCACACAGATTGTTATTCATAAATCATGGAAGCCGTGATAGCGCCGTCGTAGCGCAGGGGTAGCGCATTTGTGAAAGGCCCGGAGTTTGCGCCCAGATGTAGCCGTTACGATTGTGCCCTTAGGCAAGGCATTTAAATTCCACATTGCCTTTCTCTATCCCTCATGGCGATGGATTCCATCAGCAATGAGGTCTGAAGAGTGATTAATATAAGTTTAACTTGTTTCACCATCGAGCTAAAATATATTTGTATCAACTAAATCATAAAAAGTAATTTTGTGCAGGAATCGGCAGCGGATGCAAAACGGCGTGGTCGTCTACTGGACAGAGGTGTGACACCTATGACTATATTCTGGAGCAATTACTCCGCAACTGCAAGATCAACGAAGAACTCCACCGAGATTGAGGTGAAATCATCGAGGCCTCTGAAGAGAACAAGTGATAGTAAGAGATTATTTCCATCTGTGACCTTGTTGGTGTAGTGGAGTTCTCCAGTGATAGTGAGAGATGGTTTCCATCTGTGAACTTGTTGGTGTAGGGGAGTTCTCCAGTGATAGTGAGAGATTGTTTCCATCTGTGAACTTGTTGGTGTAGTGGAGTTCTCCAGTGATAGTGAGAGATTGTTTCCATCTGTGAACTTGTTGGTGTAGTGGAGTTCTCCAGTGATAGTGAGAGATTGTTTCCATCTGTGACCTTGTTGGTGTAGTGGATTTCTCCAGTGATAGTGAGAGATTGTTTCCATCTGTGACCTTGTTGGTGTAGTGGAGTTCTCCAGTGATAGTGAGAGATTATTTCCATCTGTGACCTTGTTGGTGTAGTGGAGTTCTCCAGTAATAGTGAGAGATTGTTTCCATCTGTGACCTTGTTGGTGTAGGGGAGTTCTCCAGTGATAGTGAGAGATTGTTTCCATCTGTGAGCTTGTTGGTGTAGTGGAGTTCTCCAGTGATAGTGACAGATTGTTTCCATCTGTGAGCTTGTTGGTGTAGTGGAGTTCTCCAGTGATAGTGAGAGATTGTTTCCATCTGTGACCTTGTTGGTGTAGGGGAGTTCTCCAGTGATAGTGAGAGATTGTTTCCATCTGTGACCTTGTTGGTGTAGGGGAGTTCTCCAGTGATAGTGAGAGATTGTTTCCATCTGTGAACTTGTTGGTGTACGGGAGTTCTCCAGTGATAGTGAGAGATTGTTTCCATCTGTGAACTTGTTGGTGTAGTGGAGTTCTCCAGTGATAGTGAGAGATTGTTTCCATCTGTGAACTTGTTGGTGTAGTGGAGTTCTCCAGTGATAGTGAGAGATTGTTTCCATCTGTGACCTTGTTGGTGTAGGGGAGTTCTTCAGTGATAGTGAGAGATTGTTTCCATCTGTGACCTTGTTGGTGTAGGGGAGTTCTCCAGTGATAGTGAGAGATTGTTTCCATCTGTGAACTTGTTGGTGTAGGGGAGTTCTCCAGTGATAGTGAGAGATTGTTTCCATCTGTGAACTTGTTGGTGTAGTGGAGTTCTCCAGTGATAGTGAGAGATTGTTTCCATCTGTGACCTTGTTGGTGTAGGGGAGTTCTCCAGTGATAGTGAGAGATTGTTTCCATCTGTGACCTTGTTGGTGTAGTGGAGTTCTCCAGTGATAGTGAGAGATTGTTTCCATCTGTGAGCTTGTTGGTGTAGGGGAGTTCTCCAGTGATAGTGAGAGATTGTTTCCATCTGTGACCTTGTTGGTGTAGGGGAGTTCTCCAGTGATAGTGAGAGATTGTTTCCATCTGTGAACTTGTTGGTGTAGGGGAGTTCTCCAGTGATAGTGAGAGATTGTTTCCATCTGTGAACTTGTTGGTGTACGGGAGTTCTCCAGTGATAGTGAGAGATTGTTTCCATCTGTGAACTTGTTGGTGTAGTGGAGTTCTCCAGTGATAGTGAGAGATTGTTTCCATCTGTGAACTTGTTGGTGTAGTGGAGTTCTCCAGTGATAGTGAGAGATTGTTTCCATCTGTGACCTTGTTGGTGTAGTGGAGTTCTCCAGTGATAGTGAGAGATTGTTTCCATCTGTGATCTTGTTGGTGTAGGGGAGTTCTCCAGTGATAGTGAGAGATTGTTTCCATCTGTGAACTTGTTGGTGTAGTGGAGTTCTCCAGTGATAGTGAGAGATTGTTTCCATCTGTGACCTTGTTGGTGTAGTGGAGTTCTCCAGTAATAGTGAGAGATTGTTTCCATCTGTGACCTTGTTGGTGTAGGGAAGTTCTCCAGTGATAGTGAGAGATTGTTTCCATCTGTGAGCTTGTTGGTGTAGGGGAGTTCTCCAGTGATAGTGAGAGATTGTTTCCATCTGTGACCTTGTTGGTGTAGGGGAGTTCTCCAGTGATAGTGAGAGATTGTTTCCATCTGTGAGCTTGTTGGTGTAGGGGAGTTCTCCAGTGATAGTGAGAGATTGTTTCCATCTGTGACCTTGTTGGTGTAGGGGAGTTCTCCAGTGATAGTGAGAGATTGTTTCCATCTGTGACCTTGTTGGTGTAGGGAGTTCTCCAGTGATAGTGAGAGATTGTTTCCATCTGTGAGCTTGTTGGTGTACAGGAGTTCTCCAGTGATAGTGAGAGATTGTTTCCATCTGTGAACTTGTTGGTGTACGGGAGTTCTCCAGTGATAGTGAGAGATTGTTTCCATCTGTGAACTTGTTGGTGTAGTGGAGTTCTCCAGTGATAGTGAGAGATTGTTTCCATCTGTGAACTTGTTGGTGTAGTGGAATTCTCCAGTGATAGTGAGAGATTGTTTCCATCTGTGACCTTGTTGGTGTAGGGGAGTTCTCCAGTGATAGTGAGAGATTGTTTCCATCTGTGACCGTGTTGGTGTACGGGAGTTCTCCAGTGATAGTGAGAGATTGTTTCCATCTGTGAACTTGTTGGTGTACGGGAGTTCTCCAGTGATAGTGAGAGATTGTTTCCATCTGTGAACTTGTTGGTGTAGTGGAGTTCTCCAGTGATAGTGAGAGATTGTTTCCATCTGTGACCTTGTTGGTGTAGGGGAGTTCTCCAGTGATAGTGAGAGATTGTTTCCATCTGTGAGCTTGTTGGTGTAGGGGAGTTCTCCAGTGATAGTGAGAGATTGTTTCCATCTGTGACCTTGTTGGTGTAGGGGAGTTCTCCAGTGATAGTGAGAGATTGTTTCCATCTGTGACCTTGTTGGTGTAGGGAGTTCTCCAGTGATAGTGAGAGATTGTTTCCATCTGTGACCTTGTTGGTGTAGGGGAGTTCTCCAGTGATAGTGAGAGATTGTTTCCATCTGTGAGCTTGTTGGTGTAGTGGAGTTCTCCAGTGATAGTGAGAGATTGTTTCCATCTGTGACCTTGTTGGTGTAGTGGAGTTCTCCAGTGATAGTGAGAGATTGTTTCCATCTGTGACCTTGTTGGTGTAGGGGAGTTCTCCAGTGATAGTGAGAGATTGTTTCCATCTGTGACTTGTTGGTGTAGGGGAGTTCTCCAGTGATAGTGAGAGATTGTTTCCATCTGTGAACTTGTTGGTGTAGGGAGTTCTCCAGTGATAGTGAGAGATTGTTTCCATCTGTGAACTTGTTGGTGTAGTGGAGTTCTCCAGTGATAGTGAGAGATTGTTTCCATCTGTGACCTTGTTGGTGTAGTGGAGTTCTCCAGTGATAGTGAGAGATTGTTTCCATCTTGACCTTGTTGGTGTAGGACTTCCATCTGTGACCTTGTTGGTGTAGTGGAGTTCTCCAGTGATAGTGAGAGATTGTTTCCATCTGTGAACTTGTTGGTGTACGGGAGTTCTCCAGTGATAGTGAGAGATTGTTTCCATCTGTGAACTTGTTGGTGTAGTGGAGTTCTCCAGTGATAGTGAGAGATTGTTTCCATCTGTGACCTTGTTGGTGTAGTGGAGTTCTCCAGTGATAGTGAGAGATTGTTTCCATCTGTGACCTTGTTGGTGTAGGGGAGTTCTCCAGTGATAGTGAGAGATTGTTTCCATCTGTGACCTTGTTGGTGTAGGGGAGTTCTCCAGTGATAGTGAGAGATTGTTTCCATCTGTGAACTTGTTGGTGTAGGGGAGTTCTCCAGTGATAGTGAGAGATTGTTTCCATCTGTGAACTTGTTGGTGTAGTGGAGTTCTCCAGTGATAGTGAGAGATTGTTTCCATCTGTGACTTGTTGGTGTAGTGGAGTTCTCCAGTGATAGTGAGAGATTGTTTCCATCTGTGACCTTGTTGGTGTAGGGGAGTTCTCCAGTGATAGTGAGAGATTGTTTCCATCTGTGACTTGTTGGTGTAGGGAGTTCTCCAGTGATAGTGAGAGATTGTTTCCATCTGTGACCTTGTTGGTGTAGGGGAGTTCTCCAGTGATAGTGAGAGATTGTTTCCATCTGTGAACTTGTTGGTGTACGGGAGTTCTCCAGTGATAGTGAGAGATTGTTTCCATCTGTGAACTTGTTGGTGTAGTGGAGTTCTCCAGTGATAGTGAGAGATTGTTTCCATCTGTGAACTTGTTGGTGTAGTGGAGTTCTCCAGTGATAGTGAGAGATTGTTTCCATCTGTGACCTTGTTGGTGTAGGGGAGTTCTCCAGTGATAGTGAGAGATTGTTTCCATCTGTGACCTTGTTGGTGTACGGGAGTTCTCCAGTGATAGTGAGAGATTGTTTCCATCTGTGAACTTGTTGGTGTAGGGGAGTTCTCCAGTGATAGTGAGAGATTGTTTCCATCTGTGAACTTGTTGGTGTAGTGGAGTTCTCCAGTGATAGTGAGAGATTGTTTCCATCTGTGACCTTGTTGGTGTAGTGGAGTTCTCCAGTGATAGTGAGAGATTGTTTCCATCTGTGACCTTGTTGGTGTAGGGGAGTTCTCCAGTGATAGTGAGAGATTGTTTCCATCTGTGAGCTTGTTGGTGTAGGGGAGTTCTCCAGTGATAGTGAGAGATTGTTTCCATCTGTGACCTTGTTGGTGTAGGGGAGTTCTCCAGTGATAGTGAGAGATTGTTTCCATCTGTGACCTTGTTGGTGTAGGGGAGTTCTCCAGTGATAGTGAGAGATTGTTTCCATCTGTGAACTTGTTGGTGTAGTGGAGTTCTCCAGTGATAGTGAGAGATTGTTTCCATCTGTGAACTTGTTGGTGTAGTGGAGTTCTCCAGTGATAGTGAGAGATTGTTTCCATCTGTGACCTTGTTGGTGTAGGGGAGTTCTCCAGTGATAGTGAGAGATTGTTTCCATCTGTGACCTTGTTGGTGTAGGGGAGTTCTCCAGTGATAGTGAGAGATTGTTTCCATCTGTGAACTTGTTGGTGTAGTGGAGTTCTCCAGTGATAGTGAGAGATTGTTTCCATCTGTGAACTTGTTGGTGTAGGGGAGTTCTCCAGTGATAGTGAGAGATTGTTTCCATCTGTGACCTTGTTGGTGTAGTGGAGTTCTCCAGTGATAGTGAGAGATTGTTTCCATCTGTGACCTTGTTGGTGTAGTGGAGTTCTCCAGTGATAGTGAGAGATTGTTTCCATCTGTGAACTTGTTGGTGTAGGGGAGTTCTCCAGTGATAGTGAGAGATTGTTTCCATCTGTGAACTTGTTGGTGTAGTGGAGTTCTCCAGTGATAGTGAGAGATTGTTTCCATCTGTGACCTTGTTGGTGTAGTGGAGTTCTCCAGTGATAGTGAGAGATTGTTTCCATCTGTGACCTTGTTGGTGTAGGGGAGTTCTCCAGTGATAGTGAGAGATTGTTTCCATCTGTGACCTTGTTGGTGTAGGGGAGTTCTCCAGTGATAGTGAGAGATTGTTTCCATCTGTGACCTTGTTGGTGTAGGGGAGTTCTCCAGTGATAGTGAGAGATTGTTTCCATCTGTGAACTTGTTGGTGTAGGGGAGTTCTCCAGTGATAGTGAGAGATTGTTTCCATCTGTGAACTTGTTGGTGTACGGGAGTTCTCCAGTGATAGTGAGAGATTGTTTCCATCTGTGAACTTGTTGGTGTACGGGAGTTCTCCAGTGATAGTGAGAGATTGTTTCCATCTGTGAACTTGTTGGTGTAGTGGAGTTCTCCAGTGATAGTGAGAGATTGTTTCCATCTGTGAACTTGTTGGTGTAGTGGAGTTCTCCAGTGATAGTGAGAGATTGTTTCCATCTGTGACCTTGTTGGTGTAGGGGAGTTCTCCAGTGATAGTGAGAGATTGTTTCCATCTGTGACCTTGTTGGTGTACGGGAGTTCTCCAGTGATAGTGAGAGATTGTTTCCATCTGTGAACTTGTTGGTGTAGTGGAGTTCTCCAGTGATAGTGAGAGATTGTTTCCATCTGTGAACTTGTTGGTGTAGTGAGTTCTCCAGTGATAGTGAGAGATTGTTTCCATCTGTGACCTTGTTGGTGTAGTGGAGTTCTCCAGTGATAGTGAGAGATTGTTTCCATCTGTGACCTTGTTGGTGTAGGGGAGTTCTCCAGTGATAGTGAGAGATTGTTTCCATCTGTGAGCTTGTTGGTGTAGGGGAGTTCTCCAGTGATAGTGAGAGATTGTTTCCATCTGTGACCTTGTTGGTGTAGGGGAGTTCTCCAGTGATAGTGAGAGATTGTTTCCATCTGTGACCTTGTTGGTGTAGGGGAGTTCTCCAGTGATAGTGAGAGATTGTTTCCATCTGTGAGCTTGTTGGTGTAGTGGAGTTCTCCAGTGATAGTGAGAGATTGTTTCCATCTGTGAGCTTGTTGGTGTAGTGGAGTTCTCCAGTGATAGTGAGAGATTGTTTCCATCTGTGACCTTGTTGGTGTAGGGGAGTTCTCCAGTGATAGTGAGAGATTGTTTCCATCTGTGACCTTGTTGGTGTAGGGGAGTTCTCCAGTGATAGTGAGAGATTGTTTCCATCTGTGAACTTGTTGGTGTACGGGAGTTCTCCAGTGATAGTGAGAGATTGTTTCCATCTGTGACCTTGTTGGTGTAGTGGAGTTCTCCAGTGATAGTGAGAGATTGTTTCCATCTGTGACCTTGTTGGTGTAGGGGAGTTCTCCAGTGATAGTGAGAGATTGTTTCCATCTGTGACCTTGTTGGTGTAGGGGAGTTCTCCAGTGATAGTGAGAGATTGTTTCCATCTGTGAACTTGTTGGTGTAGTGGAGTTCTCCAGTGATAGTGAGAGATTGTTTCCATCTGTGAACTTGTTGGTGTACGGGAGTTCTCCAGTGATAGTGAGAGATTGTTTCCATCTGTGAACTTGTTGGTGTAGTGGAGTTCTCCAGTGATAGTGAGAGATTGTTTCCATCTGTGAACTTGTTGGTGTAGTGGAGTTCTCCAGTGATAGTGAGAGATTGTTTCCATCTGTGAACTTGTTGGTGTACGGGAGTTCTCCAGTGATAGTGAGAGATTGTTTCCATCTGTGAACTTGTTGGTGTAGTGGAGTTCTCCAGTGATAGTGAGAGATTGTTTCCATCTGTGAACTTGTTGGTGTAGTGGAGTTCTCCAGTGATAGTGAGAGATTGTTTCCATCTGTGACCTTGTTGGTGTAGTGGAGTTCTCCAGTGATAGTGAGAGATTGTTTCCATCTGTGACCTTGTTGGTGTAGTGGAGTTCTCCAGTGATAGTGAGAGATTGTTTCCATCTGTGACCTTGTTGGTGTAGGGGAGTTCTCCAGTGATAGTGAGAGATTGTTTCCATCTGTGACCTTGTTGGTGTAGGGGAGTTCTCCAGTGATAGTGAGAGATTGTTTCCATCTGTGAGCTTGTTGGTGTAGGGGAGTTCTCCAGTGATAGTGAGAGATTGTTTCCATCTGTGACCTTGTTGGTGTAGGGGAGTTCTCCAGTGATAGTGAGAGATTGTTTCCATCTGTGAGCTTGTTGGTGTAGTGGAGTTCTCCAGTGATAGTGAGAGATTGTTTCCATCTGTGACCTTGTTGGTGTAGGGGAGTTCTCCAGTGATAGTGAGAGATTGTTTCCATCTGTGACCTTGTTGGTGTAGGGGAGTTCTCCAGTGATAGTGAGAGATTGTTTCCATCTGTGACCTTGTTGGTGTAGGGGAGTTCTCCAGTGATAGTGAGAGATTGTTTCCATCTGTGAACTTGTTGGTGTACGGGAGTTCTCCAGTGATAGTGAGAGATTGTTTCCATCTGTGAACTTGTTGGTGTAGTGGAGTTCTCCAGTGATAGTGAGAGATTGTTTCCATCTGTGAGCTTGTTGGTGTAGTGGAGTTCTCCAGTGATAGTGAGAGATTGCTTCCATCTGTGAACTTGTTGGTGTACGGGAGTTCTCCAGTGATAGTGAGAGATTGTTTCCATCTGTGAACTTGTTGGTGTAGTGGAGTTCTCCAGTGATAGTGAGAGATTGTTTCCATCTGTGAGCTTGTTGGTGTAGTGGAGTTCTCCAGTGATAGTGAGAGATTGCTTCCATCTGTGAACTTGTTGGTGTAGGGGAGTTCTCCAGTGATAATGAGAGATTGTTTCCATCTGTGAACTTGTTGGTGTAGTGGAGTTCTCCAGTGATAGTGAGAGATTGTTTCCATCTGTGAGCTTGTTGGTGTAGTGGGGTTCTCCAGTGATAGTGAGAAATTGTTTCCATCTGTGAACTTGTTGGTGTAGGGGAGTTCTCCAGTGATAGTAAGAGATTGTTTCCATCTGTGAGCTTGTTGGTGTAGTGGACATGAAACCCTCGGACACAGGTAAACAATACATCTACATCATCCATGGACATGAAACCCTCGTACACAGGTAAACAATACATCTACATCATCCATGGACATAAAACCCTCGGACACAGGTAAACTATACATCTACATCATCCATGGACATAAAACCCTCGTACACAGGTAAACAATACATCTACATCATCCATGGACATGAAACCCTCGGACACAGGTAAACAATACATCTACATCATCCATGGACATACAACCCTCGGACACAGGTAAACTATACATCTACATCAACCATGGACATAAAACCCTTGGACACAGGTAAACAATACATCTATATCATCCATGGACATAAAACCCTCGTACACAGGTAAACTATACATCATCCATGGACATGAAACCCTCGTACACAGGTAAACTATACCTCTACATCAACCATGGACATAAAACCCTCGTACACAGGTAAACTATACATCATCCATGGACATGAAACCCTCGTACACAGGTAAACTATACCTCTACATCAACCATGGACATAAAACCCTCGTACACAGGTAAACTATACATCTACATCATCCATGGACATGAAACCCTCGTACACAGGTAAACAATACATCTACATCATCCATGGACATGAAACCCTCGTACACAGGTAGACAATACATCTGCATCAACCATGGACATGAAACCTTCGGATACAGGTAAACAATACATCTACATTGTCCATGGACATGAAACCCTCGTACACAGGTAAACTATACCATCTACATCAACCATGGACATGAAACCCTCGTACACAGGTAAACAATACATCTACATCTTCCATGGACATGAAACCCTCGTACAACGTACACAGGTAAACTATACATCTACATCAACCATGGACATGAAACCCTCGTACACAGGTAAACAATACATCTACATCATCCATGGACATAAAACCCTCGGACACAGGTAAACTATACATCTACATCATCCATGGACATAAAACCCTCGTACACAGGTAAACTATACATCATCCATGGACATGAAACCCTCGGACACAGGTAAACTATACATCTACATCAACCATGGACATAAAACCCTCGTACACAGGTAAACAATACATCTACATCATCCATGGACATGAAACCCTCGTACACAGGTAAACTATACATCTACATCATCCATGGACATGAAACCATCGTACACAGGTAAACTATACATCTACATTGTCCATGGACATGAAACCCTCGTACACAGGTAAACAATACATCATCCATGGACATGAAACCCTCGGACACAGGTAAACAATACATCTACATCATCCATGGACATACAACCCTCGGACACAGGTAAACTATACATCTACATCATCCATGGACATAAAACCCTCGTACACAGGTAAACAATACATCTACATCATCCATTGACATAAAACCCTCGTACACAGGTAAACAATACATCATCCATGGACATAAAACCCTCGTACACAGGTAAACTATACATCTACATCATCCATGGACATAAAACCCTCGGACACAGGTAAACTATACATCTACATCATACATGGACATAAAACCCTCGGACACAGGTAAACTATACATCTACATCATCCATGGACATGAAACCCTCGTACACAGGTAAACTATACATCTACATCATCCATGGACATAAAACCCTCATACACAGGTAAACTATACATCAACCATGGACATAAAACCCTCGGACACAGGTAAATTATACATCTACATCAACCATGGACATAAAACCCTCGGACACAGGTAAACTATACATCATCCATGGACATAAAACCCTCGTACACAGGTAAACTATACATCATCCATGGACATAAAACCCTCGGACACAGGTAAACTATACATCTACATCAACCATGGACATAACACCCTCGGACACAGGTAAACTATACATCTACATCATCCATGGACATAAAACCCTCGGACACAGGTAAACTATACATCTACATTATCCATGGACATAAAACCCTCGTACACAGGTAAACTATACCATCTACATCATCCATGGACATAAAACCCTCGGACACAGGTAAACTATACATCTACCCTGTCCATGGACATGAAACCCTCGGCCACAGGTAAACAATACATCTACATCATCCATGGACATAAAACCCTCGTACACAGGTAAACTATACCATCTACATCATCCATGGACATAAAACCCTCGGACACAGGTAAACTATACATCTACCCTGTCCATGGACATGAAACCCTCGGCCACAGGTAAACTATACATCTACATTATCCATGGACATAAAACCCTCGGACACAGGTAAACTATACATCTACATCATCCATGGACATAAAACCCTCGAACACAGGTAAACTATACATCTACACCATCCATGGACATAAAACCCTCGTACACAGGTAAACAATACATCTACATCATCCATGGACATGAAACCCTCGGACACAGGTAAACTATACATCTACATCAACCATGGACATGAAACCCTCGTACACAGGTAAACAATACATCTACATCATCCATTGACATGAAACCCTCGGACACAGGTAAACAATACATCTACATCATCCATGGACATAAAACCCTCGTACACAGGTAAACTATACATCTACATCATCCATTGACATGAAACCCTCGTACACAGGTAAACTATACATCATCCATGGACATAAAACCCTCGGACACAGGTAAACTATACATCTACATCAACCATCAGGGGTTTGACTTATAGGAAGATAGATAGACATGAAACCCTCGTACACAGGTAAACAATACATCATCCATGGACATAAAACCCTCAGACACAGGTAAACTATACATCTACATCAACCATCAGGGGTTTGACTTATAGGAAGATAGATAGACATGAAACCCTCGTACACAGGTAAACAATACATCATCCATGGACATAAAACGCTCGTACACAGGTAAACAATACATCATCCATGGACATAAAACGCTCGTACACAGGTAAACAATACATCATCCATGGACATAAAACCCTCGTACACAGGTAAACAATACATCATCCATGGACATGAAACCCTCGTACACAGGTAGACAATACATCTGCATCAACCATGGACATGAAACCTTCGGATACAGGTAAACAATACATCTACATTGTCCATGGACATGAAACCCTCGTACACAGGTAAACTATACCATCTACATCAACCATGGACATGAAACCCTCGTACACAGGTAAACAATACATCTACATCATCCATGGACATAAAACCCTCGGACACAGGTAAACTATACATCATCCATGGACATAAAACCCTCGTACACAGGTAAACAATACATCTACATCAACCATGGACATAAAACCCTCGTACACAGGTAAACAATACATCTACATCATCCATGGACATAAAACCCTCGTACACAGGTAAACTATACATCTACATCATCCATGGACATAAAACCCTCGAACACAGGTAAACTATACATCTACACCATCCATGGACATAAAACCCTCGTACACAGGTAAACAATACATCTACATCATCCATGGACATGAAACCCTCGGACACAGGTAAACTATACATCTACATCAACCATGGACATGAAACCCTCGTACACAGGTAAACAATACATCTACATCATCCATTGACATGAAACCCTCGGACACAGGTAAACAATACATCTACATCATCCATGGACATAAAACCCTCGTACACAGGTAAACTATACATCTACATCATCCATTGACATGAAACCCTCGTACACAGGTAAACTATACATCATCCATGGACATAAAACCCTCGGACACAGGTAAACTATACATCTACATCAACCATCAGGGGTTTGACTTATAGGAAGATAGATAGACATGAAACCCTCGTACACAGGTAAACAATACATCATCCATGGACATAAAACCCTCAGACACAGGTAAACTATACATCTACATCAACCATCAGGGGTTTGACTTATAGGAAGATAGATAGACATGAAACCCTCGTACACAGGTAAACAATACATCATCCATGGACATAAAACGCTCGTACACAGGTAAACAATACATCATCCATGGACATAAAACGCTCGTACACAGGTAAACAATACATCATCCATGGACATAAAACCCTCGTACACATAAACAATACATCATCCATGGACATGAACCCTCGTACACAGGTAGACAATACATCTGCATCAACCATGGACATGAAACTTCGGATACAGGTAAACAATACATCTACATTGTCCATGGACATGAAACCCTCGTACACAGGTAACTATACCATCTACATCAACCATGGACATGAAACCCTCGTACACAGGAAACAATACATCTACATCATCATGGACATAAAACCCTCGGACACAGGTAAACTATACATCATCCATGGACATAAAACCCTCGTACACAGGTAAACAATACATCATCCATGGACATAAAACCCTCGTACACAGGTAAACAATACATCATCCATGGACATAAAACCCTCGTACACAGGTAAACAATACATCATCCATGGACATGAAACCCTCGTACACAGGTAGACAATACATCTGCATCAACCATGGACATGAAACCTTCGGATACAGGTAAACAATACATCTACATTGTCCATGGACATGAAACCCTCGTACACAGGTAAACTATACCATCTACATCAACCATGGACATGAAACCCTCGTACACAGGTAAACAATACATCTACATCATCCATGGACATAAAACCCTCGGACACAGGTAAACTATACATCATCCATGGACATAAAACCCTCGTACACAGGTAAACAATACATCTACATCAACCATGGACATAAAACCCTCGTACACAGGTAAACAATACATCTACATCATCCATGGACATAAAACCCTCGTACACAGGTAAACTATACATCTACATCATCCATGGACATAAAACCCTCGGACATAGGTAAACATTACATCTACATCATCCATTGACATGAAACCCTAAGACACATGTAAACTATACATCTACATCGTCCATGGACATAAAACCCTCAAACACAGGTAAACTATACATCTACACCATCCATGGACATAAAACCCTCGTACACAGGTAAACAATACATCTACATCATCCATGGACATGAAACCCTCGGACACAGGTAAACTATACATCTACATCAACCATGGACATGAAACCCTCGTACACAGGTAAACAATACATCTACATCATCAATTGACATGAAACCCTCGGACACAGGTAAACAATACATCTACATCATCCATGGACATAAAACCCTCGTACACAGGTAAACTATACATCTACATCATCCATTGACATGAAACCCTCGTACACAGGTAAACTATACATCTACATCATCCATGGACATGAAACCCTCGTACACAGGTAAACTATACATCTACATCATCCATGGACATAAAACCCTCGTACACAGGTAAACTATACATCTACATCATCCATTGACATGAAACCCTCGTACACAGGTAAACTATACATCATCCATGGACATAAAACCCTCGGACACAGGTAAACTATACATCTACATCAACCATCAGGGGTTTGACTTATAGGAAGATAGATAGACATGAAACCCTCGTACACAGGTAAACAATACATCATCCATGGACATAAAACCCTCAGACACAGGTAAACTATACATCTACATCAACCATCAGGGGTTTGACTTATAGGAAGATAGATAGACATGAACCCTCGTACACAGGTAAACAATACATCATCCATGGACATAAAACGCTCGTACACAGGTAAACAATACATCATCCATGGACATAAAACGCTCGTACACAGGTAACAATACATCATCCATGGACATAAAACCCTCGTACACAGGTAAACAATACATCATCCATGGACATGAAACCCTCGTACACAGGTAGACAATACATCTGCATCAACCATGGACATGAAACCTTCGGATACAGGTAAACAATACATCTACATTGTCCATGGACATGAAACCCTCGTACACAGGTAAACTATACCATCTACATCAACCATGGACATGAAACCCTCGTACACAGGTAAACAATACATCTACATCATCCATGGACATAAAACCCTCGGACACAGGTAAACTATACATCATCCATGGACATAAAACCCTCGTACACAGGTAAACAATACATCTACATCAACCATGGACATAAAACCCTCGTACACAGGTAAACAATACATCTACATCATCCATGGACATAAAACCCTCGTACACAGGTAAACTATACATCTACATCATCCATGGACATAAAACCCTCGGACATAGGTAAACATTACATCTACATCATCCATTGACATGAAACCCTAAGACACATGTAAACTATACATCTACATCGTCCATGGACATGAAACCCTCGTACACAGGTAAACTATACATCTACATCGTCCATGGACATGAAACCCTCGTACACAGGTAAACTATACATCTACATCATCCATGGACATAAAACCCTCGTACACAGGTAAACAATACATCTACATCATCCATGGACATGAAACCCTCGTACACATGTAAACAATACATCTACATCAACCATGGACATAAAACCCTCGTACACAGGTAAACTATACATCTACATCATCCATGGACATGAAACCCTCGTACACAGGTAAACAATACATCTACATCATCCATGGACATAAAACCCTCGTACACAGGTAAACTATACATCTACGTCGTTCATGGACATGAAACCCTCGTACACAGGTAAACTATACATCTACATCATCCATGGACATAAAACCCTCGTACACAGGTAAACAATACATCTACATCATCCATGGACATGAAACCCTCGTACACAGGTAAACAATACATCTACATCAACCATGGACATAAAACCCTCGTACACAGGTAAACAATACATCTACATCATCCATGGACATAAAACCCTCGGACACAGGTAAACTATACATCTACATCATCCATTGACATGAAACCCTCGGACACAGGTAAACAATACATCAACCATGGACATGAAACCCTTGTGACCCTAGTACACTGCACATATTACTTATTTACCATACAAACAAGTATACATTGTAGAATCACCTTAGTAACACACAGGTATGTATCAGCATGTATATTTTCAGCCACGATTGACTGTTATTTGTGTCATGTAAAATCATGGGTTTGTAACCTTTTGTTTAATAACCTATCTATCTTATGAATATAGGTCCGCCTCCGTGGTCGAGTGGTTAAGGTCGCTGACTTGTATACCACTGTAACCTATCATCACTGATGGTCACGGGTTCGAGCCCCGCTCAGGCCGTGTCTCATTTATATGAAAAAGTTGGCAGTTTCTTACGGAGGTTGGTGCACCCAAGTACTGGTTAACCGCTGGAGCCTGCCCAGGAAAGGTGTTGTTAAGTAAACTGCCCGCCGGCGATATAGCCCAAAATGGTGCTGATGCAGGCGTAAAACCCGAAATATAACATAACATAATATATGAATATAGCCTTTGAACAGTCGGTGATATATTTTGCCTTATCTGGTAATGTCGTTTTGCCAGAAGTAAAGAAGTGAAAAATCAGCAGACTGGAACCCAGGCATATACAGTGTACATCCGTTATGTCAAAGTCGGTTATGTCAAATTCTCCGGTTATCTATAAGTCGGATCAAAGTCCCGTTTCAGACACTATCATTTTACATATAACTTGCAACGTTTATATAGAATTTCGTTAAGTCAAACTTTGGTTATGGCAAAGTATTTTGTTCGGCCGACGATTGTAGACTGTATGAATATACATAATGTATTACAGTTACACTGAACATGTTCCATGGAGTTGTTGCCAGGACGACCGCCGACAGAGAGTACCTGCTCAAGTTGAGGGACAAATACATCAGACAAAGTGAGTTGCTTCAAGTTACATGTTGTTTCTTCGAAATGATTTTCTCATTGATTTGGGTAATTTACTTTTGAGTGAAGCAGTTACTGTTGTTAGCCTCGAATCACTTGTCTCTTACCGCTGTAGGCGTGAAGTTCCTCGGGGCCTGGTCCCGAGGTTATAAACTTTTCTCCAATCTCAGTCTCAAGCTTCTGATGGAAGTCGTGATAGCGCTGTGGTAGCGTGATCGCTTCATGTGCGAATGATTCCATCAGGAATGAGGTTTCAAGGGTGATTAATATAAGTTGTAAGAACTTGTTTCGCAATCAAACTAAATCAAATTTGTATAAGCTAAGCTTCTGATTGGTTCAGATGAGAGTAAATCTCAGAAACAACCAATGAAATCACCGGAGCTTGAGATCTTAGAAATGTTTTAAAACCTTGAACCCTGGAGTGTCAAATTGCATTGTGTGGCCCAACTTGCTTGCAAAGGGCTAGTCTTTTACCCAGGTACCCATCCAAGCTTGATGTGGTTGCAAGAGGTGCGTATTACTGGCCTAGATGTGCACTTTTGGGGTTTCTCCACTATTAACAGCTGGAATACTGCTATTTCTAGATGTGCACTTTTGGGGTTTCTCCACTATTAACAGCTGGAATACTGCTATTTCTAGATGTGCACTTTTGGGGTTTCTCCACTATTAACAGCTGGAATACTGCTATTTCTAGATGTGCACTTTTGGGGTTTCTCCACTATTAACAGCTGGAATACTGCTATTTCTAGATGTGCACTTTTGGGGTTTCTCCACTATTAACAGCTGGAATACTGCTATTTCTAGATGTGCACTTTTGGGGTTTCTCCACTATTAACAGCTGGAATACTGCTATTTCTAGATGTGCACTTTTGGGGTTTCTCCACTATTAACAGCTGGAATACTGCTATTTCTAGATGTGCACTTTTGGGGTTTCTCCACTATTAACAGCTGGAATACTGCTATTTGTCCTAAACTATCGGTGTGACCTGAAAACCCAAACATATATATAAATATTGTAATACTGGTTTGTATCGTTGTCTAATTGTCAGATTGTGTGAAGGAGAAGGATATGGTAAAGGCGTTTGTTGGCACGTGTCCAGATATGTGTCCAGAGAGGGAGAGGTACGACCGTGAGAATAAACGTCAGCTCAATTACTACGAGATCGTACCAGGAACGGAGAACATTGTATGTTGTAATCACTTGTACAAATGCGTAGAGCGTGTATGTTGTAAGCGAGTAAACATAAAACACATTTCAGTTCCTTTTTAAGGTGATTGTACCCACACAAAAACTGTAAGCTCAAGATCAGGTATTATGTTAGGGTTCTGTCTGTCCGCCCATCCGTCCATCAATATTTGCCTTTTAAGCACTAGTAAACCGATCCGCCTCCGTGGTCGAGTTGTTACGGTTGCTAAATTTGTATACCACTGTAACCTATCATCACTGGGTTCGAGCCCCGCTCAGGCCGTGTCTCATTTATATGAAAAAGTTGGCAGTTTCTTACGGAGGTTGGTGCACCCAAGTACTGGTTAACAGCTGGAGCCTGCCCAGGAAAGGTGCTGTTAGGTAAACTGCCCGCCGGCGATATAGCCCAAAATGGTGCTGATGCAGGCGTAAAACCCGAACAAACAAACAAACACTTGCAAACCAATTTTTCATTGATCGTTGTTCTAAAGTGAAATTTCTTGAAATCGGCCATTTTCCGTCGTAAAAACTATAGTCATTATATCAAGTTAAAGACAACATGTCACAAGTTTCGTGAATAATGAAACACTGTTGTGATTGGCTCGCTTTCTTAATTGTCTGACGGGGGCAATCCATGAATGTGTGCGTACATCTATTTCAGCCGGGAAGGAATCCGCAGATAGACCATCGCTTGGCAGTGAAGGAATACATGAGGTCATCACCCGATCAGGTACGTACGTGCGTTTGATTTATACAAATTTCACTAGCTCAATTTTGAGATCTCTTAGCATTAGAGTAATCACTCCTGAGATCTCATTCATTATGGAATCCATTGTCATGAAGGAGAGAGAAGAGACTGTGTGTCCTGATGGAATCCATTGCCATGAAGGAGAGAGAAGAGGCTGTGTGTCCTGATGGAATCCATTGCCATGAAGGAGAGAGAAGAGACTGTGTGTCCTGATGGAATCCATTGCCATGCAGGAGAGAGAAGAGACTGTGTGTCCTGATGGAATCCATTGCCATGAAGGAGAGAGAAGAGGATGTGTGTCCTGATGGAATCCATTGCCATGAAGGAGAGAGAAGAGGCTGTGTGTCCTGATGGAATCCATTGCCATGAAGGAGAGAGAAGAGGATGTGTGTCCTGATGGAATCCATTGCCATGAAGGAGAGAGAAGAGGCTGTGAGTCCTGATCGAATCCATTGCCATGAAGGAGAGAGAAGAGGCTATGGAATCCATTGCCATGAAGGAGAGAGAAGAGACTGTGAGTCCTGATTGAATCCATTGCCATGAAGGAGAGAGAAGAGGCTGCGAGTCCTGATGGAATCCATTGCAATTAAGGAGAGAGAAGAGGCTGTGAGTCCTGATTGAATCCATTGTAATGAAGGAGAGAGAAGAGGCTGCGAGTCCTGATGGAATCCATTGCCAGAAGGAGAAAGAAGAGACTGTGAGTCCTGATTGAATCCATTGCCATGAAGGAGAGAGAAGAGACTGTGAATCCTGATTGAATCCATTGTCATGAAGGAGAGAGAAGAGGCTGTGAGTCCTGATGGAATCCATTGCCATGAAGGAGAGGGAAGAGGCTGTGTGTCCTGATGGAATCCATTGCAATTAAGGAGAGAGAAGAGACTGTGAGTCCTGATGGAATCCATTGCAATTAAGGAGAGAGAAGAGGCTGTGTGTCCTGATGGAATCCATTGCCATGAAGGAGAGAAAAGACTGTGTGTCCTGATGGAATATATTGCCATGAAGGAGAGAGAAGAGACTGTGTGTCCTGATGGAATATATTGCCATGAAGGAGAGAGAAGAGACTGTGTCCTGATGGAATATATTGCCATGAAGGAGAGAGAAGAGACTGTGTCCTGATGGAATACATTGCCATGAAGGAGAGAGAAGAGGCTGTGAGTCCTGATGGAATCCATTGCCATGAAGGAGAGAGAAGAGACTGTGTTTCCTGATGGAATCCATTGTAATGAAGGAGAGAGAAGAGGCTGCGAGTCCTGATTGAATCCATTGTCATGAAGGAGAGAGAAGAGGCTGCGAGTCCTGATGGAATCCATTGCAATTAAGGAGAGAGAAGAGGCTGTGTGTCCTGATGGAATCCATTGCCATGAAGGAGAGAGAAGAGGCTGTGAGTCCTGATGGAATCCATTGCAATTAAGGAGAGAGAAGAGGCTGCGAGTCCTGATGGAATCCATTGCTAGGAAGAAGAGAGAAGAGGCTGTGTGTCCTGATGGAATCCATTGCCATGAAGGAGAGAGAAGAGACTGTGAGTCCTGATTGAATCCATTGCCATGAAGGAGAGAAGAGGCTGCGAGTCATGATGGAATCCATTGCAATTAAGGAGAGAGAAGAGACTGTGTGTCCTGATGGAATCCATTGCCATGAAGGAGAGAGAAGAGACTGTGAGTCCTGATGGAATCCATTGCCATGAAGGAGAGAGAAGAGGCTGTGTGTCCTGATGGAATCCATTGCCATGAAGGAGAGAGAAGAGGCTGGAGTCCTGATGAATCCATTGAAGAAGAAAGAGCTGTGAGTCCTGATGGAATCCATTGCCATGAAGGAGAGAGAAGAGGCTGTGAGTCCTGATTGAATCCATTGCCATGAAGGAGAGAGAAGAGGCTGCGAGTCCTGATGAATCCATTGCCATGAAGGAGAGAGAAGAGACTGTGTGTCCTGATGGAATCCATTGCCATGAAGGAGAGAGAAGAGACTGTGTGTCCTGATGGAATCCATTGCCATGAAGGAGAGAGAAGAGGCTGCGAGTCATGATGGAATCCATTGCAATTAAGGAGAGAGAAGAGACTGTGAGTCATGATGGAATCCATTGCTAGGAAGAAGAGGCTGTGTCTCCTGATGGAATCCATTGCCATGAAGGAGAGAGAAGAGACTGTGAGTCCTGATTGAATCCATTGCCATGAAGGAGAGAAGAGGCTGCGAGTCATGATGGAATCCATTGCAATTAAGGAGAGAGAAGAGACTGTGTGTCCTGATGGAATCCATTGCCATGAAGGAGAGAGAAGAGACTGTGAGTCCTGATGGAATCCATTGCTAGGAAGAAGAGAGAAGAGGCTGTGTGTCCTGATGGAATCCATTGCCATGAAGGAGAGAGAAGAGACTGTGAGTCCTGATTTAGTCCATTGCCATGAAGGAGAGAGAAGAGGCTGTGAGTCCTGATTGAATCCATTGCCATGAAGGAGAGAGAAGAGGCTGCGAGTCCTGATTGAATCCATTGCCATGAAGGAGAGAGAAGAGACTGTGTGTCCTGATGGAATCCATTGCCATGAAGGAGAGAGAAGAGACTGTGTGTCCTGATGGAATCCATTGCCATGAAGGAGAGAGAAGAGGCTGCGAGTCATGATGGAATCCATTGCAATTAAGGAGAGAGAAGAGACTGTGAGTCATGATGGAATCCATTGCTAGGAAGAAGAGGCTGTGTCTCCTGATGGAATCCATTGCCATGAAGGAGAGAGAAGAGACTGTGAGTCCTGATTGAATCCATTGCCATGAAGGAGAGAAGAGGCTGCGAGTCATGATGGAATCCATTGCAATTAAGGAGAGAGAAGAGACTGTGTGTCCTGATGGAATCCATTGCCATGAAGGAGAGAGAAGAGACTGTGAGTCCTGATGGAATCCATTGCTAGGAAGAAGAGAGAAGAGGCTGTGTGTCCTGATGGAATCCATTGCCATGAAGGAGAGAGAAGAGACTGTGAGTCCTGATTGAGTCTATTGCCATGAAGGAGAGAGAAGAGGCTGCGAGTCCTGATTGAATCCATTGCCATGAAGGAGAGAGAAGAGACTGTGAGTCCTGATCGAATCCATTGCCATGAAGGAGAGAGAAGACGCTGCGAGTCCTGATGAAATCCATTGCCATGAAGGAGAGAGAAGAGGCTATGGAATCCATTGCCATGAAGGAGAGAGAAGAGGCTGTGAGTCCTGATTGAATCCATTGCCATGAAGGAGAGAGAAGAGGCTGTGTGTCCTGATGGAATCCATTGCAATTAAGGAGAGAGAAAAGGCTGTGAGTCCTGATGGAATCCATTGTAATGAAGGAGAGAGAAGAGGCTGCGAGTCCTGATGGAATCCATTGCCAGAAGGAGAAAGAAGAGACTGTGAGTCCTGATTGAATCCATTGCCATGAAGGAGAGAGAAGAGACTGTGAATCCTGATTGAATCCATTGTCATGAAGGAGAGAGAAGAGGCTGCGAGTCCTGATGGAATCCATTGCAATTAAGGAGAGAGAAGAGGCTGTGAGTCCTGATTGAATCCATTGTCATGAAGGAGAGAGAAGAGGCTGCGAGTCCTGATGGAATCCATTGCCATGAAGGAGAGAGAAGAGGCTGTGAGTCCTGATGGAATCCATTGCAATTAAGGAGAGAGAAGAGGCTGCGAGTCCTGATGGAATCCATTGCAAGGAGAGAAGAGATGGAATCCATTGCCATGAAGGAGAGAGAAGAGACTGTGTGTCCTGATGGAATCCATTGCCATGAAGGAGAGAGAAGAGGCTGTGAGTCCTGATTGAATCCATTGCCATGAAGGAGAGAGAAGAGGCTGCGAGTCCTGATTGAATCCATTGCCATGAAGGAGAGAGAAGAGACTGTGAGTCCTGATGGAATCCATTGCCATGAAGGAGAGAGAAGACGCTGCGAGTCCTGATGAAATCCATTGCCATGAAGGAGAGAGAAGAGGCTATGGAATCCATTGCCATGAAGGAGAGAGAAGAGGCTGTGTGTCCTGATGGAATCCATTGCCATGAAGGAGAGAGAAGAGGCTGTGAGTCCTGATGGAATCCATTGCAATGAAGGAGAGAGAAGAGGCTGCGAGTCCTGATGGAATCCATTGCCAGAAGGAGAAGAAGAGCTGATGGAATCCATTGCTAGGAAGAAGAGGCTGTGTGTCCTGATGGAATCCATTGCCATGAAGGAGAGAGAAGAGACTGTGAGTCCTGATTGAATCCATTGCCATGAAGGAGAGAAGAGGCTGCGAGTCCTGATGGAATCCATTGCAATAAGGAGAGAGAAGAGACTGTGTGTCCTGATGGAATCCATTGCCATGAAGGAGAGAGAAGAGACTGTGAGTCCTGATGGAATCCATTGCCAGAAGGAGAGAGAAGAGGCTGTGTGTCCTGATTGAATCCATTGCCATGAAGGAGAGAGAAGAGACTGTGAGTCCTGATGGAATCCATTGCCATGAAGGAGAGAGAAGAGGCTGTGAGTCCTGATGGAATCCATTGCCATGAAGGAGAGAGAAGAGGATGGAATCCATTGCATGAAGAGAGAGAAGAGCTGTGTCCTGATGGAATCCATTGCATGAAGGAGAGAGAAGAGCTGTGAGTCCTGATGGAATCCATTGCCATGAAGGAGAGAGAAGAGACTGTGAGTCCTGATTGAATCCATTGCCATGAAGGAGAGAGAAGAGACTGTGAGTCCTGATTGAATCCATTGCCATGAAGGAGAGAGAAGAGGCTGTGAGTCCTGATGGAATCCATTGCCATGAAGGAGAGAGAAGAGGCTGTGTGTCCTGATGGAATCCATTGCAATTAAGGAGAGAGAAGAGGCTGTGAGTCCTGATGGAATCCATTGCAATTAAGGAGAGAGAAGAGGCTGTGAGTCCTGATGGAATATTGCCATGAAGGAGAGAGAAGAGACTGTGAGTCCTGATGGAATCCATTGCCATGAAGGAGAGAGAAGAGACTGTGAGTCCTGATGAATCCATTGCCATGAAGGAGAGAGAAGAGACTGTGTCCTGATGGAACCATTGCCATGAAGGAGAGAGAAGAGACTGTGTCCTGATGGAATACATTGCCATGAAGGAGAGAGAAGAGGCTGTGAGTCCTGATGGAATCCATTGCCATGAAGGAGAGAGAAGAGACTGTGTTCCTGATGCCATGAGAGAGAAGAGGCTGGAGTCCTGATTGAATCCATTGCCATGAAGGAGAGAGAAGAGACTGTGAGTCCTGATTGAATCCATTGCCATGAAGGAGAGAGAAGAGGCTGCGAGTCCTGATGGAATCCATTGCCATGAAGGAGAGAGAAGAGGCTGTGAGTCCTGATGGAATCCATTGCAATTAAGGAGAGAGAAGAGGCTGCGAGTCCTGATGGAATCCATTGCTAGGAAGAAGAGAGAAGAGGCTGTGTGTCCTGATGGAATCCATTGCCATGAAGGAGAGAGAAGAGACTGTGAGTCCTGATGGAATCCATTGCCATGAAGGAGAGAGAAGAGGCTGTGAGTCCTGATGGAATCCATTGCAATTAAGGAGAGAGAAAAGGCTGCGAGTCCTGATGGAATCCATTGCTAGGAAGAAGAGAGAAGAGGCTGTGTGTCCTGATGGAATCCATTGCCATGAAGGAGAGAGAAGAGACTGTGTGTCCTGATGGAATCCATTGCCATGAAGGAGAGAGAAGAGGCTGTGTGTCCTGATTGAATCCATTGCCATGAAGGAGAGAGAAGAGGCTGTGAGTCCTGATTGAATCCATTGCCATGAAGGAGAGAGAAGAGGCTGCGAGTCCTGATTGAATCCATTGCCATGAAGGAGAGAGAAGAGACTGTGAGTCCTGATCGAATCCATTGCCATGAAGGAGAGAGAAGACGCTGCGAGTCCTGATGAAATCCATTGCCATGAAGGAGAGAGAAGAGGCTATGGAATCCATTGCCATGAAGGAGAGAGAAGAGGCTGTGAGTCCTGATTGAATCCATTGCCATGAAGGAGAGAGAAGAGGCTGTGTGTCCTGATGGAATCCATTGCAATTAAGGAGAGAGAAAAGGCTGTGAGTCCTGATGGAATCCATTGTAATGAAGGAGAGAGAAGAGGCTGCGAGTCCTGATGGAATCCATTGCCAGAAGGAGAAAGAAGAGACTGTGAGTCCTGATTGAATCCATTGCCATGAAGGAGAGAGAAGAGACTGTGAATCCTGATTGAATCCATTGTCATGAAGGAGAGAGAAGAGGCTGCGAGTCCTGATGGAATCCATTGCAATTAAGGAGAGAGAAGAGGCTGTGAGTCCTGATTGAATCCATTGTAATGAAGGAGAGAGAAGAGGCTGCGAGTCCTGATGGAATCCATTGCCATGAAGGAGAGAGAAGAGACTGTGAGTCCTGATGGAATCCATTGCCATGAAGGAGAGAGAAGAGGCTGCGAGTCCTGATGGAATCCATTGCCATGAAGGAGAGAGAAGAGGCTGTGAGTCCTGATGGAATCCATTGCCATGAAGGAGAGAGAAGAGACTGTGTGTCCTGATGGAATCCATTGCCATGAAGGAGAGAGAAGAGGCTGTGTCCTGATGGAATCCATTGCCATGAAGGAGAGAGAAGAGGCTGTGAGTCCTGATGGAATCCATTGCCATGAAGGAGAGAGAAGAGGCTGTGAGTCCTGATGGAATCCATTGCATGAAGGAGAGAGAAGAGGCTGCGAGTCCTGATGGAATCCATTGCAGAGGACATGAAGGAGAGAGAAGAGGCTGTGGTCCTGATGGAATCCATTGCCATGAAGGAGAGAGAAGAGGCTGTGAGTCCTGATGGAATCCATTGCCATGAAGGAGAGAAGAGGCTGCGAGTCCTGATGGAATCCATTGCAGAAGGAGAGAGAAGAGCCCAGGAATCCATTGCCATGAAGGAGAGAGAAGAGACTGTGAGTCCTGATGGAATCCATTGCCATGAAGGAGAGAGAAGAGGCTGTGAGTCCTGATGGAATCCATTGCCATGAAGGAGAGAGAAGAGGCTGTGAGTCCTGATGGAATCCATTGCCATGAAGGAGAGAGAAGAGGCTGCGAGTCCTGATGGAATCCATTGCCATGAAGGAGAGAGAAGAGGCTGTGTGTCCTGATGGAATCCATTGCCATGAAGGAGAGAGAAGAGGCTGCGAGTCCTGATTGAATCCATTGCCATGAAGGAGAGAGAAGAGACTGAGTCCTGATGGAATCCATTGCCATGAAGGAGAGAGAAGAGGCTGCGAGTCCTGAGAAATCCATTGCCATGAAGGAGAGAGAAGAGCTATGGAATCCATTGCCATGAAGGAGAGAGAAGAGGCTGTGAGTCCTGATTGAATCCATTGCCATGAAGGAGAGAGAAGAGGCTGTGTGTCCTGATGGAATCCATGCATTAAGGAGAGAGAAGGCTGTGAGTCCTGATGGAATCCATTGTAATGAAGGAGAGAGAAGAGGCTGCGAGTCCTGATGGAATCCATTGCCAGAAGGAGAAAGAAGAGACTGTGGTCCTGATGAATCCATTGCCATGAAGGAGAGAGAAGAGACTGTGATCCTGATTGAATCCATTGTCATGAAGGAGAGAGAAGAGGCTGCGAGTCCTGATGGAATCCATTGCCATGAAGGAGAGAGAAGAGGCTGTGAGTCCTGATGGAATCCATTGCCATGAAGGAGAGAGAAGAGGCTGTGAGTCCTGATGGAATCCATTGCCATGAAGGAGAGAGAAGAGGCTGTGAGTCCTGATGGAATCCATTGCCATGAAGGAGAGAGAAGAGGCTGCGAGTCCTGATGGAATCCATTGCCATGAAGGAGAGAGAAGAGGCTGTGTGTCCTGATGGAATCCATTGCCATGAAGGAGAGAGAAGAGGCTGCGAGTCCTGATGGAATCCATTGCCATGAAGGAGAGAGAAGAGGTGAGTCCTGATGGAATCCATTGCCATGAAGGAGAGAGAAGAGACTGTGAGTCCTGATGGAATCCATTGCCATAAGGAGAGAGAAGAGGCTGTGTGTCCTGATGGAATCCATTGCCATGAAGGAGAGAGAAGAGGCTGTGTGTCCTGATGGAATCCATTGCAATTAAGGAGAGAGAAGAGGCTGTGAGTCCTGATGGAATCCATTGCCATGAAGGAGAGAGAAGAGGCTGTGAGTCCTGATTGAATCCATTGCCATGAAGGAGAGAGAAGAGGCTGTGAGTCCTGATTGAATCCATTGCCATGAAGGAGAGAGAAGAGGCTGCGAGTCCTGATTGAATCCATTGCCATGAAGGAGAGAGAAGAGACTGTGTGTCCTGATGGAATCCATTGCCATGAAGGAGAGAGAAGAGACTGTGTGTCCTGATGGAATCCATTGCCATGAAGGAGAGAGAAGAGGCTGCGAGTCATGATGGAATCCATTGCAATTAAGGAGAGAGAAGAGACTGTGAGTCATGATGGAATCCATTGCTAGGAAGAAGAGGCTGTGTCTCCTGATGGAATCCATTGCCATGAAGGAGAGAGAAGAGACTGTGAGTCCTGATTGAATCCATTGCCATGAAGGAGAGAAGAGGCTGCGAGTCATGATGGAATCCATTGCAATTAAGGAGAGAGAAGAGACTGTGTGTCCTGATGGAATCCATTGCCATGAAGGAGAGAGAAGAGACTGTGAGTCCTGATGGAATCCATTGCTAGGAAGAAGAGAGAAGAGGCTGTGTGTCCTGATGGAATCCATTGCCATGAAGGAGAGAGAAGAGACTGTGAGTCCTGATTGAGTCCATTGCCATGAAGGAGAGAGAAGAGGCTGCGAGTCCTGATTGAATCCATTGCCATGAAGGAGAGGAGAGAGAAGAGACTGTGAGTCCTGATCGAATCCATTGCCATGAAGGAGAGAGAAGACGCT